>CM060708.1:181113114-181450614 GCA_030686995.1 Artemisia argyi | reverse complement strand
AATACTAAAATTTGTAGAAACTAGACATTAAGAAATCCAGAATCCGCGCGTTTCTTCACTATAGATAAAATGTTAGATGTTGGAACGTCACAATATAGTATCTACATACATACGAATACTCGTCTTTAAAAAAAATTATATATGATTTTAAGATTTATCAAATGATAGTTATATGATGTTAAAAAATGATAGTTATGTGAACTGAAGAAAGGGGGTTATTAAATTCACATAAACAATAAATGATTAATTAATTTGTTTTCCTCGAAATTAAATGCACGCTGGAAAAATGGAACGAGAAAACTGGAGCAAATAGTATTTGAATGTGAGATTCCACTTCTGCCCTTTTGGCATTTAAATAAATTCTGTATAATAACGAAAATGCCATCATGAATCTCATCCATTGATTAAATTAATCTAAGGCTAATATTGGTTCTCGCAGTTCTCGCAATTTATTTGGTTCTGAAAAGAACCCTTCCCTATATATGTATGTATGTATGTATATGTACATATATATATATATATATATATATATATATATATATATATATATATATATATATATATATATATATATATATATATATATATATATATATATATATATATATAGCAATAATTTAAGGTGAGACAAAGATAACTAGTTTATTCATAATCATTACAACATACAATGATCTTGAAGTATAATGATTATAATGCAAGAAAAGTAAAAAGGTCCTAAATTGCTAAATAGAGCGATTGGACTTGCTTGAGACACAAAGGTTTGTGATGATTTTATTTGGAGATGGCAAGCATGGTGATTAGATTTAGTGGTTTAATGGTGAAGGGTATGGAGCGGAAGAGTGGATCTAGGGATGTTGTACCTAATTAGTGGAGGTATTGGATGAGGACAAGTGAGGAGATATTTGATCCAAGAGATATCTTCACTTAGCTCAAGGATTTGCTTTTGTAGGAAATAGCAACAAGGACAATAGTGGGTGTGGTTGATAACTTGATACAAGTTGAGGGAGTGAGGTAAGCAATTTGAGTATGGAGAGGAAGGAGGGTTGAGCAAATTGCGTTGCGCAAGATGCATAGCATTAAAATCACAAAGATCATGGAGTTGATTAAGCTCCTCACGAAACTTCAATATTTCCAAGGAAGATGATGATGGAGGAAGTTTGTTGTTGGTGGTATGAGAGGTTTGTGGAAAGGAGGAGTTGGGGATGTAGTTGTAATTGTTGTTTTCTGGATGTGGTTGTTCCATGAAGGAATCTTTTAGAGGAAATGGTTGAAATGAGGTATGTAATTGGAGGCATAATTGGATGATTGACCATTATGTGGATTGAGAAAGGCTTCATTTGAGTGAGATTTAGGGATGTTTGGGTAGTTTTGTGATGAGTGTTTGACAGTGTCATTTGGTTCAATGGACTTTTTATGGATGTTTGGCTTCCTTCTCCACACGGGTTTTTCGGTCATCTTTGCAAGCCTTGAGGTTTTTAGTTTTGGTTTGATAGGAGAGGGCATGATGGGATGAGTGAAGGATTGATGTGAGTAATGGAAGTATTTACAGGGAAGAATTGATGTGATTAAGGATGGATAACATTTGATGGAGTGATTAGGACAAAATATGTTTGTGAATTTTGGGAAGTTTAGGACGAAAATAGGCTAAAAAGCAGAAAGGAATCTGTAAACCCGACCATCAGATGGTAGGTACCCTTAAATAGGGGCCGGTCCCCTTAATAATTAAGGGGGACGCCTTAGGATTTAAGGGGTCCGCCCATCTAGTGGTTCCCAAATTGCCAGAAAAGGGTTTTTGGCAGAAAATTATAGAAAAGGTTGAGTTTTGGGGTTTAGTTTCAAGCAAATCCAACTTCTTTGAGACAATTAACATGTAATATATTCATAACTAAGCATGCATACAAACATAATTAAGTAATAGAATAAGCAAGCAAGAAATTCAACTTATTAGAAACATCTAAAGGCAAAAGCAAAGGCAACTAGTGAGTGTGAAACTAGTGATGGAACAAATGTGACATTATGATTCTTGACTTTGTCCTAGTGTGTACCTATATGCAACAGATGTAGAGATATAATTGTTTCAACTCCTAAATGCAATAAAGATCCTAAGAACAATCCAAAGTCTCCTTGATTTGGTTTGCTCAATTCATGGATGTCAAAGATATATATTGAGTTATATATTTGGACAATTCATGTGTGATTGTATGCATGATTTTAAAGAGAGTTTTTAGCATTATTAAACAATGCAAGTAAAATTGATTTTCATGTGTTTCCTAGATGTGAGAATGATTTGGATAAAATAGATTGGGTTTTGGTTTTAAAAATATGTTTATGCAAAAAAGAAATATATCAATTTCCCAATCTTTGATTTTGAGCAAAATAGATTCTTAGACACAGGTTTGAGGAGAAAGAAAAATAAGTTTATGCAGTCAGATGGCCGGTCCCCTTAATGTGAGGCCGGTCTCCTTAAAAATTAAGGGGACCGCCCATCTGATAGTTAAAAATGTGAGAAGCGGCAGAAAATCTAGTCAACTTGTTTCATCATTCCCAGACCTAAACGTAAGTGGTTAAAGGGTTCGCGCTTAAGGGGTTTAGTGAATATCTCCACTATATTATATTCCGAGGCAATCTTTTCTATAGATATGTTTCCTTTTTGTACATTATCGCGAAGGAAGTGGTGACAAATTTCTATGTGCTTAGTCCTAGAGTGTTGAACGGGATTTTTGCTTAAGTCTATGGCACCTTTGTTATCAATATCAGTGTTGCAAAAATCGGCCTACAAGGCCGATTAATCGACGATTACAAGCTGAACGGCCTTGGACCTTGGAGCGAATTACAAGGTAATCGGCCGATTAATCAGCCTTGGACCTTGGAATCGGCGATTAATCGGCCAAAAATCGCTACACGGCCCTCGACCGCCTCGGGACCGATTCACGATTTTTGCAACATTGGTTATCATACATAATTGGAACATTCTCTAACCTAATACCATAGTCTATGAGAGCTTGTTTCATCCATAGTGCTTGTTGACATGCCTTTCCGGCGCTTACATATTCGGCTTCGGTGGTAGAAATAGCAAGAGCGGTTTGCTTCTTCGAAAACCAAGATGTTAGACAACATCCCAAAAACGTGCAAATTCCTCTCGTACTTTTTCGGTCCATGGTGAGTGCTTATTCACTCACCTTTTCTTGTTCAAAATAAGACTAAAAAGACCAAAAACTAACCAGAATTGCCAAAGATTGTATGTTTTTGTGTTTTTGTGTTTGTGAAAGTGCATGAACGGATATTTAAGAAAATGACAAAAAAACAATGAGAAAACGACAAAACCAAACACGAGAATGAAATAAAGTCAAAAGCCGTAGCTGGGAAGGGTATTGATCAAAGAAAGTTCAGAAATTCAAATGAAGTCCCTTGAAGTTTAAGTAATTACAAGATTGACCCTCAAGCTAAAATTTGAAGAAACTACAAGAATGGCCCCAAAAGTTTCAGAGTTTGACAATTTTATCCTCTAAAGAAAAATTGAAGAAAAGTCAACTCATCTCCTTCATCTATTCAAGAATGGCAAGTTTAGCCCTTGAAGAAATTTATGAAGTCTAGCTCTTGGAGTTTCTGAAAATTACACAAAAGGTCCTTGTGATTATTACTTTTAAAACAAACCGGATCCAAATCTTTACTAAATTAAACGTAACCCTAAACCAAATCCAAAACATAAACCAAACCCAAAGTCCACATTACCCAACCCAAAACCAAAACCCACAAGCCCATCCTCGGTCAAACCCCATTTTTAACATTGGTCAAATAAATAAAAAACAATAAAATAATCCCTTCCCTCCACCCTTTTTTACCCCCGTACATCTTCCCCAAACCTCCACATGAACCCTAACTTTACCCTTTCTACAATTAACCCAATTCCCGTGTAATTACCAATGATTAAACTTTCTAGAAGCTCACTCCACGTGAGCAGAGCATGTCAGAGAAGGAATATCAGCTCACACTTGAGCTATGTGGACCAAAGAAGGCTTATGATTGGTTCCTACACCTCACCTCACCCATAGGATCCTTTTCTGAGCACATGACAAAGAGAATGCACCAAAGGATTTCCAACATGGCAATATGGTAGTCTCCCATTGGTCAAGCCACATCACAGAAGCTGATCTAAGGGCTCTAAATGATTGGGAGAAGCACATGGTGATCTAAGGGCTATCAAGCAATCTTCTAGGACCTTCTGAATGTCCTCATACCCAAGCTCTACCCTCCTCTATAAATAGTGATCTATTTCTCTTCATTTTCATGTAGATTTTAGTATAGCAAAGCTCTGTCAAATTAGTTTATTAAGTTTAAATTTCTTGTAATGTTCAGCTGAATTCACTTGTACTTCTAAATTTCATTAATAAAATTTAGTTTAAATTTCCTTTCATTCATTAATTTCTTGTTTACTTAAATTCTGTTTTAGTTAATCAATGTTCTCAATAGCTTTTCAATGTTTCCTTTAAGCTTTAAATAAGCTCACTTAATCTTTTTCACATATACCTTTCATTACTAAACTCACTTTTATAAAATCAAAAAAATCATAAAATATAAAGAAAAATTAAAAAAAAAATATGTTTAGTACTTTAAACTCTGCTTACAAATAAGCTTTTTCATCATAAAATAAGCTCATACTAGCTCATTAGCTTTTTTAAGCTTATTTAGTAGATAGATCAGATTATTCAATCAAATTAAACTTATGGTCAATGAAAGTCAACAAGGAATAGTACCAGAAGATATGGGATGAATTGGTGTTTGATCATGGTTTTGATGGTGATTTAGAGCCTATCTAAAGATAGGTTGAGTTCAAGAGGTCCCTCTGTTCAGCTAAGGGTTAAGTTGTAAGATTCACTTTTCAAATTCAAGTTCTGATTTACATTTTACAGCTTAGCAGTGTAGATTTTCTTGACTATTGTTTGATTTCTGTTTTGTTAGCTTATTTGGATCATAATTGAGCTTAGTATTCTTTGATTTTGTGATTTGGTAGTTTATATCATCATAACAACGTTTAATTGTTTGAGCACTATTTGATTCTGCATATCTGTTTTGTTTTGATCATTGTTAGTTATTGTTAGTGATTTGGTCTTAATATCAGTTTAGATTAGTATTTTGATGATTTGTTTGGTTAATCATGGTTTAGATCTGCTAGTTGTAGTGTAACTGCATCCATTAAGGGGTGTTTGGATCTACTGTTTATTTAGTTTCACTGATGTTAGTTTGTTGATTCAACTGTGCAGCTAGTTCACATATAGCCAGTATAGGTTAGTTATAGTCTAAAAATTAGTAGGTCATATCATAGAAAGTCAAACTTAGGTCTAAATCTAATTTTCTGCTGAATATTTGATAATATGTTGGTGTAATCTTAGTGATAGGTACATTAGAGTGCATGTTAGCTTAAATTAGTGTTATATCAGCTTCATAGTACATCTAGGATTAGAATTGATCAGTTGAAATTGGGATTGGTCACTTGTGGAGTGCAATAAAAAAGTCAGAATTAGTTTAAAACTAGCTTGAATAGGACCTGATCTAGGACATTTTTAGGGGATCAATTGAGGTTTACTGATAGGACTTTTGTGATTCTTGGAAAATCACTAGTACTAGCTTCACAATTCTGCTTTAAGTTTTCACTTTTGAGCTTATTAGATTAGCTTAATTAGGCCTGCAAGTTGGGGATTTGACCACTGATTGTTGGTTGAATTTGGATACTGCATGTGTGCTTATCTGCTTATACCCTGAGCTTTTCTGAGTATTATGCATTGGTCTGGGCTTATTATAGTGTTCTGATTGATTTCTAACCTTTGGTCTCATCTGGTGCACATCTGCTTATACTTGAGCTTATTCCATAACTTCTTTTTGCTTATTCTGAGCTTTCTAGTGTGCTTTTTGGCTTGCTTTGTGTTTTCTTGTACTTATTTGAGTACTTAATACATTTTGTAAAGTTTTTGAACTTTTTGTTGATAAGTGCTTATTAATAAGCACTTATCACAAACTGCTTATTGGTCAAAACAGCTTTTCAGACCTTAAATTTCTTTGATTTCATTTTTCTTAAGTTTCAAATATCATTTTAGAATTTTCCAGAAATTTTCATAATTTTTCTCAATCATTTGCTATTTTTCTTATTTTTTAATTAGTTTTTAATACTTTTTAAATAGATAAAAATTCATAAAAAATCAGAAAAAAAAGCCATAAAAAATATAAAATCGGTTTAGAAAATTATTTTTATACTTTTCAGATTTTTCAGAAGTAAAATTGTATTTTTCTAGTGGCTTTTCATAATTAGTTGTATTTTTAGTTATTTTTAATAATTCAAATTTAGAAATAAATTCATAATAAATAAATAAAAAGTCAAAAAAATATAATTTCTTTTCTCAAAATTATTTTTGAATATTTAAGATTTTTAGAAATTTATTTTAAATTTTTAGAAGCCTTTTTCGTTAGATGTCACTTTTTAATTCGTTACGTTACATTTATTTTCGCGTTTGTTAATTCGTTTTACGTTTTTAGATATTTGTGCTTTATAAGCTTGTACCTTCTGCATTATTTCTTGATTCTTATTGATATTTTAGTGTAAAATCCACAAATTCACTTTATATCTCTATTTCACTCACATTCACACGTTTCCGAACTGACAATTCGACTTCAAACCTTCGTTAGGAGAACGACCCGAGAATTTGCATTCGTTGCATTTTCTTCGGAAAAACAAACTTACCCCTAAGATTACACCAATTAAATGGTGCCGCTGCTGGGGAAGGGTTGAAACGAGTTCGTTGATTCGTATCTTTGTTTTTGTGTTTTGAAGATTCTTCCCTCGGAAGTTTCGTATTTTTGTTATAAAAAGAAAAATTCAACAAGAAAATAAATAAAACACTTTTCCTAAAGTGTTTCCAAAAATACAAAAATAAAATAACATCCTCACTCTTGAGATAGTGTTGTAAACCATTCCCGAATAAACAACAAAACAAACCGTGAAATTAAACGTTATCGGATTACTTTATTACTACAACCAAATAAACGGGGTCAAGTTAGGCTTTGACATTAAATTGCAAGCCGAAGAGAGCGGGTTTTCAAGTAGCCTTTGTGCACACCTTTGCCCTCCTGCCTCCCTGCGCGTAGTTTTAAAGGAAACGGTTCCGGTTAACGTAACGGTTACCAAAAAGAAAATAAAGTTTTTGTTTTTCAATATTTAAAAAAGCCAAAAATATTTCCCAATCAAAAATACAAAAAGATATTCATTTTCTATTTTGATTTTCTTTTTCTTTTTCATTTTTTTTCTTTGTGGTGTATGTGTTAGCATTAAAAAATATATATATTAAAGTGATGGTCATTCTCATATTGTAACTTTGTGTCGTTGGTTAAGATTAGTAATAGTTTAGTCATTGGGCCTTGGTCTTGGTAAGCTAATATGCTATTAGTTATGTTTCATAAGCCTTTATAGATAAAAGAAAGCCAAGCCCAAGACCAAGCCCATGGAAAGCCTTTAGGGCATCCTAACTCTTGTACTATATAAACACCTCAAAGCTCATTTGAGGTGTGTGCTTGTGTGTGTATTGTGTGTGTTTTTTAATAAAAGTTCTCTTCATCTTATTACTCTATTTCTACAAATCTAACGCCACACATATTATACCAAGTCACCATCTTTACTTCATCTAGTTCTTATATTTGTGTAAAAGTTGATATATCTAAGGTCTTACAAGTGGTATCAATCGCCTCACAATGATTTAGGAGTGTTTTCTATCAAGTTTTTGCTAAAAAGTTTCGTATTTTTCATTTATACGTGTACTTTTTATTCAAAAAGTTTTGATTTTTAAACGTTTTAGTGGTAAAGTTGTTGTTTTTATTGAAGTTTTAGTGATTCTAAGTGTTTTGGGAAAGATTTGATCATTAGAAACAAGTGAAAAAGGAGTTTTTGGGTGAAAAAATCATATTTTTGAAGTTTTCTGGTCATCCTACGCGTTAGTTGGGTGAATAGTACGAATCTACAGCTGTGAACAGTACTTTCTGTCCTTTTTACGCATAAATTTTGGCCTAAAACCCTTTTCTTACGCGTAACTAAGGTCAAAACCCTTTTCTTACGCGTAACATTGGTCAAAACCCTGTTCCTACGCTTAACTTGAAAGTCTATGCGTTAAATCCTACGCGTAAGTCTATTTCTTACGCGTAAGTTTCAGAATTCTACGCATAACTTCATCAAAGGTCTTCTCTTCGTGCTACGGTGACTCAGTACTTCCCTGACTTGGATAAGTTTGTGGAATACTTCGACACGCGTTAAATCTAAAGATCATTCAAGCCTAGCTTCGAGGTCCAAATCCACTCTGAACGGAAGTTATTGAGGTTTTAAGGTTTCAGATCAAATTTTTCACCATAAAAACTTGCATCAACTTACACTAAACACTACTCCTACTTTGTTGGAACGATCCAAGAATCAACTTTATCAATCTAGACTTCATCAATGGCTACTCAGCAAGATATTCATGCAGCCGGTGCGGAAAACCGACCTCCGATGCTCGAAAAAGGTGGATATCTCCCATGGACAAGCCGCATGCTTCGTTACATCAAAACAAAGCCTGATGGTAAAATAATGATCAACTCCATTACAAATGGTCCATTCAAGCCAAGACAAGTTCAAATTGAAGGTAATCCAAATGCAACACCTCCTACTCAACCATTTGTGCGTGAACAAACAGAAGCAGATTACACAGAGGAAGACAAGAAGCAGATCGCCGCTGATGATATGGCAATGCATTTAATCCAACTTGGATTACCACGGGAGATCTTTGCTGCGGTCGACAGTTGTGAAACTGCTTATGCTATGTGGGAACGTGTTAGAAGGATATGTCATGGAACAGAGATTGGACAACAGGATGTTGAGAACAAACTTCTTACTGAATGGGAGAATTTCACATCCACTAAAGGTGAACAGATTGAATCTTACTACACAAGGTTTTGCACGTTGATGAATGAGTTAATCAGAAACAAGTTGGCACCTCGAACAATTGCAACAAACATCAAATTCATCAATAACCTTCCAGAAGAATGGGGTCGTTATGTTACAATTGTCAATCAAACAAAGGATTTACATAAGGTGAACTATGATCAACTCTATGACTTTTTGAAGCAAAACCAAGCTGAGGCTAATGAAGTAAGGAAAGAAAGATTGGCAAAGAATCATGATCCTCTCGCATTAATTGCTACTACACCAACACCGCTACCAGTGAACACTCAACAACCATCATCATCTTCCACTCACAACTACATGCAACCATCATGCATTCTACAACCAACACCGGTCTACCAACAACAGTTCTACCCACAGCAACAACATGTTATTCCACAACAGCAATACCCACATTTCCAAGAACCAGAATTCACTGACAATGATGAAGCTACTACAGCCTTGACTCAAGCGTTTGCTTTTCTGACAAAAGCTTTCCAAGGACGCTATTCTACACCAACAAACAACAACCAAAGGATTTCATCGAACACTCGCAATAAGCAGATTGCTCAGCCGAGTTTCAATATGGGCAACGGAGGCCAAATGGTTGGAGTTTATGGGAATCAGCAAGGATATACTACTGGAATTAACATGGGGAATCAGAATATGCTAAATGCAGGGAATCAGAATGCAGGAAATCAGTATGGTTAGTATGCAGGGAATCAGATGGGTCAGTTTGTTGGAAATCAGAGGGGTCAGAATGTTGGTAATCAGGCAATGGGTAATCAGAATAGAAATGTTGCAGCTCCAGTAGTTGGGAATTTGGGAAATATGAATCAAGGTAATCCGGTAAAGTGTTTCAACTGCCAGGGTGTAGGTCATGTGGCAAGGAACTGTCCTACTAAGCCGAACAAGAAAGACACAGCGTATTTGCAGAAAGCATTACTGTTGGCACAAAAGAATGAGGCAGGGTTTCAGTTGAACGCAGAGGAGAATGATTTTATGGCTCTTATGGATGACATGGAAGATATAGAGGATATCGATGCGAACTGCATATTCATGGCGAATCTTCAGGAAGCTAAGTATGACACGGATTCTGATACACTTCCTGTTTATGACACCAATGCACCATTTGAGGTACCAAATTTTAACTCATGTCACAATAATGATATATTTGATATGTCTCCTCATGAGGAACAGCATTCTGAGAAGCTAGCACCCACTTATGATACATACCTGGACACGCCAAGTAGTAGCAATACTCCTTCAGCAACTCCAGATGTGAATCATAATGGAGGCTTCGTTTCACAGCATGCTGAGAATGATGAGGAAACACGTGCTTTGTTTGAATCATTATTGAATAATTGTCGTATTGAAATTGAGAATGTGAAAAAGGTCAATCGCGATGTTAAGGCCGCGAATGTTAAATTGACCGCTGAGCTTGAGAGTTACAAAGAAAACGTTAAAGCTTTTGAATTTCATAACAAAAGATTGTCTGAATTAGAAACTGGTTATCAAAATTCCGTTTCAAGGGAAAAACAATTGCAACTCAAGTTTGATACACTTGATGTTAATTCTTTCAAGAAGATAAAAGCTTTAAACGCGGAAATTTCTGATTTACAAAACCAACTTTCTAAACAAAAAACAGCTTATACCAATCTTGAAAAAGAAAGGGATGAGTTGAAAAAGGACTTTGCAAAGAAAGAAGACAAACTTTTGGCCGAAATCGTAGAGTCAGAACACATGATTGCTCATTTAGAAGAATTGGTGGTTAAGTCGGGTCAGTCAAGTCAAACAATGAAAATGATTTCAAATCAAACTAATCCGGTTTACCATACGAAACATAAAGTGGGTCTTGGTAACAACACCCCCTGTAATCTCAAGAAAGCTCAGCAAGCTCAGAATTGTTTGTTTAATGGAAATGTTTTGTTGGTTAAGCATGATCCTCCCATTGTTCGTGATTCTGTGGAAACGATTGAATTGGCCGAAGAGAGCATTAATAAAATGAAACAAAAGAATCCTGATTTGAAACCCATTGATTATAACAAATTGAACAAACTTTCGGGAATTACTTTTGTTCCACAAAAAGAACTATCTGTGTTTTCCATAAAACGACCATTCGCAAAAATGTTTTCTAAGAAAGTAATTGTTTCCAAATCTCTTTCAAAAATGGAACAAATTTCTTCTAACAACACTTTTAATACAAGTGAGGCTAGAGAAATTTTGGATGACGTTTGATTCGCCTCAAACAGTCAACTAAGTTTACCAGGTGATGGTCAACCAAGTCAAACGTCTAAGGCAAATGCTTCCGAGGAATACAGTGTTTTCCCGGGTCGTAAGTCCCAACGAGGTGTGCGATGTGATATTATAAACGAATCTGTGATTAGTGAACGTGAACAGGAAAGGGTGTAAAGTGTGTGTGTGTGGTTAACTAGGGTTTTACAACTTAAAATAACTTTAGGAAAACTAAATTAATGATTACGTGAAACCTAGGTATTTAAAACGTACACCAATTTAAAATCAGACGCGACTGCGTACTGAGAAAAAGGTGAGTTTTAAGAAAAATAAACTACAAGGGTTAAAATTGAAAATTCTATAAACTTAAACTTAAAATAAAATTAAACTAAAAATAAAACTATTTTTTTTAGATTATTATATTATTTATTATTAATTATTTAATTAATAACTATTTAACTTTTTAATTAAAATCAAACTAAAAATGATAACTATTACAAATTAAACTAAAAACTTATAAAAATATTTTATAAACTTAAAATAGAACTTGAAGAAAGTATAAAAAATAAAAATAAATGTTTTTGTCTTTTTGTGAATTTTCTATTAATTAAAAACTATTTATATTAATTAAACTATTTAAACTAATTTAAATTACAAATATTATTAAACCAACTTAGAAAATTATGAAAAAATTTTATATATCTAATTAACCATCATGGGAATCCTAAAAAATTATAAAAACTTTATTTTATATATTTTTAAACTAGTTAACTAATTATTATTCTAATTATTAAACAATTACCAATTAAACTATTTAAATTATAAAAACTATTAAATGAACAGTAAAAATTCTATAAAAATTACTAAAATTATATTATGACTTATAAAAGCTAGGAAAATTATAAAATATAGGTGTTACTATATAAAAATTAATTATGCTATTTATAACTTAATTATTTATTAATTATTAATAAAATTATTATTAATTATAATAAATACTAAATGACAATATAAAAATCTAAGAAAATTATGAAAAATACTTTAATATATAAGGAAATTAATAAAAATATAAAAATACAGATTACTTAATAAAAATATAAAAATGAAAATTAAAATTAAATTAAATTAAATAGAAACTATCACTTAATTTTATATTGTTTTTTCTGGATTTTTATTTTACAAAACTTTATTATACATAAAAATAAGTAACTTTAATAAAAACAATAATTTTAAAACTTATTAATAAGCACTGTGGGGGCTTATTACCTCCACAGTTGACTTTGGTTGACCAAATGGACAAATAAGCTCAAATGAGCTGGTGTGGGACCCACTATGGACTTTTCTGGTTCTAATAGGTACTTTGGACTTGTCAAAGCTTAAAATGGCCAATTAAGCTCAGTAGATAAGCTGTTAAGCCACAATAAGATAATCCAAAACCTAAAAAGAACACAGAAATGGGACAAAGTATATGGCTATTTCTAGGTGGGGTCCACAATGACTCAGGTCAAACCAAGAGTCAATCTAAGTTCTCTACTAGGAGGGGGGTTGGAAAAAGCTGATTAGATGTGGTGGGACCCACTGAGGTGGTCTCAAAACACCACCAAAGTTGGTGGTGTAGGACTGGGTCAGCTGTGCACAGGGCACTGGGTTGCCCTGCAGGTGTGTTTGAGCCTGTGTGGCTTGTACAAGAAAAATCACAAAAATGAAAAGGGTGCAAGATACTCAAGTTAAGCTAGTAGGTTATACTCACAACAAATTTCAGACACTATATCTTAACACAAAAATCACAATTATTCATGCTATTTTGAAGATTTTCTGCAGAATCACTTTTTGACTTTTTCTAAATTTAAGCTCAGTTGACTTATATGAAGTTTGATCTAAATTTTATGACTGAAATAACAATAATAAGCTTAGATAAGGTTAAACCAATGTAAATCACCAACTCTTAAACCAACTTAGATACTTTTTTAGGTACAAATCCCACACAGTTAACTGTGTGGGTGATATTTTTGTATTTTTGACTTTTCTTATTAAAACTTACAAAGTTAAAGTTGAATTATACTCATTTAAGCACAAGCATGATACTGAGACAGCAATGGTGCAGATACAACAACAAATAAACACCTACTAAGCTTGAACCAAACACTCTCTAAAAAAACAGTTTGAGAGATTTTTAAAGCATTAAAGTGATTCAATCCCTAAACTCAGTCTACAATAATCTAATATGATGGATTAAGACCTTTTAAGCACAGAAAGACTAGATTTAACAACAAGAACTAATGATTACTAAATAAACCAATTTAACTGTGAAACTTTGATTTTTTTAGCAACTACACATTTAATTGAACAAACTTGCTATTTTAAGTTATATTATGACTAGGTAACATTAAATAAGCACAAACAAACAATAAGCAGTGCAATAAGCACTTGTACAGTAGAAAGCACAAAATTGATATGAAAGCTTACAAATGGACATGAACTGAGCAACAATGAACCATGGATCAAAACACTCCCACTGACTTGTCACTACACCAATGGAATCATTTCCATCCAATATAAATACCCAGCTCAGTCCTTGTTCTTCTTTCCTTGGAAATTTATTTTCTTTTCTATTTTTCTTATTTCTTTTTGTATTTTGTTTTTCTTGATTATATCTAGTTTAAGCAGATCTATAAGCTTGCATAAGCTTTGTCAAAGGCTTATTTTAGCTTAAAAATCTGAAACAACAACTACTAACAACTATTAGCAAATTTGAGATTCTTAAATAAAATTTAAACTTTCATCAACTGAGATAAACACTGAAACTTAATTTTAATTATGCAGAAAGTTTGAATTACATAAAAGGAACAAGATAGAAGTTCTTAGATTAAGAATTACAACTATAATTGAAATTTTAACTAACTACGATTGAATTATACTAACCCTACACTAATACTCTTTCACCACTGCTTCATTCCTTCTTTATAATGACTTCTGAGGTTTAGTGGGACCCTCTGAGACTTTCCCAACACACCTGAGCCTTTGGATTGGACAAATGAAGCTTAGCCTTTGATTTCACCTTTTTTTGCGCCAAAAATATCTTGTGTCAGTTGGGATTGCTTGTGAGGATTTTAGGGTAATTAAGGAGTCTTGGAAGGTTGTGTGAGGTGGAGAGACAGGTGGGAGAGCTGGGGGGTTGAGGTGGAAGCAATACCAGGGTGGTTTGGGTGCTACAGTGGTGAGGTTGAGGGTCTGTGAGTGAGGGAGAGGGAGATGGGTGAGGTTTGACCGGGTTTGACTGGTTTTAATACCAGGGATGGATTGGGCTGGGATATCACATGGGCCAAAGAAGTGGGGGTTGGGCTTGGTTTTTCATTTTGGGTTTTTAAGGGTGATCCGTTTGGTTTTGTTAACTAAAAACACAACAAGGACTAATTTTGTAAATTAGGCAAACTTGAGGGGTGGTTATGGCATTATTCCAATTTTGTTCAAAGGACCATAATTGCCAATATATGAATAGTACTAGGGTATTTTTGATATTTTTAATTTTTTTAAATACCCGGGGACTAAAAGTGACAATTTACCAAACTTCAGGGACTAAATGTGTAATTTTTTCAAAACTTTCTCCCAGGGACTAAAAGTGACAATTATGAATTCCCTAGGACCCTTAATGATAATTTTCCTATTTTGAACACCCAGGGACTAATTCTGCCATTATTTGAAAGTCCAGGGACCAAAACTGACAAACTGTCAAACTTGAAGGACCAATTATGTAATTTCACCAAACTTAACACCAAGGACCATTCCTGCAAAAGATTATTAGTATAAGGACCAAAATTGCTTTTCTCAAAGTTTTTACATCCCAGGGACCATTTCTGTCAATTTCCAAAGTACAGGGACTAAACTTGTAATTTTATGAAACTTTGCACCAAAGGACTAAATATGTAACTTTATGATTAAAAAGGACCTTTGATGATATTTTCATGTTTTTAGAATAACCAGGGACTAGTTTTGACAATTTATGAAACTTGAGGGACTGAAACTGCCAATTATGCAAACTTTGTATGTTTTTCATTTGTTTTTGCATATTTTGTGTTTTGAAACATATAAAACACACCTCTAAGATATTTTAAGTATTTTGATACATATTTGAGTGTTTTTGTATGTTTTGGCAGTTCAGATTGGTATAAAATGATGAGTATTTAGACACTCATCAACGTTAAAAAGAGAATTCAAGAACTTCAAAATATTGTTGCTTCTAAAACTACTATCGATATTAACAACTGGCATTCCAGTTTTCATATTGAGCAAAAAAAAGTTTTTGAAAACGAAATTACTATCCCACTGAATAACATCAGTGCGAGGGTAATTCATTTTGAACGTGCTTTCTTAAAAGAAACGGCCGACTTTGTCAAGGACCACAAATCCCTGGTAAACGAAACTAATGATACTCGTGAAAACATGAATGTTTTGGAAAACCTAAATGATTCTCTCTTCGAAGCTGTTATGACCACTGACATTATGTCCATCATTTTACAAACATATTCTGTTCAAGACGATGAAAGACTGAGAGCTGAGACCTCCGAAATTGTTTCAAAATATGAAAATGCTCTTATAAAGCTTGAAAAAGAAAATGTGTCATATTTTAAACAACTTGATCGAAAAAAGGAGGAATGCAAGTATGACAAATTGTCGTATGAGCGTGCCTTAAAGAACATGAAAGAGCAAAATGATCTTTTCAGGGCTCAGCTTGAAAGTCAAAAAGGAAAGGGTGAGGAAACTAAGTTTGCAAAACCATTGACTTCGGAGAAACCAACTGTTTCAAACACAGTTCAAAAACCAAAGATGTCAATTTCAAGGTTTGCTCCAAAAGTCAATGAGAAAAAAGATTTGACAAAACCAGTCACTCCAACATCCTTACCCAAGAAAAGTGAAAATGAAAAGATTGTTGATAAAGGAAAAGCGGTTGTCGAAACACCAAAAGTGATAGCACCTGGCCTTTTTAGGATTAGTCCCACTAATGCGTCTGCCTCCACTTCTAAGACAAATGCGTGCAAAAAGGATAATTCTAAAGAGTCTAGTGATGCTAAAAAGGACAACAATATAAATCCTAACGCGTGTGCCTTACCTTCTACAGGATTAGAAAGCACCTCTAGGAGCAGCAGACTAAAGCCTAGGAGCAATACAAGGAACAATAGAGTCTCGCCTGTTTCTAAGAGTAGTTGCAAGAATAAAGTTGAAGAAGTAGAAGAACACCCTAGGAATTTATCGCTTTGTAATAAGAGACATGTTTCATCTGAATGTAATGTCACAAGTACTGTTTCTAATGCATGTAATGACTCTGTTTGTTTAATATGAAAGAAATGTTTGATTAATGATGTTCATGATGAATGTGTTTCTAAGAAGGTGAATGTTATGCCTAAACAGAAGTATGTTCCAAAGGGAACTAGTGCCAGATCTAGATCTATAGAAAGATTAGTTGCACGCTTTAGGTCTACCACTAGTAGTCGAATGCCTAGGAACTATCTTAAGTTTTGTATGTGGATTCCGACGGGTAGAGAGTTCACTCTTAAGGAAGGAAAATTAGAAATAACTCAAGCTAAACAAGTAGCAACTGTCCATGAGTGTGATTCTGCTTTTACTCCTAACCCCATGGAACCCAATTCAACACGGTTTCCAAATACAAACTCTTCTGTTCTTGGCAGGTTATCGAAATATGTCTTTGGATCGTCGACTCGGGTTGCTCCAAGCACATGACCGGGAATTTAAAGCTGCTGATCAATTTCATCTGGAAATTCATGGGAACTGTACGCTTTGGAAATGATCATGTAGCAGCTATCCTGGGTTTTGGAGATCTTCAGTTTGGGAATTTTTTAATCACTCGAGTTTACTACGTCGAAGGGTTGGGACACAACTTGTTTTCAGTCGGGCAGTTTTGTGATGCTGATTTAGAAGTTGCATTCAGGAGAAACACCGTTTTTATTAGAAATTTGGTTGGTGATGATCTCTTAACTGGTAATCGTAGTACAAACTTGTATGCTATCGACATCAACCAAATGGCTTCTACATCACCAATTTGTCTTATGACAAGGGCAACCGAAACTAAGTCCTGGCTGTGGCATAGACGTTTATCCCATCTCAATTTTGACACGATCAACAAGTTAGCCAAAGACAACATCGTCACCGGACTTCCTAAGTTCAAATACACCAAGGAACACCTATGTCCATCATGCGAACAAGGAAAAAGCAAAAGAGCATCATATAAACCCAAAACCGTACCTAGTTCGGAAGCAAGGTTACATATGTTGCACATGGACTTATGTGGCCCAATGAGAGTTGAAAGCATTAATGGAAAGAAGTATATTCTTGTGATTGTTGATGATTATTCAAGATATACTTGGGTAAAGTTTTTGAGATCAAAATACGAAGCACCAGGCATCATCATCACCTTTCTGAAGCGTATTCAAGTTCTACTTCAAGCTCCAGTAAGGATTATAAGAACAGATAATGGCACAGAATTCACAAATCAGGAGTTAAGAACTTACCTCGAAGATGTTGGCATTACACATCAAACATCAGTTGTTAGAACTCCACAGCAGAATGGGGTAGTTGAAAGAAGAAACCGTACTCTTGTGGAAGCTGCTCGCACAATGCTAATTTTTTCTAGTGCACCACTATTCTTATGGGCTGATGCTGTAGCCACTGCTTGTTTTACTCAAAACCGATCCTTAGTCCATCCGAGATTCAATAAAACCCCATATGAGCTAGTGAACAACCGTAAACCTGACATCTCTTACCTTCACGTGTTTGGCGCTTTGTGCTATCCGACGAATGACAGAGAAGATCTAGGGAAGTTAAAAGCTAAGGGTGATATTGGAATCTTCATTGGATATTCAGAAAACTCGAGGGCATTCAGGGTGTATAATTGAAGAACGAAAAAGATAATGGAGACGATGAATGTGAAGTTTGACGAGATTTCACAAATGGCTTCTGAGAGATACGCTCTAGAACCCGCGCTTAATCCGATGGCTTCTAATCAAAACAGATTAGGACCCGCACCAAACCAGCAGACTTCTGGACACATCAGTTCAGGACTCGTACCTCAAGGAGCTCAGTCAACAAACATGGATAAACCTTCAGAACAAGAACTGGAAAATTTCTTCGAGCTAATGTTTGATGAATATTATGGTGGAACTTCGACAAATGCATCTAATCAACATTCCGCTGCACCCGCTCAAAACCATCCACCACCACCACCAACACAAGATGCATCTACCACAATCGAAGCTGAAGCACCAACGACCTCAACATCATCAACATCTACTCAAGCAACTCCAGTTATTGAATCTGTTCTACCAAGAGTTGATGAGCAAAATCAAACTACAAATTTTCAAGAAGAACCTACATCTAATTCAAACGATGTTGCGTTAGAAGGAGAAGAAGAAGTATTTGAAAACCCGTTTGCATCAGACTCTGCTGAATCTTGTTCAAGGTTACAAGAACCATCTAACACACACTCGTTCAACCAAAGGTACCCTTCTACGTTTCAATGGACAAAAGACCATCCGTTAGTACATGTTATTGGTGATCCTTCAATGCCAGTTCAGACGAGGAGACAACTTGCCACCGATCTCGAATTGTGCATTTACGTTTGCTCAATAAGCACCAAAGTACCTAAGAACATTCGGGAAGCAATGGCAGAAAACCCATGGATTGAAGCGATGCAGGAGGAATTTCTTCAATACCTGTTACATGACAGTTGGGAACTTGTTGAACGACCACTTGATAAACGTGTTCTTGACCTCAAGTGGTTGTGGAAGAACAAACTGGATGAGGAAATGACTGTTATTCGCAACAAAGCTCGTCTCGTGGCTAAAGGTTATCCACAAGAAGAAGGGATAGATTTCGAAGAATCATTCGCGCCTGTAGCTAGACTTGAAGCAGTCCGGATTTTCTTAGCCTATGCAGCTCACAAAAACATCACAGTCTATCAGATGGATATTAAGACAGCTTTCTTGAATGGAACTCTGAAAGAAGAAGTGTATGTGAGTCAGCCAGAGGGATTCATCGACAGAGATCATCCAGACTACGTCTACAAGCTTAAAAAGGCCATTTATGGTTTAAAACAAGCTCCAAGAGCGTGGTATGACGAACTATCATCTTTCTTACTCAATAACAATTTCACCAAAGGAACGGTTGATGACACCTTGTTTATCAAAAAGTTCAAAGATGACATTTTGATCGTTCAAATTTACGTGGACGACATTATTTTTGGATCAACCAATCCTAACCATTCAAAACATTTTGAAAATCTCATGAAAAGTAAATTTGAAATGTCCATGATGGGGGAACTAAAATTCTTTCTTGGTTTACAAATCCATCAATCCCCTCGTGGTATTTTTATCAATCAAGCTAAATATACAATAGAGATTTTGAAAAAACATGGAATGGAAAATTGTGATTCTGTTGGTACACCAATGGTCACTTCACCAAAAATAGGTGCTGATTTGTTTGGGAAACCCATCGATCCGAAAAAATATCGGAGCATGATCGGTTCTCTCATGTACCTAACTGCTAGCCGACCCGATATCCAATTTGCTGTTTGTTTGTTAGCACGGTTTCAGGCTAAGCCTACCGAACTTCACCTCAAAGAGGTTAAACGGATCTTTCGGTACCTACGAAGCACCATTAACATGGGACTTTGGTATCCGAAGGATTCGGAGTTTAATCTAACAGCATTTTCAGATGCAGACCATGCTGGTGATCAAGTTACAGCAAAGAGTACATCAGGTGGAGCACAATTTTTGGGTGAAAAGCTTGTAAGCTGGTCTTCAAAGAAACAGGATTGTACTGCGCTATCAACCGCCGAAGCCGAGTATGTGTCTCTATCTGCGTGTTGTGCCCAAGTTCTTTGGATGCGGACACAACTCACAGATTATGGCTTTACTTTTGACAGAATACCTATGTATTGTGACTCAAAAAGTGCCATAGCCATCTCGTGCAATCCCGTACATCACTCTAAGACGAAGCATATCAAAGTCCGCTACCATTTCATCAAAGAACACGTGGAAGAGGGTACTGTTGAATTATTTTTCGTTAAGACTGATTATCAACTCGCCGATCTATTCACTAAAGCCCTTCCAAAAGAAAGGTTTGACTATTTAGTTCGACGAATTGGCATGCGAAGCCTAACTCCTGAGGAGCTAGAACGTCTTCTCGAATCCTCTTGAAAAATGTTTTCAAAACCGCTTCGCTGTAAATATTTTTGAAAAACAAAATACAAAATTTGAAAAACCAACAAAAACAAAATACAAAAATATAAAATCTTTCAAAAAATACAAAAACTATATAAAATCAAAAAATCCAAAAATATTCTTCTCACGACATGTCTCTCGTATAAATCAATATTCTGTACGTTTCTAGAAATGTCATTCAACAATGATACGGATATGTACAGATGCTTGAGCGGGAGTTCTTTTTTAATGTTTTTCTAAAACATGTCGTTTCTCAAAAGTTTCTTCACTATGGCTTTCGTATACTTCAGTACGAAACCCGGACCCTAATGATGACTTCTGATTATTTTCAAATCAAGGACTCGTACGTTCAATGACGAACTCTTTTTCAAAAAGTTCGAGTCTAAACAAACGAAAAAGATTTCAAGCATAAACTCGTTTTCAAACAAAATTCTTGAGCACTTTTTCAAGATTGTTCAAAAGATTTCTCAAAATCTCTCAAAATTAGTGCTCAAGATAACTCCCTCAAAACCCTTAATTAATTTTAAATATGCTATCATTAAGGGGGAGTACAAAAAGAAAAATGTTCCAAATTCATGCAGAATCTGTCTTTCTCTCAAAAAGCTTTTTCTTAATCTGTTGATATCAAAAACATCACGATATGCTATTATTGAAGGGGAGAAGACATGATTAAAATGTGATCAAAGATGTTTAAAGATTGTGGCTGAATCTCAGAAGAGCCCGACTCAGAAAGTACCAACGAATTGACGAAGCTTAAAATGTCAGTAATCGAAAAGACTTGTCCTGGACGGGTAATAATTTCAAGCTAGTCTAACTAGTGATGTAAGCGTGTCTCGAATAGGACTTGTCTGAGTAGAATGTACCGCATCGAGATACTTTCTTTGGACTTGACCAGGACGGGTAATAATTTCAAGCTAGTCTAACTAGTGATGTAAGCGTGTCTCGAATCGGTCATGTTCACTGAAAGTGGATCAATTCAAAAGTGCAAACTCCTCTCGCATGTGCAAATTTCTTAAATATTCATGAGCACATGTGAAGGGGGAGTCCTTCAAAAATGTAAAACTCTCGAAGTGTCAACAATGTGTTTTATTATCATAAACACTTTGAGAGATTTTCAATAAAAGGTTTCTTGGCAATGATAGGATAGTCATGAAGTTATAAGGTGACTAAGGTTAGGTAAAACCGTCCTATGATCCGCCAGAGCCGGAGGGATCTACCCAAGGACAAATCCAATAGATTAGAATTAGAAGTCCTTAGGTATGATTGAAAAAAGGAGAAAATGAGAAAGGAGAAAGAAGGGGTTGAAGAATTAAAAAGAAAAGTTATGAAAAAGGGTGAAAAGAAATAGCCCTCCAAATGTTCAACCTTAGGGCAGACACCGGGTTCAACTCATATGCTACTGGTTGTTGCTAAGGTGACACCGGTATTGAAGACAAGACGTCATGGACCCAGTGACGCGCTGCACTAAACCTTCTTAGCCACTCAAGTTCTCTTAAAAGAGCTTGTTTCATTCTCACGGGGAACCGGCATAATCTATCGACCTGTCTCGTAGAGATGGTTGATATTGAAACAGGAGACCTCTCCCTAATCTCCGCATAGGAAACCAAATGTGCACTTATCGAGTCTAGAGCCCCGAGATTCATCAAAAGATCTCATAGGAACACATGATATTTCTACACTGGTTGTTCATCATTAAGGACGCCAGATGTAAACTTTAGAGTCCTACGCAGATCTTAGCAATCTGCCAGAACATTTATGAGAGGATACACTTTTGTGATTCTCAGTGATTGAATGGAAATTCCTGCCAGGGTCAACATCAAACAGCCCTGACAGCAGGTCACTTCGGTAATTCTTTATGGGTTACGCTTAGTGTTCGCGGTGGTTTCAAACGGTCTACAGTCGTGGAGTGATCCCCAGCGACTCACCCAGTCATTGAGCTACTAAGTAGGTCTTGTAAGCTCTCTCGAGAGTATCTGACATGGGAACGGCCTTGGTAAGGGTTAGAAGGAGTCTTCACACTATGCTGTTGACGATCTCTAATTCTTATCTATAAGTACCGGATGTTTTATTGCTAACTGTTTATATGCAGGGACACTTCATCTCCATGGCGACAGATTCCACGTGCTCATACATACATCTGGAAGTTAAAGAAAGCTCCCTCAAAGATCTATTCAACACAAAGTTCAAAGGAAGATTCTACGCCAATAAGAAGAATCTACAAAGTATAAAGACTAAAGATCAAAGTGTAAGAAAGGGAACTACGTGCATATGAATATCAAAATCCAAAGATGTATGAGCATGTTGGAATGGCAAACAACCGCCACAGACGCAGAAGTGACGTAAGGCAGATAACTCCACATCACAAAGGAACAAAGAACGATGATAAATCAGTTATCAAAGATCACAAAGCATGAAGGAACAAAGACTAAAGACTATTCTACAACGACACACAAAGTTAAAGACAAAGAACACGGAAGACCCACTCACGTGGAGCATCATTCGAATGACCACCCCTTAGGGGGAGATTGTTAGCATTAAAAAATATATATATTAAAGTGATGGTCATTCTCATATTGTAACTTTGTGTCGTTGGTTAAGATTAGTAATAGTTTAGTCATTGGGCCTTGGTCTTGGTAAGCTAATATGCTATTAGTTATGTTTCATAAGCCTTTATAGATAAAAGAAAGCCAAGCCCAAGACCAAGCCCATGGAAAGCCTTTAGGGCATCCTAACTCTTGTACTATATAAACACCTCAAAGCTCATTTGAGGTGTGTGCTTGTGTGTGTATTGTGTGTGTTTTTTAATAAAAGTTCTCTTCATCTTATTACTCTATTTCTACAAATCTAACGCCACACATATTATACCAAGTCACCATCTTTACTTCATCTAGTTCTTATATTTGTGTAAAAGTTGATATATCTAAGGTCTTACAGTATGATCACCCGTTCATCTTCTCAAAATCTTATTTCTCCACTTTCAAATCCCGAAAGGGTTATATGTCACAATCACCGAGTATATTTCACAACCGTTAAGGAAATGAACCAAAACGATCAAAATTTGGGACCCCCGCCGATGGGTGGAGCTCAAAATAACGGGATCCCTTCGATGGGACCCCCGCCGATGGGTGATGCTCAAAATTACGGGATCCCTCCGATGGGACCTCAACCGGCTTATAATCTCTGTCCGATGGAGGAACAACTCCAATCACCTTTCAATGGTGTTAGGAGGGCCATCGTGATACCCGATATCACAGCAAATCAATTTGAATCAATCACGGGTTACTCAACATCATCACGAGTATCTCATTTCATGGATTTGAACATGAAGATCCGTATGTTCACATTAGGAATTTCACCGACATCGCTGAGACGATAAAGATTAATCAAGTTCCTTATGATGTGGTTAAAATGAAATAGTTTCCTTTTTCCCTCAAAGGAGCAGCCCGAACTTGGCTAGAAAAATAACCCCCGAACTCAATTCACACTTGGGGTGATCTAGCTAACAAGTTCATAAATCACTTTTATCCTCCTTCTAAAACTTCTAATCTCCGCACTCAAATCTTTCGATTCCAACAAGCTTTCCCCAGCGAAGCTTGGGAACGATTTAAAAAGTTGCTAGAAAAATGTCCGAATCACGGGTTTTCACCTTTACATCAGATTGATACTTTCTATAATGGGTTGAGTCTTGCCGATCAAGACTCGCTCAACTCTGCTGCGGGTGGAAACTTGTTGACTCGAAAAACTCAAGAAGCTTTCACAATCATTGAAAATAAAGCTCGAGTGAGGATGGCTAGAAATAAACTTCAAGCTTCAAATGCTAGTAGCAAAGTTAATGATGAAATTATGAATGCTATTGCCACCCTCACTAAAAAAGTAGATTCAATGGCTATTGAAAAATCTTCTCATTAAATCAATGTAGTGAATCAATGTTGTGAGACTTGTGGTGGTCCACATCCGTATTATGAGTGTCTGGCAACCGGTGCCTATGCTCACGAGAATGTGTATGCTGCAAACTCGGATGGTAACGGTTACCAACCCCAAGGAGATCGAAATCTTCTCAGCTACCGTTCAAACAATTATCTTGGACCACCTGGTTTTCAAAATCAAAATCAAAATCACAATGTACAAAACCGTAAGAATCAAGTCAATCAAAATCAAAATCGAGCTAATCATGGTTTTCAAAATCAAAACCAAGGGTTTAATCAAAATCGGGGTTTTCAAGGGAATCAAAATCAAGGCCCGAATCAAGGAAATTTTCAAAATGCTAATCATGGAAATTATAATCATGGAAAATTTCAAAACCGTGGATAAAATTTCAATAATAATCAAAACCAGGGAGTTATTCAAAATCAAGCACCCACGGATGATTTGATTAAGCAATTGCTTCAAAACCAACAAGTTTTTATGGCAAAACAAGAAGAAACAACAAGGTTATTGGCTAACCTAATTAATGATCTTAATAAGCGTTTAAATGATCGACCCTCGGGCTCGGGTACTACTTCTCTCCCAAGCAACACGATCGCTAACCCGAGGGGCGATGTTAAAGCGATCACAACACGTAGTGGTGTTTCATAAAATGGACCAACGGCTCCGACTACCTCTTCTTCTCTTCCTCCTAAGATAGTCGACCGTGAAACTGAGGCGACAAAGGATACGGAACTTCCTACTGATAATGGAAGGACCGAAGACATCCAAACTCCGGTTGTGCAGCCGTCTAAAGGAAAAGAAAAAGTTGTTTTTGAATCAGAAAAAGAAACTCCCATCAAGACCAAATTGCTATATCCGTCTAGACTTAATGATCAAAAGCACCGTGAGAAAGTTAATCATCAAATGGAAAAGTTCTATCAGATCTGTTAATACAAATAATGTCAAAAACGTTATTCGCATTATTCGGTCTTCTCGTGTTTTGATAATCACAAAATATAAAGACATGTTACGTAAAGTTACGGTTTATAATTTTTTAATTGAGGAAACTCGTTACTTCTACGTAGCTGCTTCAACATCACTTCAGGTATGAACAAACTTTATACCATCATTAGTTAAGTGATCAAAGACTTTTATTTTCACCTAAACTTACATTTTTAAGTTTGACAAAACATTTTCACAAAAGTATTTTTGTGTTTTTAAAGAAATGTTTTATTAAGAAAATAAATTCAAATTCAAACATTACAACAGCTAGTTTCCCTCCAACCTTCACCAGATAGTTTTTCACCACATCTGGACTAAAATGGGAGCGTTTGTCGGGGCGGTCCCATAAAGGGGTCGACGGTCCCTTAGTGATAAAGGACCGTCGCCTATTTAAGGGACCGTCTGCTCCTTTGTGTCGACTATAAATACTTGATTGTTCTCTTTCAGAAATAAGACTTTTCACACACACAAAACTTTCTGGTCTTTGTTCCTTTTATTCTTTGATCACTATAATATGTCGGTATACGTTTATAAGTGATTTCCTCTTCCGTCAAGTGCAAGAGAAGAACTCTCGACAACTATGAAGATTCGAGATGTTATAGGTGTCCACACACAAATGTAACATGTGTTACGTGATAGGATTCATATCATGTCATTGTTTTCCGACTTGTGTGTGAGTCGAGGATGGGGTATAAACTTGGATGGTGATGTAGTTCCAGGTATTGTATTTGTGTGAGCTTGGATGGTGATGTAGTTCCAAGAAGTATTGTAACTACATTAGTTCATGTATTTTATTGTGAGGAGAGTGATGTCCTAAAGTGTAGGTTAGGATTTGTTGTGTCATTATGTAACGACTTGGATCGGGGATGAGCAAGTGTGATATGTATGTAAAGACTTGATTCAGGTGAAGAATCAAGTGAGTCGTGTGTGTGAAGGCTTGGTTTGGGTGAAGAACCAAGTATGTCTAACAAGTGAAGACATGGATCGGGTGAAGATTCTAGATGGACAAGAGTGCTTGTTCGTGTGGCCACGTGGGCCTTTGGAATAGATTGGTTCTAACTATGATTAGAACTCGACATTATGCTTAGTGTCATTAAGCCTTGTGTAAGCATGTGTACGGATTGCTCCGCTTGAAGGAGTGTGTTGATATAGTGATTGATAACTCTCGAGTGTGGTACTCGGGGAGTGGAGTAGGATGGAGAGTGAGCTTCGTGCCAAACCACTATAAATCGCCGCGTCTCTTGGTTGTGCTCTATCTTTACTCTCCACTTTACTTGTTTATTTATGTTTGCTAGTAACTAAATTGATATCACATAACTAGTGTTGGGAATTAAATAATCAGAAGAATTAGAAGATTCAGCATAAAGGTTTAAAGGAAATTCAACAAGTATGTTTCTGCTGATAAAGCACAAAGCACGTTTCCACTGATGGATTCTGCTGAAGAACGTTTCTACTGAAGGTGTTTCTGATGATTGATTCTGCTGCTACTATGACTCATTCAACAGCTGTGTAGATAAGTATGACTTATTCTACTGATACGTATACAAGAAAATATCTTTGTTATAGTCATCAAATTGAACACTCCAAGTGAGTTGTAATCCTAGATACATGTTGTATCTTAATGACTAACATGATAAGTCATCATCTAGCTAGAATAAAGATTAGTCATAAGCTAGTAATTAGATGAGTCATATAGATTGAAAAAGATCTTTTACTTGGACTATAAAAGGAAGATCTTAGATATGATACAAGTGTGCGTAAAAAAAGAGAACATACAGAGATATACATAGAGAAAAACAATTAGAACAAAACACAAGATTCAAGGTCTTTGTAACCCTAGTGATAGTGAAGATCACTCGTATTATCTTGAAAAATATTGAATCGTTTGGTGAAATACTTTCATTGTTCTTTGTTAAATAAACACAAGCATCACAGTTCCATTTCCTATAAACATTCTAAGTGTGGTTAAGTAGATTCCGCATACTTAATCATATTCACTCAAAGTATCACATATACACATTACAAAGGTCCAACACCTCATAGTGTGTGATCAAATCAAGTGATCCTCTCAGTTGGTATCAGAGCTTCCAGGTTGATATCTTTGATTTAGAAGAAGAAGAAGAAATGGACACAGAATCTATTCAAACAAATGTTGCTGCAAAGTTGCCAGTTCTCAAACAGAATGAGTTTGAATTGTCGAGGTTAAGAATAGAACAGTTTTTCCAGGTGCAGGATTACACTCTCTAGGAAATCATTGAAGTTGGAAACTCTTTCAAACCCACAACCACTATATCAACAGTTGAAGGTAGGGAAATAACAACTATTCAAACTATCCCTACAACTGCTGATGAAAGAATAAAGAAGAAGAATGACCTCAAGGCTAGAAGCATGCTGATGATGACCATTCCAAATGATCAACTTATAAACTTTAGCAAATTCAAAGATGCCAAGTCATTATTTGAGGCAATTATTGCAAGATATGGAGGGAATGAAGCCACCAAGAAGACCCAGAAAACCCTTCTCAAGCAGCAGTTTGAAAACTTCTCATCAACCATTAATGAATCTCTTGACCACATGTTTACAAGGCTACAGAAAATTGTGAGTCAACTTACTGTTCTTGGGATTGACATACCTCAAGAAGATTTAAACTCAAAATTTCTGAGAAGCTTACCAGAAGAGTGGGCTATGCATGTTGTTGTCTGGAAGAATAAACCAGACATAGACACTATGGATCTTATGGATTTGTATAGCAACTTTAAAATTGTGGAACAAGAAGTAAAGAAAACTGGTGTCTCTAGTTCATATACTGGGAACATGGCTTTTATGTCATCTCCTAGTATCTCAAACCCATTTAAAGATGAAAAGGTTGATAATGGAATTGGTGCTGCTAGTTCATCATGCAGTACTTTTGGTATATTGAATGAATAGGCTTGTTGTGCCTTTTTCATAAGTCAGGATAATGGGTCCATGTTAACTCATGAAGATCTCTTAGAAATCAATGATGATGATTTAGAAGAGATGGACCTAAAATGGCAAATTTCTCTTCTTAGCATGAGGGCTAAGAAATTCTATCAGAGGATGGGGAAGAAACTCACCATCAGCAGCAATGATACTGCAGGTTTTGACAAGTCAAAGATAGAATGCTATAACTGTCATATGTTGGGGCACTTCTCAAGAGAATGTAGAAGGCCAAGACAGCAAGATAGCAAGAATAGAGGTTTTGGAAGCAAGTCCAAAACAGGGGAAACAACCAATCTAAAGGCTATGGTAGCCATTGATGGATTAGGATTTGATTGGAGCTTTACTGCTGAAGAAGAAGAAGCTTCTCCTCAGACAGCTCTTATGGCTTTCTCCACAGAGGTACAATCTGATAAAGTTTGTTCAAATAATTGTTCTGCTCTTAAAAGTTTAGAAACCTTAACCAAACGTTATGAGAATCAAAGGAAATAATTAATTGATACAGCTCATAGCTTAACCAATCATAAAAGAGGTATAGCTACTCTAGAGGAACAAGTTATACATTTTCAAAAAAATGAATCTACCTTTAAAATATGGAGTTCAACCAAAACCTAATGTAGTTGTTAATAAACCTTTGAAAGAAAGTGAAAGTTTAAGTAAAACTTCACTTCCTAAGGACAAGGTGTGTTCTTGTAGAAAGTCAGATGATCCAATCATTGAGGACTTAACATCTGATGATAAAAAGGATAAACAGGTTATGTCTAAACCTGAAGTAGTTAAGAAAGCAGGAACAAGTGTTCCTAAGATCGTCAAACACAGTACTGAAAAGCCTAAAAACAATGTGAAACATGTTAGGCAACCAGTAAGATATTGTGAACAATATAGAACCATAAACAAGCCCAGAGGCAACCAAAGAAATTAGTACAACCTCAAGTCTCTCCAACAAAGAGATGACTTTGTCACTTGTAACAAAGCTTGTTACACATGTGGTAGTTTTGACCATCTTGCAGCTTTCTGTAATCAATGGGTAAATGGGTATACAAACAATAGGGCGAATCTAAAAAGGCAAACACTGCTGATAGGAAAATGGTTTCTGCTGATAGACCATATCTGACTGTTTACCCAAAAAAAACAGTTGAAAGTGCTAAAAATGCTTTCAAATATGCATCAAATGTTGTTAAAAGACCCATCCTAACAAAGGCAGTAGTCCAAAAACAAGTTTGGAAACCAAAGGATACAACTGCAAAGCCATCAGTTTCTGCTGATAGCCAAACAGTTCATATCACTGCTAAGGGAAACAGGGCAAATGCTGTTAAGGCCTCAGTATGTTGGATTCTTAAATCCAATGTTGCATCAAATATTCTCAAAATATTACATTTCATTTATGTAAGAGGCGGATCCAAGTCAGAAATGGTTTGGATCCCAAAACAAAACTAATTCCTTTATTTATGTGCAGGGACATTCATCAGCAGATACTGAAGATCAAGGATTCTCAGATAGTGGATGTTCAAGGCACATGACAGGCAACAAGTCTTATCTCTCATATTTCCAATCAATAGATGGAGGCTATGTTACCTTTGGAGGAGGAATTGGAGGAAAAATTACTGGTAAAGGTACTCTTAAAACCAGTAAATTAGATTTTGAAGATGTGTACTATGTGCAAGAGCTTAAATATAATCTTTTTAGTGTCTCACAAATGTGTGACAAAAAGAACGGAGTTCTCTTTACTGACACTGAATGTCTTGTATTTTCTTCTGATTTTAAGATGCCTGATGCAAGTCAAGCACTTCTTAGAATTCCAAGAAAAGGCAACATGTACAGTGTTGATATGAAGAAGATTGTTCCTAAAGAGGCTCTTACTTGTCTTATTGCTAAGGCCACATTGGATGAATCTATGAAATGTCATAGGAGGCTTGGTCATATTAACTTCAAAACCATAAATAAAATTGTCAAAGATGGTTTGGTAAGAGGTTTACCTCAAAAAGGATTTGAAAATGATCAAACATGCATTGCTTGTCTTAAAGGCAAACAACATAAAGCCACTTGTAAGCCCAAAATTTTTAACTCTATCAATCAATCATTGTTTATGCTGCATATGGACTTATTTGGTCGTACAAATGTTAGAAGTTTGTTGCATAAGAGATATTGTCTAGTTATTATTGATGACTTTAGTAGATTTACATGGGTATTCTTTTTAGGAACTAAGGATGAGACTTCTAGCATCCTTAAGACCTTCATTACAGAGATAGAAAACCTAGTAAGCAAAAGAGTAAAAGTCATTAGATGTGATAATGGGACATAATTTAAGAATAGAGTTATGGATGATTTCTGCAAAGAAAAAGGTATTAAAAGAGAATTTAGTGTTGCAAGAACTCCACAACAGAATGGAGTTGCTGAAAGGAAAAATAGAACACTAATAGAAGCTGCTAGAACTATGTTAGCTGACTCTAAGTTGCCTATAACTTTTTGGGCAGAAGCAGTCAACACTGCTTGCTATGTTCAAAATAGAGTTTTAGTTGTAAAACCTCACAATAAGACATCATATGAAATTTTTAAAGGTAGAACTCCTGAAATAGGACTTCTTAGACCTTTTGGATGTCATGTGACAATTCTAAATACCTTAGATCATCTCAGAAAGTTTGATGGTAAAGCAGATGAAGGATTATTAGTTGGATACTCTATCAATAGCAAAGCATTCAGAGTGTACAACATAAGAACTAGAAGAGTGGAAGAAAATCTGCATGTGGAATTTTTAGAAAATAAATCCAATGTAGAAGGTCAAGGTCCCAAATGGCTATTTGATCTTGAATCTCTATCCAAATCAATGAATTATATGCCTTTTGTTGCAGAAACTAATGAATTTTCAGGTTCACAAACTGCCGATGCAACAAATGAAGAAGGATTAGAGAAAGAGACAAATCAATATTATGTGATAATGCCAATATGGATAAATTCAAGTGTGGATTCAACTTCAATAAATGGTGAATCTTCTTCTGGTAAATCTAAAGAAGATGTTGAAGATGAATACAACAAAGAAGGAACTAAGGAACAAGAGTTTCAAGTCAGAAGTAACACTGCTGTTTCTGCTGATAAGCAAATCGTTCCCGCTGATGAGCAAAATGTTTCTGCTGATGATCTATCAGAAGAAACAAAAGCAAATCTCTCAGAAAATGAGGTGGATTTCAACAACCTTCCACCTGATTATCAAGTTCTTTCTACTCCACACTCAAGGAGTCACAAAGCTAACTCCCTGGACAATGTGATTGGAGATGTACAATCAGGAGTGAAGACAAGACAACAATTGATGTCTTCAGATCAACAAGGGCTTATTGATGCCCTTTATGCTTCAAAACAGCATGAGTTTTCAAACTCTTGCTTATTTGTATGTTTTCTCTCACAAGATGAACCAAAGAATATTCATAAAGCTCTAGAAAATTCAAGCTAGTTGGAGGCTATGCAAGAGGAGCTTCTTCAGTTTAAGATTCAAAAGGTATGGGTGCTAGTTGATTTACCTAGTGGTGTAAGGGTAATTGGCACTAGATGGGTTTTTAGGAATAAAAGGGATGAAAGGGGCATAATGATAAGAAATAAAGCTAGATTAGTAGCTCAAGGGTACACACAAGAAGAAGGGATAGACTATGAAGAAGTTTTTGCTCCAGTAGCAAGGATTGAAGCCATTAGACTCTTTTTAGCTTATGCTTCATTTATGGGATTCACAGTTTATCAAATGGATGTCAAGAGTGCTTTCTTATATGGTACTATTGAAGAGGAGGTGTATGTCTCACAACCTCCTGGTTTTGTTGATCCTGACCATCCAGACAAAGTGTACAAGGTTGTTAAAGCTCTATATGGCCTACATCAGGCACCAAGAGTTTGGTATGAAACACTGGCTTCCTACTTAATTTCAAATGGATTTCAAAGAGGCAAGATAGATCAGACACTTTTTACCAAGAAGCATAAGAAGGATCTTTTGCTAGTTCAAGTATATGTGGATGATATCATCTTTGGATCTACAAGGAAGGAGATGTGTTTGGAGTTTGAGAAGCTTATGCACAATAAGTTTCAGATGAGTTCCATGGGGGAACTTACATTCTTTTTGGGTCTGCAGGTTAAACAATCAAGAGAAGGAATCTTTATTAGTCAAGACAAATATGTTGCAGAGATTCTTAGAAAGTTTCAATTTGCTGATTCCAAAATAGCAAGCACACCAATGGACCCTGAGAAGCCACTTCTTAAAGATGTAGAAGGAACTAATGTGGATGTACACACATATAGATCTATGATAGGTTCTTTGATGTATCTCACATCATCAAGACCTGATATCATGTTCTCTGTTTGTGCTTGTGCAAGATATCAAGTAACTCCTAAGGTTTCTCATTTAACAGCAGTCAAGAGAATTTTTAGATATCTCAAGGGTCAACCTAGGTTGGGTCTGTGGTATTCTAAGGAGTCATCTTTTGACTTGGTAGCATATTCAGATAGTGATTATGCTGGTGCTAGCTTGGACAGAAAGTCAACAACAGGAGGATGTCAATTCCTTGGGTGTAGACTTATCTCATGGCAGTGTAAGAAGCAGACAATGGTGGCTACTTCAACAACTGAAGCTGAATATGTAGCTGCTGCAAATTGTTGTGGTCAAGTCCTATGGCTTCAAAACCAACTTCTTGACTATGGGTACAATTTCTTACATATCATTATTCATATTGATAATAGTAGTACAATTTGCATTATTAAAAATCCAGTGCAACATTCAAAAACAAAACACATTGAAATTAGACATCATTTTATTAGAGATTGCAATGAAAAGAGGTTAATTCAAGTAATGAAAATTGCTTCAGAACAAAACTTTGCAGATCTTCTTACAAAAGCTTTTGATGTTGGTAGATTTCAGTACTTGGTAGCAAGTATTGGAATGCTTAATCTTTGAATTTTTCAATATAATGTGTTCTTGTATATAGATTTTGTTAATGCATCTAACTTTGTCATCTAAAACTACTATTACCAATTTAAAGTTATTCATACAGTTAGTCCTATGCATAATTCTAAGTTAAGACAAGTATTTTGTACTTTGTTCTTTTGGTTTTAGACTAACAATTTCAGGTATGAATGTTTGAGCTCAAAGGCTATTTCAAGTGAAATCTGTAAGCAACAAATTTCTGATCAAAGACATGCTGAATGATGATCATTGCTGCTGATATAATAGGTTCATGATAGAAAGAGTTTGGGACTTCAAAACTCCTTAAAACTTCTTTCTTGGAACCTAATTATGATGTTTCACATTGAATTGATGAATTAGTTGATCAGTTAATAACTGATACAACTCACTTTCTATCATTTTATACTCTCAAGTATAATGTGACTAATCTACAGATATCTGATAGAAAGAACAGCGAGCAAAAGTGAATCTAACACTTGTGTTAGAGGTAACAAATGCCACGAGCTGGAAACCCTGTAAAGAAAGCCTTTTGAATAGGTTTATCTGTACACAGGCAGTTATTTATAACTGAAAACATTGGTTCTCACACAACCAGAGGTTGCTTTAAACCGAAATTTTGATTAAGTGTTAGTTACCACACTTAATCCCTTCAAAATGGTTAGAAGCAGTATGATTTTTAATCATAAAATTATATTCATACTGCAAAGTCAAATATTTCTTAAAAAGGATTTTCAAGAGGCTCAGAAAATCATCTAATGATGGATTATGAGTCAATGCTCAGTGATTCACCACTCATAGGAGGTTACACACCTAGAAGTGATGAGGGCAGCATTTAAACTCTTAAGGAATTGATGGCTTCATGTACAAATTGTCTGAAAACATGGAAATTGTTAAATCAAATGATGGTGATATGATATGATTGTGAGAGATCTTCCAAACAGGGGAGGAAATTGCTCATGAGAGAAATAAATCTCAGGGGAGGTTACAAAAGAGCCCTTTAAAGGAAGATTAGCCAAAGAAAAAGAAGGAAAATATAAGAGCATACAAGATGATGACATGGTTTCTACTGATAAAGAACAAGAACAGAGCTGATAGGAGAAAGTTCTATCTAGATCAAAAGATGAAAGGTTTCAATTCCAGTTCACTACGTTTGTTCATCACTTCCAAAGACATGCTGAAAGATGATTTCTACTTCTTGGAACAAGCATCCAAGATACACAGCATCATTGTCTCTTATAATTCTTCAAGTTGAAAATTCCACCATCTTTTAGTCCAAGAATGGAGCAAAGAACAGAAAGCAGATGAGTTACAGAGAAAGACATTCAATCACTTAAAAGAGAAGAAAGTTCAAATCAACAGTCTGACAATGAAGTGTTTGAAAGATCTTCACAAAGTCCTCATTTAATTCAGAAAAACATGTTTGAATGTAATTCACATGTTTAGGGGAGGATTGTTGGGAATTAAATAATCAGAAGAATCAGAAGATTCAGCATAAAGGTTTAAAGGAAATTCAACAAGTATGTTTCTGATGATAAAGCACAAAGCACGTTTCCACTGATGGATTCTGCTGAAGAACGTTTCTACTGAAGGTGTTTCTGCTGATGGATTCTGCTGCTACTATGACTCATTCAACAGCTGTGTAGATAAGTATGACTTATTCTACTGATACGTATACAAGAAAATATCTTTGTTATAGTCATCAAATTGAACACTCCAAGTGAGTTGTAATCCTAGATACATGTTGTATCTTAATGACTAACATGATAAGTCATCATCTAGCTAGAATAAAGATTAGTCATAAGCTAGTAATTAGATGAGTCATATAGATTGAAAAAGATCTTTTACTTGGACTATAAAAGGAAGATCTTAGATATGATACAAGTGTGCGTAAAAAAAGAGAACATACAGAGATATACATAGAGAAAAACAATTAGAACAAAACACAAGATTCAAGGTCTTTGTAACCCTAGTGATAGTGAAGATCACTCGTATTATCTTGAATAATATTGAATCGTTTGGTGAAATACTTTCATTGTTCTTTGTTAAATAAACACAAGCATCACAGTTCCATTTCCTATAAACATTCTAAGTGTGGTTAAGTAGATTCCGCATACTTAATCATATTCACTCAAAGTATCACATATACACATTACAAAGGTCCAACACCTCATAGTGTGTGATCAAATCAAGTGATCCTCTCAACTAGTAAGATTCAACATGTTTGTTAATGAAAAATAACTGGACCTAAAACGGCGAAACGGTTTAGAAAATTGAAAAGAAGCGGTGAAACTATTCAATCCCCCCTTCTAGTTTCTACAAGATCTTTCAAGACTTACATTTTGATATTAGCTTCAAGGATGCTATCCTTTTAATGCCGAAATTTGTGTCTATGATCAAAAATTTGTTGAATAATAAAGAAAAATTGTTTGAAATGGCAAAAACCCCATTGAATGAGAATTCCTCGGCGGTTCTCCTGAAAAAGCTACCCGTAAAGCTTGGAGATCCCGGCAAGTTTCTTATTCCGTGTAATTTTCTGGGGATGGTTCATTGCTTCGCCTTGGCCGATCTTGGTGCTAGCATTAACCTTATGCCATTATCCGTTTGGAAGAAACCATCTCTTCCTGAAGTTACTCCGACTTGTATGACCCACGAGCTTGCCAATCAATCTACTTCTCGTCATGTGGGAATAGCCGAGGATGTCTTCGTCAATGTGGGAAAGTTCCATTTCCCTGCCGATTTTGTGATAGTCGATTTTGATGTTGATCCACGGGTTCCTCTTATTCTCGGGAGAGGATTCTTAAGGACTGGTCGTACTTTGATTGATGTTTACGACGAGGAGATTACCCTTAGTGTTGGAAGTGAAACTGTTACGTTCAATCTTGACCAAACATCGAGATACTCCTCCAATTATAAACATATCTCCGTATAAGGCGAGATACGCCGAAGAGTAAGGAACACGAAACCAACAAGGATTTCATGTCTATATAAAGAATATCACGGCTCTCATTGAGGTATTATCTAAAAACCCTAACTCTTCACTATAACCCTAAAACCGATTACTTACTCTCACGCCGGAGGATAATCGTGGGAGACAATCCCACGATAAGCCTAACGGTGTTGTTTGCTTTCTTAGTGCGCAGGTCTCAAGCATTAATATCCAATTGGTACGAGAATAGGAGTCCAAATAAGGAACGCCCAACTTTTGTATCAACAAGTGGCACCATCCGTGGGACACTACACTAAGAACTCCACTAAAAGTAGAATGACGAAACACGTAAACGTAAACCAGCGGACTCCGCAGATGAAGAAAGCACATGGTGACCCACAGGGGAAGAAGCAGCAAAGTGATTCAACCTCTAAGCAGGCCTCTGGGAAAACCAGTGCGCCCAGGCACTAAGGATCAGGCTCAGATCTGATCTTTCCAACAGTAGAACTGCCCACAGGGACTACCCAGGACACTACAACAACCACTAGCGCGGAAGATCTACAGCGCACTCTTTTCACCACTCCCCACCAAATGGTGTCAGACCTCACTAAGCCGCCACATGCGCCTAATCGGGACAAGGGTCCTGATATGAAAACTGACATCCTCGCGCTAGAAGGAGTCGTGCCTGAACTAGCACCAAGTGATTTTGTGTCTCAAAACTACGAAGCCTTGGCTGCCCTTATGCAAGAGGAAGCGAAAAGGAGGTTAAGTCAGAGCTTGCAAGCCCGGCTCAACTTCGGCCCTGAGTTTGAGGCACCCCCACCACGTCATCGAAAGGAGAGGCGTGAGAAGGATAGCTACCGACTCCCAGTGTTCACTAGGGTCGGAAAGAAAGTTGTGGATGATGAAGCAGCTGACATACAATACCTGGAGGAGCACGAAGACGATGAAAGGCGTACCAATGTCCACGCTAGGCTTGGTAGTTGCAGGGTTCATGATAGACTTGGACGACAGCGCTCACCAAGCGAAAGCCCTCCAAGGTCTAGTAGTCGAAGAGTTCATGATAGACTTGGGCGACGGCGCTCCACAAGCGAAAGCCCTTCAAGCTTGGATTCCGAGGAAAGTCGGCGCAAGCGCCGCAAAAGGGTAAACTCATCCTCAAGTGACTCCTCAGACAAAAAGGAAGAAGAAACAGGACACTGGAAGTCCAAGAGAAGATATCGCGATAAGGAGGGCGAAGATATGTCCCGTCCCTGGCGCCGCCAAAAGATTGACGCATTCACTCGGCGCCTCAGCGATCCTGATGACCACCTAAAAATTTTCGAATCAGCCGCTACCATCAAAAATTGGCCACAACCTGTGTGGTGCCACATGTTTAACTCCACATTGGTAGGGAACGCGCGAACCTGGTTTAGTAAGTTGCCACGTAGAAGTATCGATGGGTTTGAAGAGTTACGAAAGGCGTTTCGCTTGAACTTTACTCAAAGGAAGAAGTGCGCCAAGAACCCTGTCGAACTAGCTAGGGTAAAACAGCGCCAAGGGGAATCCACAAGCGCTTATGTGGAGCGCTATAAGGATGAATGCATACACATCAAGGCATGTCCCGAAATACTAAAGATCTTAGGGTTTATGAATGGAATCAATAACCCAGAACTTATCAGAAGGTTAAACGATAAGGTTCCCCAAACCTTTGATGAACTTATGAAGCGCACGAGGTCCTTTATCCAAGGGGAAGCAGCCGCTGCGCATAGCAAGAAAGGCTACTCAAATTATAGGTCACAAGAACAGCCTAGGAGACAATCCAATGACCAGAGTAGCAACCGTAACAAAAGCTACCGCAGTCAGGGGAATGGACGAGATAATGACAAATACACCCCACTAACGAAGACTCCAAGGGAGATATTTGTGACGGAAGGCGCGAACTTCCCGAAACCCCCACCAATGCGCACCCCAGATAATCGGCGCGTAGGGAACGGGTACTGTGAATATCATGGAAAGAAGGGCCATACCACTAATGAGTGCGTCCAATTGCGCCAACTAATTGATAAATTAGTGAAAGAAGGTAAATTGGATCATTTAGTTAAGAGCATCAAGGAAGGAAAAGACAAACAGAAGGTCAGAAGCAAGAAAGAAGTACCCAAAGACAAGGCTGACACCATCTACATGATACAATCATGGCAGCGAAAGACTAGGAAAAAAGTCAGCCAAAAGTTTTCTTATGGGAGCGAAATCTCTTTTCCCACCTTGGCTGCGGACAATGCAGTAGTGGAACCGCTCACTATCGAGATAAATACGGGGGGGGGGGGTCATGATATCCACCGCATGTATGTTGATGGAGGAGCATCCGCATATATAATGTATGAACACTGTTTCAAAAAGTTGTGACCTGAGATACGAAGTCAGTTAAGCCCGGCCACGACGTCGTTGACTGGTTTTACAGGAGAAAAGATATGGCCCATGGGGAAAATACGATTACTAGTTGTCGTTGGTAATAAGGAACACTCCACGACGGCCTGGATGAATTTTATGGTGATCAGATCTCCTTCGCCATACAATGGCATCATTGGAAGACCAGGAATATCAGCCATGCGCGCGGTGCCGTCCACAGCACATGGGATGCTCAAATTCCCAGTAGAAGTAGGCATTGTCACCCTCTACAATACCACTGTACCACCTAAAGAGTGTAACACGGTTACATGTGGGACGACACGCACTCCAGAACAGCATGCAACTAAAGTATTAAACTTGAAGGTCGCAGTTCATCCTGATTACCCGGAGCAAGAAGTATCGATCGGGGGATCGATGTCTGATAAAGGCAGAGCGGCCATGTGCACACTCTTGCAACGGAATCTAGATATCTTCGCATGGGAACCAAAGCACATGACTGGTGTGCCGCGATCGATTACAGAACATAATTTGAAAATCCGACAAGGATACTCCCCAGTAAGGCAGAAAAAACGCGGCCAGGCTCCAGACCGCGCAAAAACTATTCTAGAGGAAGTACACAAGCTTGTGGACGCAGGTATCATGCGAGAGGTCTATTACCATGACTGGCTCCCCAATCCAGTGATGGTAAAAAAGAGTGATGGTAGCTGGAGGATGTGCGTGGATTTCACTGATCTCAACAAAGCATGTCCACAAGACTGCTACCCGCTACCAGAGATAGACTGGAAGATAGAATCTTTGTGCGGATGCCCCTTTAAATGCTTCCTAGACGAATACAAAGGGTACCATCAAATCCAAATGGCTAAAGAATACGAGAAAAAAACAGCCTTCCAAACAAGCCAGAGTGTCTATTGTTACACAAAAATGCCTTTTGGCTTAAAAAATGCAGGCGCCACCTACCAGTGATTGGTAGATAATGCATTCGAAAAGCAAGTGGGCCGCAACCTGGAGGTATATGTTGACGACCTTGTCATAAAAAGCCATACTTAAGACGAGTTGATACGCGACATAGAAGAAACATTTAAAACACTGGCAAATATCAACATGAAGTTAAATCCTAAGAAATGCGCTTTTGGTGCTACAAAAGGCATGTTCCTTGGATACTTGATAGAGCCTGATGGCATTAAGCCATGCCCAGAAAAAACAAAGGCTGTCATCCAACTCCCTTCACCACATACGCTGAAAGAAGTCCAGTCTCTTAATGGAAAGTTAGCCGGGTTGAACAGATTTCTATCCAAATCAGCAGATAAGTCACTTCCCCTCTTTAAAACACTCACGAAGTGTACAAAAAAGGGAGACTTTCGTTGGACTGCAGAAGCAGAAAAATCTTTTCAACAGCTTAAGCAACACATAGCAGCGCTCCCCACACTAGTCGCACCCCGACCAGGGGAAGAGTTGATTATGTACTTGTCTGTAACTCATGGAGCAGTCAGCGCGGTGCTACAGACAGATAGGAACTCTGTACAAACACCGGTATATTTTGTAAGAAAAGCACTCAAGAAGACAGAGATTAACTACACCGCAATGGAAAAGCTAGTCCTGGTATTAGTATTTGCAGCCAAACGACTGCGCAGATACTTTCAAGCGCACCCAATAGCAGTGATCACGGACCAACCTATCAAGCAAGTTTTCTCCAAATCCGACGCATCGGGAATATTACAAAAATGGAGCGTGTTGCTAGGCGAACATAATATCTCGTATAGACCACGCACTGCGATTAAGGGACATATACTATCAGACTTCATCATTGAGAAACCAGATACTGATGCTCCACCTCCAAGCGAGGTAGAACTACAAGAACCATGGGTCCTATTCACAGACGGATCTTCGTGCGTGGACTGGTCAGGCGCAGGCCTTATCCTCACCAGCCCAGAAGGGATGGAATTCACTTACACACTGCATTTTGAATTCACAGCCACGAACAATGAGGCAGAGTATGAAGCCCTAATCGCTGGATTACGCATTGCAACTCGAATGGGTGTACGCAACCTAGAAGCAAATGTTGATTCCCGATTAGTAGCCAATCATGTGTTGGGCGAATATGTGGCTAAATAGAATAACATGGTCCAATACCTCGACAAGACCAAGTCCCTAATTCAGGGTTTTGACAGGTTCACCATTAAACAAATTCCTAGAGGATAAAACAGGAAAGCGGATGCACTAAGCAAGATCGCATCTACAAGCTTTGCGCACCTGTCAAAACAAGTATTAGTGGAGACCCTGAAAAACAAATCCATCTCGGAGATGGAGATATCCACGGTGATAGAAGAGCAGGATCCTACATGGATGACCCCTATCATCGAATTCATAAGCAATGGTATATTACCCCAGGAGCAGAAGGACGCTCGACGGATATGGCGCACAGCGCAGAGGTTTGAACTTCAAGATGGTATCTTATATCGACGTTCATTTCTACAACCATGGCTTCGATGCGTTGGCCTTCTTCAGGCAGATTACGTACTCCGAGAGATCCACGCCGGTTCATGCAGTATGCACTGAGGACCACGGTCCGTTGTAGCACAAGCCTTGCGGTCAGGATACTATTGGCCTACTATGCATCGTGATGCGCGGGATATGATAAAGAAATGTAGCGATTGCCAAGTTCATAGACCCATCTCGCGCCAACCACAACAAAGAGCTAACGCCTATCACTTCTCCATGGCCATTCTACAAGTGGGCATCGATATTGCGGGCCCCTTCCCTGTTGCAGCAGGGGGACTGAAATTTCTTATTGTGGCTATAGACTACTTCACTAAGTGGATTGAGGCAAAAGCAGTGGCAACAATCACAGGCAACCAGGTAAAATGATTTGTTTGGGAAAACATTGTATGCCACTTTGGATTACCTGGGGAAATAATTTCGGACAACGGAAAACAATTCTGTGATAACCCGTTCAAAGACTGGTGTGCGCAACTAAACATTACGCAACACTTCCCATCAGTTAAGCACCCACAAACCAATGGTTTGGTTGAGCGCGCGAATCGTAGTCTGGGCGAAGGAATCAAAGCGCGTCTTGACAAACACAAAGGAAGATGGGTGGATGAATTGCCGCACGTCTTATGGGCGCACCGCACGACAATCAAAGTTAGCACTGGAGACACACCCTTCTCTCTTGTCTATGGGACTGAAACTGTCATACCTGCTGAAATTGGGATGCCAACTATTCGTACGGCGGAAGTTAATGTCACAACCAATGACGATGAGCGACGTGTAGACTTGGATCAGCTATATGTGAGGTAAGAACTAAGTCAAATATGAAGGGATACTATGATGCTAAAGTCAGAAGCACCTCATTCAGACCAAGCGACTTTGTATATCATGCTAATGATTCAAGCCACGCAGAAGATACAGGAAAACTTGGACCAAAGTGGGAAGGACCCTATGAGGTCACAAAGGCACTAGGAAAAGGCGCATACAAGCTGCGTGATATGGATGGTCGTGAGCTACAACGCACATGGAATATTTGCAATCTCAAGAGATGCTATCTTTAGGAAAGGCTACGGCCCATGCACAGACACCTCTGCACTTTAGTAAGTGCTCAATAAATGTCCGTGTATTTACATTTTGTTTTGTTTAGGCAAATTTTTTTTCTTTTTCCAAACACTTGCAAGAATTAATCAAATATCGCGGTTTCTAGCTAACTCCGCGACACATTTAACTTTATTGTTTACATCTTATTTATGTCTCAATATTGTTGATTTATCTTTTTGCCTGCATGGCGCGCATGCATTTATTAAAACCCACGATGGTAAAAGGATGAGTAAACCTACTAAATAACTCGTTGAGTAAGAGGGTTGCAACCCCATCACCATTGGATCACGAATCCTTGTTAAACATCTTGTTAATACAAATATCGCCTAAAAACGTTATTTATATTTTACGATCTTTGCTAAGTTTTGTTAATGACAAAGTATGAACTTTAGTTTATAGTAATAACATCACTTTAGTTTTAAGTCTTGTATAACTAGGTTTACATTTCTTTTTAAACAAAACATTGTTTTTATTTCTTTATTTAGTAAGTGTCATGTCACATCATGCAACTATGGTAAGTTTGTGTGATTGACTTACCATAAGGTCTTACACATTTTTGGAAGCATTCCACTTTTGATTCAATGTGTTTGAATAGTATTTAGTTGATGTGATCTTGGTTGGTTTGGAAAGATTTATTGCAAAACCTACTGCAAGCCTGGCGGAACCCTGGGGGTACACGGGCGGAACCCATCTGAGGGTTCCGCCGTATCCGCCAGACCTGCTGTTTGTTTTGCTATAAATACCAAGCCACTTGCTAATTTTCATGCATCACTTTAGGACATATATTTCATATATTCTTTCAACTAACTCAGTAACATTTGACTTGTGTGATCCTCTTATGTAGGAAGGGAGTTCACAAGTTCATCCAAGAAGTTACAAGTTTCAACCCTAAAGTTGCAAGACTTGTTAGCTTTGTTATGTATAAGCTTTGGTAGTTTATACTTCATTTGTATCGTGTGTAGATGTGATCGGTTAGTATTTTAGGCCTCAAAATACATAAGTGTAAAGGGAGTGGTTGTACCCTTGGTAAAGAACTCGACATCTAGCTTAGTGTTGGTAAAAGTGTAAGCGACAATGGGAGTGGTTGTACCCTTGTAAAAGAACTCTACATCTAGCTTAGTGTCGGTAAAAGTGTAAGCGACGACGGGAGTGGTTGTACCATTGTAAAAGAACTCGACATCTAGCTTAGTGTCGGTAAAAGTGTAAGCGACGATTGTAAGGTTTTCTCCGCCGAAAAGGGAGGTTGTTGATTAGTGCTTATAACTCTCGAGTTGGAAACTCGGGGCGTGGATGTAGGGCAAGGAAAAAGAGTCCTTGTAGCCGAACCACGATAAACAATTGTGTCGTGGTTTGATCGTTTCTTTCTTTGTCTTTGCTTATTACATATTGTCTTTAGTTAGAATTGCTAATTACACGTAAAGCTTTTCAAAGAATTAAACAAGTAACTTGAGTTTATATCTTTAAACAAACGCAAAGTTTTGAAAAGATAATCAAGTAAAAAGCGGTAAACTAATCAACCCCCCTTCTAGTTTTCCACACATCTCACTCTCAAGACGTTGGAGTAAGTTCAATGCGCATCCCACGACGGATACGCAACAATGCACACTATGTGCGTTTAACAAATTATGAGTCAAGACTCTTGATTCCTTGATAGGGTATTTGCAGTACGCTGCAAGTTAACCCATATACTTATGAATTTTATATTCGCATATATATTAAGTTATGGACTTCATATATAACTATAAGTGATTATAGATTCTGTAATCTTTTTTTAAGTTCGTTTAGATAGGAGTTTGATTCTTGGAGATACCATGGATGTCTTTTACATAAAGGCAAAATAACTAAGTACAAACTTCATGCGTAAAAATTACACCATCAAATAAAAAATTTATTATAGACTACGAGTTTATACAAAACATAGATTTAACAATGCACATGTGCAACAAAAATGTTAATCTATTACAAAACAACCTACATACTATGGGCACGCTCAAGCTTTGAGCTGCCAACCCGGTGCACATCCCTCCCAGCTTCTTCAAGCTTCTTCAGCAGATCAATATCCCTGGGTGACACCGTCGCCACATTAACAGGTACTCCATCATACCTCGGGATATGCGCTGCACCTAGACCATAAAGGGTGGCTTTCCACTTCACACTCTTCTTCTTAGCAAGCCTCATGGCATGGTCTTCTGAGGATTCCTTCAAAGGGATTTCCTTCTCAAGGGTAAAAGGGTTGAGAATGTCACGCGGACGTGCAAAGACAGGTACTTGCAGCTGCGACACATCAGGCTTCAGGAAGTAATCAAGCTGTGCCTCAGCGTCCTCTGCTGTGTGCCTCGCCAAGGTCAACCCCTCCATGATAACACCTATGGGGTAGTTGTTGGGATATAAAAGATCAAAGTACTTCTGTTTGTCAAAGTACTGCTACTAGAAGATTAAAGTCAAAGTACTGCTGAAGATTAAAGTCAAAGTACTGCTGCTTATTGAAGAATATTCAAAGTACTTCGTAGTATACAAGGACTCATGTGCAATATTAGCTAAAGGATTAATGTGTAATATTGAACGAATATTCTAGAATTAGTTAGGGATAATTACTTGTCGATCAAGATAATGATGTAAACTGACTTAAGGTTATCTATAAAAGGAGCCTTAAGAGGTATTAGTCGATATAAGTTTTAGCATAGTTTTAGTCGAAGTTTCTAAGAGTCTTAGAGCTTTACAAGTCGATATAGTAAGAGATTGTTAGTGAATCTGTGTATCAAGCAGGTTCAAGTTTGGTTTAATATAAAGTTCTTCTTAAGCTTTGTGTTAGTAGATTCCGCATACTTTACAAGGTTAAACAGTGTTTCAATATTAATAGTATTGAGTTTACTTAATATTATTAAACCCTTACAAGCTACAAGTAGTTTGGTCAGAGTATTACGATCCAACAAGTGGTATCAGAGCTTGTGTTGGAAACTCTGATTAAGAAGACAAACTTATAAACCGATCCTACAACAACCCTTCAAGATGTCGACAGAAGCTGCACCTGCACCATCCATCACTGCTGTTAGAATTCCTACTGTCAAGAAGGGAGAATATGATTTATGGGCCATGAAAATGAGGCAGTACATTGCCATCACAGACCATGCACTATGGGATGTGATTGTCAATGGTAATATGCAAATTGAAGAACCGGTACAGCTAGAAGGACAACCTAAACCACCACAACCAACCATTCCAGCTGCTGCTAAGAGAAATCAAGATAAAGCTCTCAACATACTATTGTCTGCTATTCCTGATGGACACCTATTGAAGTTTCATGATGCTCAGGATGCAAAACAATTATGGGCTGCAATTAAGAAAAAGTTTGGAGGTAATGATGCTTCCAAAAAGATGCACAGGAACCTGTTGAAGCAACAATTTGAAACTTTCACTGTTGGTGAAAGAGAAGGTCTTGATTCTGCTTATGGAAGATTCCAAAATCTTCTAAGCATGCTAGAACTATATGATGCTGAGGCATCAATTGAAGATGCTAACTTGAAGTTCTTGAGAAGCTTACCATCAGCATGGCACGTAGTTGCTACTATGATCAGAGGACAATCAGGTTTGGACACAATGGACTTTGATGATCTCTACAACAATCTGAAGGTGTATGAGCATGAGATGAATGGTACTACAGGTTCAAGCACACATCAGAAACCCCAAAACATTGCTTTTGTATCTTTTGAAAACAGAAGCAGTACTTCTAATAAAGGTACTGCTTATCCTGTTTAAAGTACTGTGACTGAAACTCAGCTTCCATGTACAACTATGGTCACTACCACTTCATCATCATCAAACACTCCTTCCTCAGATGCTGTTCTATGTTCATTCTTTGCTCAACAAGCATCTCTACCTGTAACCTATCAAGAAGATATCCTGCAAATTGATGATGATGCTCTGGAGGAGATTGACATCAGATGGCAAGTTGCCATGCTCACTGCAAGGATCAAAAAGTTTGTGAATAAGACAGGAAGAGGCATTAATTTCAAAGCTAAACAGGGAATAACATTTGATAAGTCCAAAATTGAGTGTTTCAATTGTCAAAGGACTGGTCACTTTGCAAGGGAATGCAAATTTGCAAAGTATCAAGCAAACAAGATGATTGAACAGCCCAAGATTGAAAGAAAATAGGTTCCTATTACTGAACCAAAATCAAAAGCTTTGGTTGCTCAAGATACTTTGTCAGAGATTGATTGGTCCAATGAGTTTGATGATGAACCTGTAACCTACTCAATGGTTGCATTGGAAGATTGGAGTACAGCTTTTGATGAAGAGCCTGGATTTGCTGCTTTGGAGTCAAGAGATGGTCTAGGAAGTTTTGATTGGAGCATGGAGTTTGAAGAAGATCATGTTCAGCTTGCCATGGTAGCTACTTCACCAAGTTCATCCACTATCTCTGAGGTATGTTCCAATTGCAATGATATGTATCAAAAGTTACTTAGTGAATATGTAGCTGAAAGAAATAAATTTCAAAAGGCTAGGTCTGAGATAGCTGGCTACCAAATAACTCTAGAGTCATTGGAAGCCAAAATACTAACTCATGAAAACAATGAAGTAGCATGGGCTGAAACATATAAGCAACAAGAATACCAAGTTAAGTTGAGTGAATAGAAACTAGGATCTAAGGTGTCTGAACTAGAGAAAGTTACTAAAGATAGAGATAAGTTGTTAGAAAAACTTGCAGTTTGGAATGAATCAGGTTTATCACATGTTCAATTTATTGAAAAACAAAGAACAACAAATCTTAAAACTGGTCTAGGTTATGATAGCACAGAAGGTATTCCATCTAAGAGTAATCTTACAGTAGATACCTCAACTAGTGATGAAGAATTTGTTAGTTTGGATGATAACACTTCTAGTGATGAGGAATACCCTAGTCCAACACCTCCTGAATATAAGAAAGACAAGGGATATAATGCAGTTCCACATCCCCCAGGTAGTTTTCAACCACCTAGGAAAGATGTCTCTTGTTATGGGGTGGATAACTTAGAGTTCAGGAAAAAGCTAACAGGTCAATTAAATTTTGAAACTTTAGGAGAATCTGTTGAAGTACCTAGGGTTGAAGAGAAAAAGGTTTTAAAACAAGCAGTACCTTCAAACACTTTTCAAAGTGCTGCTGATAATTCAGCAGTACCTCAAAGAAGAAACTTTCAAAATACTGCTAATTTTAGAAAACCTTTTAGGCATGGATTTGGGATGTTGGGTCCAAAGTTATGTTATGTATGTTACAGTCCTCATCATTTGATAAAATATTGTGACTATCATTCAGAGTACCCTAGCAAATACTCAAAGACCAGGTCTGCAAATCAAAGTCACATGGAGACTAAGCCAAGGGACAACAAACCAGTTTGGAATCACACCAATAGGATTAACCATAGTAATTTCTCAAAAGACTATAGGAACCCTCATCAGAAAAGACCATTTTCCAAACCCACAGTACCTTCTCAAAGTACTGACAGAAAGTCCCCTAACCAAAGTGCTGAAAGCAACAATTCAAGTGTAAGACCTAGGACAAACAATTACTACAAACCTAGAAGGTCTTACTACACAAGAAAATATGCTAACCCAACTCCAAAAGTTACAACTAAATGGGTTAAGAAAGAAAGTATTGCTGGGGAAGAATCAGTACTTTCAGAAGTTAAGGGTGAAAAAGGGAAAAGTGATCAAAATAAACCAACAGTTTTGGAAACAAAAACCTTAATTCTTGATCATATTTTCAAAGATAGTGGTGATTACATACTCAAAGAATTTGAGTATGTCACTCCACAAGGGGAACACAAGTCAGTAATGGCTTGGGTTCCTAAAAGAAACTAACCTTTTTCATGTAAATGCAGGGCAACCCAGAAGAGGAGCTTAAAGATCATCTTATTGTTGATAGTGGTTGCTTTGGGAGTATGACAGGAGAAAAGGAGCTCTTGTCGGATTTTAAAGCTTATTTTGGAGGAAAAGTTGCATTTGGGAATGATCCTGATGGAGGAAGAATAACTGGCAAAGGAACTATCAAGGCTGGAAACATTGATTTTGAGAATGTTAGATATGTGGAGGAACTTAAATTCAATCTTTTGTCAGTCTCTCAGATTTGTGATAAGAAGTATCCTGTGTTATTCTTGGACACAGAATGTCTTATACTTTCTCCTGATTTTAAGTTAGAAGATAGAAACTTGGTCATGCTGACAGCACCAAGAAATAATGATGTGTATAGCATAGACTTGAAGAACATCAATTCAAGAGCAACATGCTTGATTGCAAAGGCAACAATGGAGGAAGCACATCAATGGCACAGGAGACTAGGGCATGTAAATTTCAAAAACATCAACAAGCTGGTCAAAGGAAATTTAGTTAGAGGTTTACCTTCTAAAACATTCAAGCTTGATCATTCATGTTTTGCTTACAAGAAGGGTAAACAGCACAAGGCTTCCTGTAAGAAGATTGAAGAGAAAACAATTAGAGAGCCTTTGGAATTGCTGCATATGGATCTGTTTGGACCTGTCTCAGTTGTTAGTTTGAACAAAAAGAAGTAATGTTTGGTCATAACAGATGATTGTAGCAGATTTAGTTGGGTCTCCTTCTTGGGATTCAAAGATGAAACTTTTGATGCTATTCATGATCTCATAATAGCACTTGAAAATCAGTTAAGACTCAATGTTAGAGGCATTAGATGTGATAATGGGACTGAATTCAAGAATCAGCTTATGAATGAGTTTTGTGCCAAGAAAGGAATTAAGAGAGAATTCAGTATTGCTAGAACTCCTCAGCAAAATGGAGTTGCAGAAAGAAAGAATAGAACTCTGATAGAAGCAGCAAGAACAATGCTTACAGATTCCCAATTACCTGTTCCATTTTGGGCTGAAGCTGTAAGTGCTGCTTGCTATTTGTTGAACAGAGTATCAGTGACAAAACCTCAAGTGAAGACACCTTATGAGCTACTCATGGGAAAGAAACCTAGCATCAAGTTTATGAAACCTTTTGGATGTCCCCTGACTATTTTGAACACTATTGATAATTTAGGTAAATTTGATGGGAAATCAGATGAAGGATACCTATTGGGATATTGTACCAACAGCAAAGGATTCAGAGTGTACAACAGGGCTACAAAGAAGGTTCAAGAATGTCTTCATGTTGATTTTCAAGAAGAGCTGGAAAATCATAAAGGTAAAGGTCCTGATTGGATGTTTGATCTTGATTGAATGTCTTCATCCATGAACTATGTGCCTGTTAGGGAAGAAAATCAAGCTATTCCCACTGAAGAAGAAACACAGTACATTGTTCATGATGTTAATTTAAGATCTGAAGATAAGACTTGTGATAGAATCAATGATGAGAAGAAAAGTACTTCTGAGCCTCAAAGTACTGTTACACCTAAGAGTACTGTTGATCCTCAAAGTACTGCTCCACCAAAAACCACAGTATCTGATGAAGACCAAGCCATCCAAGATGAACTTAATAGGATGCTTCTTCAAGAAACCATTGCTAAGGCATATGAAGATGATCTCAAAAGAACTTATGATGCTGCAATGAAGGCTAAAGACACTGACAGTACTTTGCCACAAAGTACTGCTGATCCATTTGAAAGTACTTCTCAAACGATAGAAACTTCAAATTGGAAGAATGCTGATGATTTACATGATCCAAACATGCCGGCCTTAGAAGATACTGATGACGAATTGGAGAGAGAAGGCATTTTCTCAGATTCTAATGAAGACTTTGACATCACTAATTTGGAATATAATCTTGAAGTATCACCAACTCCTACTCTAAGGATTCACAAAGATCATCCTGTCAGCAAGATTATTGGTCCCTCAACTTCAGGAGTGCTTACAAGAACTAAAGCTAAGAATATGTCTCAACAACATACTTCTTTACTTAGCTTTATTTACAAACAGAACAGGGTGAATCACAAAGATCAACAAGTATGCTTATTTGCTTGTTTTCTGTCTCAAGAAGAGCCTAAGAATATCAAACAAGCATTGGAAAAGGAAATTTGGGTTGAAGCTATGCAAGAAGAACTCTTACAGTTCAAACTTCAAGAAGTATGGGTATTATGTGACTTACCTGATGGTAAGAGACTGATTGGAACAAAATGGGTCTTCAGGGTAAAAAGAGATGAAAGAGGGAATGTTATTAAGAATAAGGCAAGACTGGTTGCTCAAGGATATAGACAGGAAGAAGGAGTAGACTATGATGAATTCTTTGCTCCTGTGGCAAGGATTGAAGCCATAAGGTTATTTTTGGCTTTTGCATTATATATGGGATTCCCTGTATATCAAATGGATGTTAAAAGTGCTTTTCTATATGGCACCATCACTGAAGAAGTGTATGTTAAACAACCTCCTGGTTTTGAAGATCCTGCACACCCAAACAAAGTCTACAAGGTAATCAAGGCTCTGTATGGCCTTCATCAAGCTCCAAGAGCATGGTATGAAAGACTTTCAAATTTTCTATTACAGCATGGTTATAGGAGAGGAGCTATTGATAAGACTTTGTTCATCAAAAGAGATAAGAAGGATATCATGCTTGTGCAAGTTTATGTAGATGATATCATTTTTGGTGTTACTAAGCAATCTATGGTGAAGGAATTTGAAGATCTTATGCAAAAAGAATTTCAGATGAGTTCAATGGGAGAATTAACATTCTTTTTGGGATTACAAGTGCAACAATCAAGCAGTGGAATGTACATCAGTCAAGATAAGTATGTTGCAGATATTCTTAAGAGATTCAACTTCACAACTGTCAAACCAGCATCAACACCAGTGGATACTAACAGACCTTTGGGAAAAGATGAAGATGGAGAAGATGTTGATGTCAAATTATACAGGTCTATGATTGGATGCCTCATGTACTTAACAGCATCTAGACCTGACATTACTTTTGCTGTATGCTTATGTGCTAGACATCAAGTTCAACCCAAGGTTTCACATCTGAATGCTGTCAAGAGAATTTTTAGGTACCTTAGGCAACAACCTAAGCTAGGGTTATGGTATCCTAGGGAGTCACCTTTTCATCTACATGCTTTCTCAGACAGTGATTATGCTAGTGATAACTATGACAGAAGATCAACCACTGGAGGGTGTCAATATCTTGGAAGTAGATTAGTCTCATGGCAATGCAAAAAGCAAACAATTGCAGCAACCTCTTCCACAGAAGCAGAGTATGTAGTTGCTGCAAGTTGTTGTGCACAAGTACCTTGGTTGCAAAATCAGCTTTTGGATTATGGGTTCAACTTCAAGAATACTCCTATCAACATTGATAATGAGAGTACTATTTGTATTGTGAAGAATCCAGTTTATCACTCCAAGACAAAGCACATTCAGATCAGGCATCATTTTATTAGAGATTGCTATGAGCACAGGCTTATTAATGTGGTTAAAGTCCATACTGATGATAATGTAGCAGATCTACTCACAAAAGGTTTTGATGTTTCAAGATTTACATTTTTAGTTGTGAGTATAGGTATGATTAATAATTAAGCTATTTTTTAGGGAAGGAATTATTAGTTAGTCATTTGTTAAGGGGAGGCTACATGTATCATTCAAAGGATAAAGTTTCTATTTATTCATCATTCAAGAGTGGTTACATTCAAAAGAAACAAGACAACCCATGATACAAACACAGATGACCACATACACATAAAAGACACTGACAACTACCACACAACCTACTGCCAAGCTACACATAACCTACTCCATAGGCCTTTTTCCCTTGCCCTCATAGCTATGCTTTCCTTTTTGAGCAGCTTTCTTTTTGTTTTCAGAAGAAGCTTGCTTCCTTGGGCAAGGCAGGCCAAGAACTTGCTTGGGTGGTTTCTCTTTTCTTGGAGCAGGCCACTTCATGTTTTGTATAGCTGATTCCAAGGCTTGAGTTAGTGCATGTGGAAGCTCATTAGCCAGAGATAAACCAGGGACATCCTTCTTCTTCTTGGGCTTAGGGTTGGTAGTGCTTGCTGCATCTGTTATAGTAGAACTTTTTGATGAAGATGACACAATTGGAGGAAAGTAACCTGTCCACCCTGGATCTTCAAACTCAGAGTCAGAATAGTAGCTTATTTCTGAGTCTGTTGAGCCATCTGAGTCAGAAGAGATGTACACCAAGGGAAAGTGACTGATCATGGTTACTACTAGGGTTTTTGTGTTTGATGGAAAGTGTTTATGAAAGTGAATGTGTTAGGAAGAGTTGTTTTTTATAAGCAAAAGAAGAGTTGAAGGAATTTAATGAAGTCTATTAAATTCTACTTGCCTTGGTAGTTTTGGGAATTAATTTCGGTCAAACAGTCAACAGTACCTTATCTTGGGAAGTAGTTTAGTCAACGTACTACTCCAGCTTACAACTGAAAGTACTGCTTCTATGGAAAGTACTGCTTGGTGTTACGAAGGATACGCTGACGTGTCAGAACACTGTTCCAACGGTCTGATTTACGGGTAACAAACTTTCGAAAGATATGGAGGAGATAACTTCCAAAAATAACGGTAAAATAATTTATTAACCGTGATTCTTTGTATATTATCTTCTTATAACACATATCTTTTCCATATTTACCCACATCAAACCCATCCATATCATCACCAATTCTTATTCTTTTCTAAATCTCCATCACCATGGCTAACAGATCCACCATCAACAAACACAACATGATTGCAAACCTTGAGAAAACACAACAAAACATTGATTTTCATGGGATTATTGATTTTCTCACGGGCACCACCATCCATTATTCACTTTTGGTTAACCCAGAAATTATTGGGCCTTGGATTCAAGAGTTTTAGGCTACGGCAAGGGCAGAGATTGAAAATGGAGAGGATGTTATACATGCTACTATTGCTGGAAGAGCAATTCGTGTTACTGAAGCAAGTATTAGGGAAGTTTTGCTGTTTGATGATGAAGGAGGCTCTGTTTTGTTCGCTAAACAGGACATTTGGGATGCACTGAGAGATATTGGGTATGAAGGACCTTTGAATAGAATTACTTTTCAGAAAGCAATGGTAAGTCCACATTGGAAGTATCTTATTCATGTATTACTTCATTGCTTAAGTCCTAAAAGTACTGCTTGGGATCAATTTGGTCATGCTATAGCCTCTGCTTTAGTAGGTCTAGTTACCAATCGACCATTTAATTTTTACTACATGATCCTTGATGGAATGATTTCACACATTAAGGTTGGATCACCTTTTCTGATGTATCCTAGATTTGTCCAACTCCTATTAGAGAATCCACTAGATGGGATACACAAGCCTAATGATTATGTACCCACTATTAGGATGCCACCTAAGGTGTTTACCTTTATGTCTCACAAAGGAGTTAGTTTTTATGGTAACAATACACCTCTTAATGCTTATATGTTAGAGGTAGCACAGGCTGTTAGGGATGAAGATGACAATAGTGGTTCTGCAAATTCTGTTGATGATGCTCAACCTGATTCTTCTGAGCATTCTGCATCAGTTCCTATTCCTACACCACCTATTGTATCCCCTCAGCATGATGATGATAGTGAACAAACTCACTCAGTATCAGCTTCTTTGGAACAACCTTTTTCTGCTGAAGGTACTTCTCCACAAGGTACTGCTTCAGAGCATACTCAAGTACCTACTCCCAATGATTATACTTCCACAGGTGGGATTCAAACACCTGGAGGAGATGAGGGAGTTGGTGGTTCTATGAATAACTATGCTTTGACTAGAGAGTTGGAGAGGATGAAGAAAACTATGGATGATCAGTCTGAAGAGATCAAGAGTTTAAGAAAGAAATTCAGAAGGCTAAAGAAGTTTATATGGCCTCTTGTACAGCATTTTAGGCTTTTTGTGAAGGAAAAGAAACAATCTCAGAAGCAAAAGTCTAAATCAGTCAAGAAAGGTTCTAAATCCAAGAAAAAGCATAAGAAGTCATCATCTAAAAAATTGGGGAGGAATCAAGTTGATAATTTGTATAAAGATGATGGTAAAATCAACTATTCAGAAGATGCTTATCTTTGGGATTTTCCTGAAGAACCTAGGACATAGAAACTTTATGAGAATGCTGAGAACATGGTACAAGATGAGAATACTGAGAACATTGTACAAGAAGAGGTTATTGAGCAAGATGCTGATGAAAATATTCAAAGTATTCATAATCAAAGTACTGAGATTCAAAGTACTGTTGATGAAAGTACTGGTCTGCAAGGTACTGATGAGCAAGGTACTGCTTCTATGAATACTGCTTCTATGAATATTGATGCAAGTGAAACTACTGCAGCTGGAACTTCTACAACTAATTTTGAAGATGAAGCTGGTCCTTCTACTTTTATACAACAAGAAGAAGTCAAGGCACATACTGCAAGTGATGATGAAACAATAGCTCAGATTATGCTTAATTTGGAAAGACCTTCAGGAGGTATACACATTTCTGAGCCTGCACAACAAGTTTCTGAAAATTCTTCTGAAGCTAAAGAGTTAGATCCCAAAGACAAAGGGAAAGGGATCATGAAGCAGAAAGTTATTAAGAAAAAGAAGAAATTCACTCCTGCACAACTTAGGGAAATTGAGATAGCAAAGAATGAAGAAGCTGCTAGGAACCAACAAGTTGAATATGATGCAGCTTATTTGGCAGAGTTAAACAAGCCAATTACAAAGAAGCCTGTGACAACTGCTCAAGAAAGAAACTGGATGATAAGTTTCTTATCAAAAAGAGGATATAAGAATTTGCAAAGATTGAGATATCCTGATGTGAAAATTCTATGGGATGCTGAACAAGAAGCTATCAAAAGGAATGTGGAAAGTATTGTACCCATGGATGCTGATAGAGAAAAGAAACTTAAGGATATTCTGAAAGAACAAAGAGAAAGAAGAAAATATTAAGAGAAAGAAAGAAGTTCAAGATGATCAATTATCAAAAAGACTCAAACTGATTCATGAAGATACAATTGATGAACTTAGGAACTATCTCAGAGTAGTTGATTTTGAGAATAAGAAAACAGATGACTCTGGGAAGAAATCAAAGATAATCTCATTCTCTGTTGTTGAATCAAAAGAAGGGAACTATCTTATGTTCACTAGAGAAGATGAAAGCTTCACAGTATTCAACATGTTATGGGATGTTCTGCATTTTATCACTAGAGAAGATTTATATGACTTATACATGCAAGTGCAGACATACTATGCAGAGATTGAAGCATCAGGAGTGAGATTAATTTTGTTTGGAGATTTAATTACCATCTGGGAAACAGAAGAAACAAGTGTTAATTCTCTTTGGAATGATCAAAAGAATTGGGAAATCACAAGATGGAGATTTTTTGAGTCATCAGGAGTTCATGCACTTGAGATGGAAGATTGTACCATGATCTACATGCTTGTTGAGAAAAGATATCCTTTGATTAAAGAAATTATGCTCATGATGTTGGATCATGGAATGGAATTAGAAGATGAATCTGATGTAGCTTTGGATGTGATTAAGCTATTTATCAGATGGACTAAATCAAAAGAATGATATTGAAAAATACTGGTATGATTTGTTTTGTATAATAAGTATTTTTCTCAAAGTACTTCAATTCAAACAGTACTTTCTCAAAGTACTGCTTGATGTATAAAACCAGTAACAGTTCTTTTTGAGATAAAATAAAGTTTTTGAAGCTTAAATGATGTTATTTTTAAAAAGGATTTGAAAAGGAAACATATGGTGTTAGTATTTGTACTACACAGCAAATGGTATTCAACTCACCATGTTTAACAGACAAGAAAGAGTTTGACTCATCATGAGGGTACGGCTCTGATGTGATAATCAAATCCGTTTTTAGTTGACAATTTACTAAAAATTGTATGGTTTCAACTCACCATATCTATAAAAGTGAAGAGTTGGCTAGCCCATAAGAAAATGGCTTGTGATAAAGGCTGTGGAAAATCCATTTTTGGTAATTAGTTCACCATGGTTGATTAAAGAACTAACTAGTCCAAAAGCAAACGGCTATTGGTAAAGACTACTCAAATCCGTTGATAGCTGATGATTTGCTAAAAATCATATGGTTATCAATGTACCATGGTTGTTCTAACCTAAACATTGGCTACTCCAGAGTTAATGGCTTTGGTAAAGAGACATCAAAATCCATTAAAAGTTCAATGATTCACCTCTCACAGAAGTTTACACATCTGGAAGTGATGAGAACAGTATGAAACTTTAAAAGATTTGATGTACCTATTATCAAAATACTGCTGAGTTGCTGAAGATATGATGATCAAGAGCACTTTGACTTACAAGATTGAACAGATATACAAATACAATCCTTGTTGCTAATAATGTCATTGAAGATCAAAGAATACAAAGAAACTTGAAATCAAGCAAGTGGAGTTCAAGTTAGGGGAGGATTGTTGGGATATAAAAGATCAAAGTACATCTGTTTGTCAAAATACTGCTACTAGAAGATTAAAGTCAAAGTACTGCTAAAGATTAAAGTCAAAGTATTGCTGCTTATTGAAGAATATTCAAAGTACTTCGTAGTATACAAGGACTCATGTGCAATATTAGCTAAAGGATTAATGTGTAATATTGAACGAATATTCTAGAATTAGTTAGGGATAATTACTTGTCGATCAAGATAATGATGTAAACCGACTTAAGGTTATCTATAAAAGGAGCCTTAAGAGGTATTAGTCGATATAAGTTTTAGCATAGTTTTAGTCGAAGTTTCTAAGAGTCTTAGAGCTTTACAAGTCGATATAGTTAGAGATTGTTAGTGAATCTGTGTATCAAGCAGGTTCAAGTTTGGTTTAATATAAAGTTCTTCTTAAGCTTTGTGTTAGTAGATTCCGCATACTTTGCAAGGTTAAACAGTGTTTCAATATTAATAGTATTGAGTTTACTTAATATTATTAAACCCTTACAAGCTACAAGTAGTTTGGTCCGAGTATTACGATCCAACAGTAGTCTTGGTCGCGCTCCAATCGAGCAATCTGAGGAAGCTCGAATAGCTTCATCTTCTCCATAGCAGCGACAAGCTCAGCGTAGGCGTCACCATTGTAACCTAGCACTTCCGCGATGGGCACCGTCAACATTTGGCTCTCGTGCAGCTCCTCTACAGCCTCCGCTTTGCCACGTGCCAAGGCGCATTGAACAACATTCCCAAATGCTTCTACAACTTCTTGGGACTCTAATGTGCTCATAGCAGCCAGACGAAGACCATGGCTGATTAGCCACCTGCGAATAAAATACCATTCCCATTGTATTATAGACAATAATTTCAAAGGAATTGAATGCTGCAAGTTTGAAAAATACGATGGGAATCAAAGGAATCAAATGCTACCTGCGCTCAGCAATGGAGGATACCAAGTGTGGGTATAGATCATCATCGTACTCTATACTAAGCTTGTGCAGCTTACCCTCCTGCTTCTCCAGGGCATCCTCCATGGTATTTCGAAATTCATCCAACTGTGAGAAGTGTTTGCTCTTGTTCTACTCCACGTACTTCAACCCCCAAAGGCACGTGGACTTGTACTGATCAAAAGCAGAACGTTCTTGGCTCACTTGGGCGCATAGTAACATTTTCTCATCAGCGAGTTTCTGGGCATACACACTTGTTGACTCTACTGCAGCATGAGCACTAGCCAACTGCGCCTTCAGTAGCACAATCTCTTCATCCTTTTGCGCAATGCTGCTCCCTTCATCAGCATACTTAGCCTTGAGCTGAGTAACCAATGAGGCCTGGTGCGCAGCAGCCAAGCTAAGCTCCTCTATCAGCTGCTCCGTAGGCACATCCTTGCATGCCTTCGAAGGCTCATCCACTTGAGGGAGACTCACCTTAGGTGGCGATTGCCCAGTACGCGCAGCATCACCCCCTGCAGCTTCATCACTGCACGCAAATAACAAGGGTTCAAGGTTATTCTACCAACAGAAGATATAAAATAAAAAATAAACGAGGCATATGTTTCATTACTTACTTGGGGGAAGGAGTCTCAGCTATAATGTGGCGTCTTCGCTTGGATGTGCCCGCGCCACCATCGCCAGAAGCCTTCTTGCACTTCACTCCCTGGCTCGCCTCTTCTGGCTCGCTGTCAGCCTTCAGGATCCCATACCCTCTGAAGAATCTGTGCGCGAAGGCTCTGGGGATTGCAATTCCTGAGATGGAACACTGCGCACTGGGGTCACCTCCAACAATGGGCGGAGGCATTTGCCGGTTGCTCATGTGCATACTTCATGGTGCGCCCTGCTGTAGCTTCCAAAAGTGGTGTCTCACCATCTCTCAAAGGGCGCACCCCCATGGTTACCAGCGTGGGCTTCGCTAGCTTCACTACGCTGAACAAATCCATCTCTGCGCAACAACAACAAACAACAAACAAAACGGAGTTATATAAAGATACAATACAAGAGAAGGCTTACACTACAGATGAGAAGGAAAGGAAGGAAAAGCACCCACCACGGTTTTCCTCATCCAGAAAAGTTGGCACCTCGTCAGCGCCTTGGAAGTAGTTGCGACTGATCCCCATATGCACCAAAAACTCTTCTGGGTAGGAGTTGATGGGGATGCGGTTGGCATTTATTGTCTTCGCGTCATCTGCGTTGTACGTCCCAGGGTTTGGGCACTCATCCTTTGGTAACGTTCCCTGGGTATAGAACTCAAAGGTCCAGGGGAACACTTTATTATCAACCCAGAAAAACCTCTCCCTCCAATTCCTAAGTGCGTCTAGCTTTTCCGTATAACATTGAAGACGCCCTGCGCGCTTGGAAAAGGATACCCACCCGTTTGACCACGTTGTGCCTATACAGTGCAGCTAGGATATGTGAAGGCGATAGAAATTGAGTACATCGCACAAGAATAGTGAAATGGGCACGCGCTGATTCGCAAATTCGAAAAAGTGCGTGTATACCCCTACCTTTCCCTCAGGGAAGTCAGCAATAGATGCGGTCGCCACTGGTACTACCGGATGAAACGCGAGGGGGATATAGTAATCCGAGGTGAACTCACGAAGATCATCCTTGGTTATATCGGCGGTAATATCGGATAATTGGAGAATCATTCTTAAAATTTGATGGTTTCAGATGCGCACGCGCTATTACCTTAGTATACGATTGATTTCTTGACTGAGTTTTGAAGGCTTAACAATGGTGGAAATGGTATTTTCACTGTGATAATCACAGTGAAAAGGGAGGTACCCTTTATATAGGGTTACCCATAGTCTTGGATGCTTGACATGTGGATCCCACTAACTCTAATCTTGTGGCTGGGAGATCAACAGGTACAACACTTTTTCACCTATCTCCTCACGATTTCCGAGGTATACGTAGGACTAATTTAGACTAGATACACCGTATATTTCTTTTTGGGCGGGAAATACTTGAAGCTTCCCCGCCACGCATTCTGGATAGTTTTCCGCTACAGTTGTTAGTCTAGCATACGCGGTTGCACCTTGCGCATACTAGACTGGGGGGACATGATGACGTATAGTCCGCACTCGGGTCACGAACCCGACCAATGGACACTACTAATACCCAAGCCCATCACGCGTGGGCTATCATAATAACGATTTGGGCTCACGAAAGCCCAAACTCAAATATATTATTCATGGTCTTGATACTGATCTCTTATTTATGGGATAAAGATCAATAGACCGTATAAGGCGAGATACGTTGAAGAGTAAGGAACACGAAAACAACAAGGATTTCATGTCTATATAAAGAATGTCACGGCTCTCATTATGGTATCATCTAAAAACCCTAACTCTTCACTATAACCCTAAAACCGATTACTTACTCTCACGCCGGAGGATAATCGTGGGAGACAATCCCACGATAAGCCTAACGGTGTTGTTTGCTTTCTTAGTGCGCAGGTCTCAAGCATTAATATCCAATTGGTAGGAGAACATGAGTCTAAATAAGGAACGCCCAACTTTTGTATCAACAGAAAAAATGCTCCAACGGTGTGAAGACACTAATTTGGTTCTAAATTGGGAGAAGTGCCACTTTATGGTTAAAGAGGGCATTGTCCTCAGCCACAAAATCTCAAAATCCGGGATCGAGGTAGATCATGCTAAAGTCGATGTTATCGCAAAACTACCTCATCCCACCGCCGTTAAAGGAATCCGAAGTTTCCTTGGTCATGCCGGTTTTTACTGACGATTTATCCAAGATTTTTCTAAGATAGCCCGGCCTCTGACCCACTTGCTAGAAAAAGATGCTCCGTTTATCTTCTCAAATGAATGCATTGATGCATTTAATATCTTAAATAAGAAATTAATGGAGGCACCGATCTTAGTTGCCCCCGATTGGGACTTGCCTTTTGAGCTTATGTGCGATGCTAGCGATTATGCCATTGGTGCAGTCTTGGGGCAACGTAAGACTAAATATTTCCAACTGATACACTATGCAAGTAAAACAATGAACGACGCTCAATCTCACTATATGACTACTGAGAAAGGATGCTAGCCGTTGTCTATGCTTTTGAAAAATTCCAACCTTATCTTGTCTTGAAAAAGTGCATAGTGTATACGGATCATTCGGCTTTAAAGTATCTTATGGAAAAGCAAGATGCTAAGCCAAGATTACCTCGGTGGATTCTCCTCCTTTAAGAATTCGATGTCAAAATTCGAGATAAAAAAGGAGCGGAGAATCTTGCCACCGATCATCTTTCACGTTTAGAGAATCCCCATCAAAGTGCTCTCGAGAAAAAAGAAATTACTGAAACATTTCCTCTCGAGAAACGTGGGTTGTTATCACATAGTGATCCTAGTACCCCATGGTTCGCCGACTTTGCGAATTACCATGCGGGGAATTTTGTAAGGAAAGGGATGTCGTCCCAACAAAAGAAAATATTCTTTAAAAATGTAAACATTACTTTTGGAACGACCACTATTTGTTTAAGGTATGTGCGGATCAAGTGATCCGGTGGTGCGTTCATGGCAGATGTCAATGACATTCTTTTGGCATGCCACAATGGACCCACGGGGACACCATGGTGCCAATTACATCGCAAAGAAAGTTTTTGACTCCGACTTTTATTGGCCGACGATATACCGAGATGCACATGACTTAGTGAAGTCATGTGACTCGTGCCAACGTCAAGGGAAAATCCCACAGAAGGATGAAATGCCTAAAAATGCTATTCAAGTTTGTGAGATCTTTGATGTGTGGGGTATAGACTTTATGGGGCCATTCCCGTCTTCAAGAGGGAATAAATATATACTCGTGGAGGTCGAAACTTGTCAAAATGGGTTGAAGCGAAAGCGCTCCCTACCAACGACGCCCGAGTTGTAGTTAAGTTTTTAAAGAGTTTATTTGCTAGATTTGGTACACCTCGTGCTATAATAAGTGATCGCGGTACTCACTTTTGTAATGATCAATTTGCTAAAGTGATGCTCAAGTATGGTGTTACACATCGTCTTAGTACCGCGTATCATCCGCAAACGAGCGGTCAAGTTGAGGTGTCCAATCGTGTACTTAAAATAATTTTAGAAAGGACCGAAGGAGAAAACCGAGCCTCATGGGCTGACAAATTAGATGATGCACTCTAGGCCTTTCGCACTGCTTACAAAACACCAATTGGGTGCACTCCATATAAGTTGGTGTATGGAAAGGCATGCCATCTCCCCATTGAGCTTGAGCATAAGGCCTATTAGGCCTTGAAACATGCAAATTTTGACTTAAAAACCGTGGGTGATCATTGAAAAGTTCAATTGAATGAATTAACTGAGCTTCATGATCAAGCCTATGAGAATTCTTTAATCTACAAAGAGAAAACAAAGAGGATTCATGACTCAAATATCAAAAACCGTGAATTTAACATTGGTGATCAAGTCCTTCTTTTCAATTCTCGATTGAATATTTTCTCAGGTAAGCTTAAAACCCGTTGGACTGGACTATTCACCATCACCAAAGTATTCCCTTATGGCACCATTGAGTTAGCTCAAACCGATGGTCCCAACTTTAAGGTGAATGTTCATCGCCTCAAACATTATTTCGGAGGGGACATACCACCCAAGGTAGTCCTGGATCTCCAGACTTTCCCCATGGACAACTAAATTAGAGGATCGAGTCAAGCTACGTGACTCTGTAATAAAAAACAAAGTGCTTCATGGGAGGCAACCCATGCTTATCCATTCATCTTCTTAAATTTCTTACTTCTAATCAAATGACGTGAGGGGGGCGACCTCTTCAATTCTCTTGTTTTCGTGGTTGTTTGTTTATGATTGTCCAGGATTGTCCCCGATTTATGATAACTCTCGTGCTCATGGTTTTGTCTTTCTCTCCACTCGAGTCTCATTCATCGATGCTTATGGAAATCCTATATCCGAAAATCTTATCGACTAACGTTATCTTTGGCATAATTAATAAACGGACTTAGAATTTTGTTAGGATTACCTTTACCCGTAAAACATTGAGGACAATGTTTCATTCTATTCTTGGGGGGTGAATCTTCGATTCGATTTGACCTTGCACTTTCACCTTGTCGTTTACTTACGCAACTCCGTTTTTCCTCAAAAATTGAAAAAATCAAAAACAAAATCAATGAAAATTTTGAGAAAAGGCACAAAAGAATGAGAAAAATAGGAAAATTGTGCAAAAATATAATAAGTTTTGACACCTTGTTGACTTTCCAGCCGGTGAGAGTAGGAATAATTTTTTTGACTTGACCGGGCGTGTTGAGCCCTAGCTTGTCCCCTTAACCAATATAATCGTCTTAAGCTTTTGCTAGTTTTGTATACAAGGAGCTATAAAACGTGAATTCTTTTCTAAAGAATTTGCAAGCTCTCGTACTTGACTTTAGAAATGCATGGCTTAAATGCTTTCGCTAGTCTTTTACATAAGGAACTAGAAAACGCGAATTCTTTTCTAAAGAATTTGCAAGTTTTCGTATTTGACTTTATATATGCGTGGCTGATTATCGGCTAAGCATCTGCTTATCTCATTATTTGAGATTTTAAATTTGCAGAGAACGAGAAATGATAGAGTTTATTTAGAAGTTAGATGCTAAGCGTGGAGTAGTTAGTTCTCTTTAGAGCTCATGGAAGGTAATTGTGGCCTTTTGTTCCCGCAAAATTGTTTCACCCCATATAAAATAGATCTCATAGGTTTAATTAAGGATGCACGGTTTGGGCAATACTTAGTTTTTACTCATTCCTAAGAAAATTTCTGCATATGGAGGTTGGGTACACATAGGGGTACTGCCAATGTTACGGCAAAATAGACTATCACATCTTGCCGGTTCGCAGCCAATGTTGTGATCTTAGTAAAGGCTGTAGGACTCGGTGTTTGGCAAATAATTATGAATAATGAATAAATAATCCAAAGCCATAAAAGTTTTATGCATCTTGATGGTTCACACCAATTGTTGTAGACTTCAAAAAGGCAGAGGAAAAATTCCAAGGTCATAATAAGACTATTACATCTTGCCGGCTCATAACCGACGTTGTGATTGTTGTAAAAGGCTAAGGGCTAAATTGTTAAAGTGCGTATAAATGTTAAATAAAAGCCAAACTTCGACTCCGGAGGTGCCCTAATAAAAAGCTTCCGTCTCGGGTCTCAGAAATGGGATGTTTCGGTTGTAAATAAAAAGGGAGCCCTCAAAATCGTGTTAAATCAGAGACCTCCATGTGGACCTCATTTTTGTGTGCAGGGATTTTCGAGGGAACGTTTAGAAACTAATTAGCGTTTAAACTTTGTGCTCTTATCGGACTAATAATTATAAAGACGAGAAAATATGAAGCAATTCATTTCTCACAAAAATAAAATAATGAGATACAAAAATAGGAAACGGGAATGAGAGGTAATTACACAAGTAACTTGTATGGGTAGTGTTAGCATCTAACTTGTGGATAAACAATGATTTCGTTTTTACGCTTAGTTTGGGGACTCGTGAAAAATCAAAGATGACGATTTTTATCCGTATAGTCACTTCTCCATGAGTCGTGTTTCTACTTTATGACCATAAAAATTATTGAAAAATAATGAAAGTTCAACAAACCGTCACATGAATAAAGTGAAAAATACAAAAATAGTAGTAATAGTTAGTATAAGGAATAAATTGGAAAAACGGAGCGTTTTCGAGAATAAATGAGTTCGTAACTTCTTTTGAACCTCTTTGCTACTTTGCAAAGTTTGTAGAAAGAGTTATGAAATTAGTTATCTCAAAAGCGTGAATTGATCACATTGCGTGAGGACACGACAATACTTTAGTCCGGGGAATTTTGGTGAGTGCTTATTCACTCACCTTTTCTTGTCCAAAATAAGACTAAAAAGACCAAAAACTAACCAGAATTGCCAAAAATTGTATGTTTTTGTGTTTGTGAATGTGTAGGAATGAATATTTAAGAAAAGGAAGAAAAACAATGAGAAAACGACAAAACCGAGCACAAAAATGATAGAAAATCAAAAGCCGTAGCTAGGAAGGGTATTGATCAAAGAAAGTTCAAAAATTCAAATGAAGTCCCTTGAAGTTTAAGGGATTACAAGATTGACCCTCAAGCTGAGATTTGAAGAAACTACAAGAATGGCCTTTAAAGTTTCAGAGTTTGACAATTTTAGTCCTTTGAAGAAAAATTGAAGAAAAGTCAACTCATCTCCTTCATCTATTCAAGAATGGCCAGTTTAGCCCTTGAAGAAATTTATGAAGTCTAGCCCTTGGAGTTTCTGAAAATTACACAAAAGGTCCTTATGATTATTACTTTTAAAACAAACCGGATCCAAATCTTTACTAAATTAAACCTAACCATAAACCAAATCCAAAACATAAACCAAACCCAAAGTCCACATTACCCAGCCCAAAACCAAAACCCACAAGCCTATCCTCGGTCAAACCCCATTTTTAACCTTGGTCAAACAAATAAAAAATGATAAACAATAAAATAATCCCTTCCCTCCACCCTTTTTTACCCCCTTACATCTTCCCCAATCCTCCACATGAACCCTAACTTTACCCTTTCTACAATTAACCCAATTCCCGTGTAATTACCAATGATTAAACTTTCTAGAAGCTCACCCCACGTAAGCAGCGCATGTCATAGAAGGAATATCAGCTCACACTTGAGCTACGTGGACAAAAGAAGGCTTATGATTGGTTCCTACACCTCACCTCACCCATAGGATCCTTTTCTGAGCACATGACAGAGAGAATGCACCCAAGGATTGCCAACATCGCAATATGGCAGCCTCCCATTGGTCAAGCCACATCACAGAAGCTGATCTAAGGGCTCTAAATGATTGGAAGAAGCACATGGTGATCTAAGGGCTCAAGCAATCTTCTAGGACCTTCTAAATGTCCTCATCCCCAAGCTCTACCCTCCTCTATAAATAGTGGTCATTTTCTCTTCATTTTCATGTAGATTTTAGTATAGAGAAGCTCTATCAAATTAGTTTCTTAAGTTTAAATTTCTTGTAATGTTCAGCTGAATTCACTTATACTTCTATATTTCATTAATAAAATTTAGTTTAAATTTCCTTTCATTCCTTAATTTCTTGTTTACTTAAATTCTGTTTTAGTTAATCAATGTTCTCAATAGCTTTTCAATGTTTCCTTTAAGCTTTAAATAAGCTCACTTAAGCTTTTTCACATATACCTTTCATTACTAAACTCACTTTTGTAAAATAAAAAAAAATCAGAAAATATAAAGAAAAATTAAAAAAAAAAATATGTTTAGTACTTTAAACTCAGCTTACAAATAAGCATTTTCATCATAAAATAAGCTCATACTAGCTCATTAGCTTTTGTAAGCTTATTTAGTAGATAGATCAGATTATTCAATCAAATTGAACTTATGGTCAATGAAAGTCAACAAGGAATAGTACTAGAAGATATGGGATGAATTGGTGTTTGATCATGGTTTTGATGGTGATTTAGAGCCTATCTAAAGATATGTTGAGTTCAAGAGGTCCCTATGTTTAGCTGAGGGTTAAGTTGTAAGATTCACTTTTCAAATTCAAGTTCTGATTTACATTTTACATATTAGTAGTGTAGATTTTCTTGACTATTGTTTTATTTCTGTTTTGTTAGCTTATTTGAATCATAATTGAGCTTAGTATTCTTTGATTTTGTGATTTGGTAGTTTATATCATCATAACTGCATTTAATTGCTTGAGCACTATTTGATTATGCATATCTGTTTTCTCTTGATCATTGTTAGTTATTGTTAGTGATTTGGTCTTAATATCAGTTTAGATTAGTATTTTGATGATTTGTTTGGTTAATCATGGTCTAGATCTGCTAGTTGTAGTGTAACTGCATCCATTAAGGGGTGTTTGGATCTACTGTTTATTTAGTTTCACTGATGTTAGTTTGTTGATTCAACTGTGCAGCTAGTTCACTGTAGGACCGTAGAACAACCTATTTCACCATTGAATCAAGCCTAAACCTAGAGAGAGAAAGTAAGTAGAGAGAGAGAGTGGATGGGAACTCTAGTGTGTGAAAATAATAACCTTGTTAATGACTAAGAGAACCAACCTCTCAAATGAGGTTTACAAGAGTATTTATACTTGAAGTCTAGGGCTTCTCTAATCTTTGACCTTATTACATAACTAGCCCTTAGACTTTATAAAATCATGAAAACTACACATAAACTTCATCATAATGATATTCTAAAGCAACCTAAAACAATACGTTAATGACCGACACTTTTTATAAATAAAATACGATGCTAACAATCTCCCCCTAAGTGTTGGTCATTGAAGGTTGCGCGACGTCATCATCTTTTGTCTTTAACCTTTATCATTCATAGCTCTTGACGTCTTTTAAGAATCACTAGATGAGTCAGTGTACATTGTTCATTGTTCCTTGTTCATTGTTGATGAAGTGATCCGATGATGTCATCTGCCTTTCGTCACTTCTGTGTTTGTGGTGGTTGTCTGCCATTCCAACATGCTCATACGTCTTAAGTCTTTGTGATACATGCATTTGTTGTTTCCGTTCTTTCACTTAGATCTTTGTCACTTTACTTTGTAGATTCTTCTTTTTGGCGTAGAATCTTTCTTTGACTGTTGCTATCCTTTGATCTTTGTGAGAACTTTCCTTTGACTTTGTGATGCATGTATGAGCATGTGGAATCTTTCGCCATGGAGATGATGTATAGCTGCAGGTAAACAGTTAGCAATAAACAACCGGTACTTACAGATAAGGAATTAGAGATCATCAACAGCATAGTGTGAAGACTCCTTCTAACCCTTAACATGGCCGTTCCCATATCAGATACTCCCGAAAGAGCTTACGAGACCTACTAAGTAGCTCAATGACTGGGTGAGTCGCTGGGGATCACTCCACGACTGTAGACCGTTTGAAACCACCGCGAACACTAAGCGTAACCCATAAAGAATTACCGAAGTGACCTGCTGTCAGGGCTGCTTGATGTTGACCCTGGCAGGAATTTCCATTCAATCATTGAGAATCACAAAAGTGAATCCTCTCATAAATGTTCTGGCAGATTGCTAAGATCTGCGTAGGACTCTTAAGTTTACATCTGGTGTCCTTGATGATGAACAACCAGTGTAGAGATATCATGTGTTCCTATGAGATCTTTTGATGAATCTCGGGGCTCTAGACTCGATAAGTGCACATTTGGTTTCCTATGCGGAGATTAGGGAGAGGTCTCCTGCTTCAATATCAACCATCTCTAAGAGACAGGTCGATAGATTATGCCGGTTCCCCGTGAGAATGAAACAAGCTCTTTTAAGAGAACTTGAGTGGCTAGAAGGTTTAGTGCAGTGCGTCACTGGGTCCATGACGACTTTATCTTCAATACCGGTGTCACCTTAGTAACAACCAGTAGCATATGAGTTGAACCCGGTGTCTGCCCTATGGTTGAACATATGGAGGGCTATTTCTTTTCACCCTTTTTCATAACTTTTCTTTTTAATTCTTCAACCCCTTCTTTCTCCTTTCTCATTTTCTCCTTTTTTTCAATCATACCTAAGGACTTCTAATTCTAATCTATTGGAATTGTCCTTGGGTAGATCCCTCCGGCTCTGGCGGATCATAGGACGGTTTTTCCTAACCTTAATCACCTTATAACTCCATGACTATCCTATTGTTACCATAAAACCATTCATTTGAAAATCTCTCAAAGTGTTTATGATTATGAAACATATTTTGTTAACACTTCGAGAGTTTTGCATTTCATTTGAAGGACTCCCCCTTCACATGTGCTCATGTATTGTTAAGAAATTTGCACATGCGTGAGGAGTTTGCACTTTTAGAATTGATGCACTTTCAGTGAACATGACCGATTCGAGACACGCTTACATCACTAGTTAGACTAGCTTGAAGTTATTACCCGTCCTGGTCAAGTCCAAAGAAAGTCTCTCGATACGGTACATTCTACTCAGACAAGTCCTATTCGAGACACGCTTACATCACTAGTTAGACTAGCTTGAAATTATTACCCGTCCAGGACAAGTCCTTTCGATTACTGACATTTTAAGCTTCGTCAATTCATTGGTACTTTCTGAGTCGAGCTCTTTTGAGATTCAGTCACAAGCTTTAAACATCTTTGATCACATTTTAATCATGTCTTCTCCCCCTCAAAAATAGCATATCGTGATATTTTTGATATCAAATGATTAAGAAAAAGCTTTTTGGAGAGAAAGACAGATTTGTTTTTGCATGAACTCGGAACATTTTTGTTTTTATGAAATACTCCCCCTCAAAACTCGCATATGTTTTTGAGAAATGTTAAACTTTTTAAAGTTTAGAGGGAAGGAGTCGTCTTGAAGCAAAATTCTGAAAGAGAAAGAAGTTTCATATTTGTTGAATTTTGCATCAAGGTTTTTTGAAAAACAAAGACTTCTCTTTGTTTGAATAGGAATGTCGCACTGAGGCGTACAACAGTGTCCATTTTTAGGATAAGTGCACTTTGTTGATGAAAATCATTTTTGCGTAACACTTTCCTTTATTTGAAAACTTGAGTTGTGCACTGTAAGGTGTACACAAGTCATTTTGATGATGAGCACCGATTTTGATAGATTTTGAAAATCTTTTAGAAAAATCGTGAAAATGTGGTGTTCATGATGAAAGAAAATTTTGAAAATCTAATTTATCATTAGATCAACAATCATGGTCTTGAGCTTAAAGATTTTGAAAGTTGTTCTAAAGAAAACTCAAGCCAGATAAGTGTGTGGTTTTCGTTTTAGGATAAGTGCTCGAAAAAAATTTGAAATCTTTGTTTTATTAAGCACTTTCCTTTCTTTGAAGCGTGGGTCCTGAACTGATGTGTCCAGAAGCCGTTCGATTAAGTCCTTATTTGAAATCTTTTCGAGTTGTTATACCCGGACTTAAGTTTTGAAAAGATTTCACTTTGAAGCACGGGTTGTAAGCTGAAGTACTTACAAGCCATTGTGAAGAAACTTTTGAGAAACGACATGTTTTAGAAAAACATTTTAAAGAACTCCCGTTCAAGCATCTGTAAATGTCCGTGTCATTGTTGAAAGACATTTCTAGACACGTACAGAATATTGATTTATACGAGAGACATGTCGTGAGAAGAATATTTTTGGATTTTTTGATTTTATATTATTTTTGTATTTTTTGAAATTTTATATTTTTGTATTTTGTTTTTGTTTTTATAAAAGAAATGGAAAATCAAAAATAGAAGATTGAAAGAATGATTTTATAGAATTTACAGAATTTGAACCCTCTGAAGAACTGGGTTCTGAGATAGTTGAAGCACCTGCGACCAAAGACGAAGAGGTTTCACAAATAACAGTGTTAGAAGTACATGAATCATCACTCAGCGGGTGTTGAATATCAACGGTAGTAATGGTTTCTACTTTCGTATCCTGAAGATTATCACTATTATTTGTCTTGGTGCAACTATCAAAAATCTTCCCTGTGGGAATCCACCTAAGACCAACTGTTTTAAAAACTTTCCCCGTAGGAATCCACCTAAGGTAAGATCTTGATGTAGTTTTCTTATCAGATGCAGCGGAAGTCTCAGTCTTGGAAAAACTACATTCTTTAGATATCCACCTATTAGGTTTCTTAACCTCTTGCTTCTTATCAACGGGTGTGTTTCGATTTGGTGTCTTAGTGGATTGTGTCTTGACACTTGATTTGGAATTCTTTGTGTTGCATTCTACTTTCCTAGTATTCTTATTTGTGCCACCACTCTTAGATGCAAGCCAATCCCTAGTATTTTGTTGAAAGTACCTAGGTAATGGTTTACTACTACTAGCGGTGCTTTGGATTCTTGTAGAATTCATCACACTAGGTTTTGCACCTAAAATTCCGTTTTTTCGATGTTGTGCCTTTTTTCTAGCTTCTTCTAGATGATGATTGAGGACCATGTCATTAGAACCAACAGACTCATTAACAGTTTTTGTAGTTTTATTTGGTGTACTGTACTTAGAAGAGCCAGGTGAAATCACATTTTTGTTTCTTTCAACAAACAAATTTTGTTTTTCAACAATCTTTTCCATTACCTTTTCCTTGGGCAAGGGTGGTGGAGTGACTGGTTTTGACAAATCCTTTTCCTCATCGACTTTTGGAGCAAACCGTGAAATAGAAATTTTTGGTTTTTGAACCATATTTGGAACATTTGGTTTCTCCGAAGTCGATGGTTTTGCAAACTTAGTTTCCTCACCCTTCCTTTTTTGACTTTCAAGCTGAGCCCTCAAAAGATCATTTTGCTCTTTCATGTTTTTGAAAGCACGCTCATACGACAGTTTGTCATACTTGCATTCTTCCTTTTTTCGATCAAGTTGTTTAAAACATGATACATTTTCTTTTTCAAGCTTTATAAGAGCATTTTCATATTTGGAAACAAGTTCGGAGGTCTCAGCTCTCAGTCTTTCATCGACTTGAACAGAGTATGTTTGTAAAATGATGGACATAATGTCAGTGGTCATAACAGCTTCGAAGAGAGAATCATTTAGGTTTTCCAAAACATTCATGTTTTCACGAGTATCATTAGCTTCGTTTACCAGGGATTTGTGGTCCTTGACAAAGTCGGCCGTTTCTTTTAAGAAAGCTTTTTCAAAATGGATTACCCTCGCACTGATGTTATTCAGTGGGATAGTAATTTCGTTTTCAAAAACTTTTTTCTGCTCAATATGAAAACTGGAATGCCAGTTGTTAATATCGATTGTAGTTTTAGAAGCAACAATGTTTTGAAGTTCTTGAATTCTCTTTTTAACGTCATCCAGAATGTTTCTAGCCTCACTTGTATTAAAAGTGTTGTTAGAAGACATTTGTTCCATTTTTGAAAGAGATTTTGAGACAATTACTTTCTTAGAAAACATTTTTGAGAATGGTCGTTTTATGGAAAACACAGATGGTTCTTTTTGTGGAACAAAAGTAATTCCCGAAAGTTTGTTCAATTTGTTGTAATCAATGGGTTTCAAATCCTTTTGTTTCATTTTAGAAATGCTCTCTTCGACATGTTCTATCGTTTGCACAGAATCTCGAACGACGGGAGGATCATGTTTAGTGTAAATCACATTACCATTATACAAAACATTCTGTTCTTGCTGAGCTTTCTTGAGATTACTGGGGGTGTTGTTACCAAGAGCCACTTTATGTTTCGTATGGTAAACCGGATTAGTTTGATTTGAAATCATTTTCATTGTTTGACTTGACTGACCCGACTTAACCACTAATTCTTCTAAATGTGCAATCATGTGTTCTGACTCTACGATTTCGGCCAAAAGTTTGTCTTCTTTCTTTGCAAAATCCTTTTTCAACTCATCCCTTTCTTTTTCAAGATTGGTATAAGCTGTTTTTTGTTTAGAAAGTTGGTTTTGTAAATCAGAAATTTCCGCGTTTAAAGCTTTTATCTTCTTGAAAGAATTAACATCAAGTGTATCAAACTTGAGTTGCAATTGTTTTTCCCTTGAAACGGAATTTTGATAACCATTTTCTAATTCAGACAATCTTTTGTTATGAAATTCAAAAGCTTTAGCGTTTTCCTTGTAACTCTCAAGCTCAGCGGTCAATTTAGCATTCGCGGCCTTAACATCGCGATTGACCTTTTTCACTTTTTCGATTTCAATACCACAATTATTTAATAATGATTCAAATAAAGCACGTGTTTCCTCATCATTAGCACCATTTTGTGCAACTTGAACTCCATTAGGATCCATATCTGGAGTTTCATAGTTAACATTGCTATTAACTTGTTCCCCCACATATGTATCATAATTAGGTTCAGATGGGACAAGATGTGGCTTCTCATGAGCAAACGAAGTAGCATTGTTACCATAATTTGGTACCTCATGGAATGGATCTGAATCATAAGTGGGAGGAAGATCAGAATCACTGCTTGATGTTGTTGCCTGCTGATTTGCCATAAAGTTGTAGGTAGCATTAAGGTCTGCTGAATTGTCATTAACTCTTGTTGTAGCTCTAAACTCATGTTCCTCAGCAGTCAACGGTATTCCCGATTCTTCTTTATTGGCAAGCATAATCAAGTACTGAATCTTTTCTACCATCGTCATGGCATTGACATTGTTTCTGCTGTGACTTGCTGATGTAGGTTTCTGAATCGAAGTCATGTAACAATCAAGCACATTCTGATTCACATTCTGATCCATCTGATTTCCTACATACTGCCCTGCATATTGCATCTGGTTCCCCATTTGTATACTCGAAGCATATCCTTGCTGATTGTTGTTGCGTTGTTGGCTGTTAAATGCCTTGAAAACTGATGCAAAACCATTGGACAAAGTACTCGTGATACTGTCATGGTGAGATGCCATTGATTCAATTAAAAGTGAAACGTTGTTCTGAGGATCTTTTGAAAGATAACAAAGGTTGTTGTTGAAGATTAGATGTTTTTGGCGAATTTTGAAAACCGTTCTCGGTTGAATTTTTGTGATTTCAAATTTTCCCTCCAAAAAATGAATACGAAAATTTTATTTCTCAAAATTTGAAAAACACAAAGAAATACAATTCTAAGATTACCAGAAAAATTTGAGTTTTGAAAATTTTTTCGTCAAATTTTACCGAAAAATTTTGAATTTTGGCCTAAAAATTTGAATTTCGGGCCAAAATTTTCAACGTTATACCAAACTTTGAATCTCGCGTAAAAATTGAACGTAAGTCTTTCAAATTGGTTTCTAACTCGATAAGTTTTAAGATGGTATCTAACTCGATAAGGTTAGGTAGTGTTTCAAACTCGATAAGATCTGATGTAGTGGTCCAAACTCGATAGTCCAAATGATAGTCCTAACTCGAAAGTATGTCTAGGAAGTAACCAAACTCGATAAGTCAAGAGTATTACCCCAAACTCGATAGGTCTTATGTAGTTTCAAACTCGATAAGTCTAGGAGTACCCTAACTCGATAAGTTTTTAAAAATTTTGGCAGAGTAACCCTTAAGAAAGTAGCTACACGTATCCTAACTCGATAAACGATTAGGAGAAGAAGGCTAACTCGCCAAACCTCAAAGATCCAAACTCGATAAAACTTAGCACTTAACTCGATAGAACCAAATAAGTCCCCTAACTCGATAGAACTAATCACCTAACTCGAAATAATAAAGTGCCTAACTCGAAAGTTTTAACACCTAACTCGATAATACTAGACACTTAACTCGATAGATCACCCACTTAACTCGATAGATAACCCACTTAACTCGATAACCTTGACAGAACACCTAACTCGAAAATCTTTTTGGCACCTAACTCGAAAAAACCAAAGTGAACCCTAACTCGAAAAAACACGATGAACAGTAACCTCGAATCTTAGAAAACCGAATTTTTTCACCCCCAAAACGATCTAAAACAACCTAAAATTATCCCTAGGCGATTGATACCACTTGTAGGACCGTAGAACAACCTATTTCACCATTGAATCAAGCCTAAACCTAGAGAGAGAAAGTAAGTAGAGAGAGAGAGTGGATGGGAACTCTAGTGTGTGAAAATAATAACCTTGTTAATGACTAAGAGAACCACTAAGAGAACCAACCTCTCAAATGAGGTTTACAAGAGTATTTATACTTGAAGTCTAGGGCTTCTCTAATCTTTGACCTTATTACATAACTAGCCCTTAAACTTTATAAAATCATGAAAACTACACATAAACTTCATCATAATGATATTCTAAAGCAACCTAAAACAATACGTTAATGACCGACACTTTTTATAAATAAAATACGATGCTAACATTCACATATAGTCAGTATAGGTTAGTTATAGTCTAAATATCAGTAGGTCATATCATAGAAAGTCAAACTTAGGTCTAAATCTAAATTTCTGCTGAATATTTGATAATCTGTTGGTGTAATCTTAGTAATAGGTGCATTAAAGTGCAAGTTAGCTTAAATTAGTTTTATATCAGCTTCATAGTACACCTAGGATTAGAATTGATCAGTTGAAATTGGGATTGGTCAATTGTGGAGTGCAATAAAAAAGTAAGAATTAGTTTAAAACTAGCTTGAATAGGACCTGATCTAGGACATTTTTAGGGGATCAATTGAGGTTTACTGATAGGGCTTTTGTGATTCTTGGAAAACCACTAGTACTAGCTTCACAATTCTGCTTTAAGTTTTCACTTTTGAGCTTATTAGATTAGCTTATTTAGGCCTGCAAGTTGGGGATTTGACCACTGATTGCTGATTGAATTTGGATACTACATGTGTGCTTATCTGCTTATATCCTGAGCTTTTCTGAGTATTATGCATTGGTCTGGGCTTATTATAGTGTTTTGATTGATTCCTGAGCTTTTGGTCTCATCTGGTGCACATCTACTTATACTTGAGCTTATTCCATAACTTCTTTTTGCTTATTCTGAGCTTTCTAGTGTGCTTTTTTTTCTTGATTTGAGTTTTCATGTACTTATTTGAGTACATAATACCTTTTGTAAAGTTTTTGAACTTTTTGGTGATAGGTGCTTATTAATAAGCACTTATCACAAACTGCTTATTGGCCAAAACAACTTTTCAGACCTTAATTTTCTTTGATTTGCTATTTTTCTTATTTTTAATTAGTTTTTAATACTTTTTAAATAGATAAAAAATCATAAAAAGCCATAAAAAATATAAAATCAGTTTAGAAAATTATTTTTATACTTTTCAGATTTTTCAGAAGTAAAATTGTATTTTTCTAGTAGCTTTTCATAATTAGTTGTATTTTTAGTTATTTTTAATAATTCAAATTTAGAAATAAATTCATAATAAATATATAAAAAGTCAAAAAAATATAATTTCTTTTCTCAAAATTATTTTTGAATATTTAGGATTTTTAGAAATTTATTTTAAATTTTTTAGAAGCCTTTTTCGTTAGATTTCACTTTTTAGTTCGTTACGTTACATTTATTTTCGCGTTTATTAATTCGTTTTACGTTTTTAGATATTTGTGCTTTATAAGCTTGTACCTTCTGCATTAGTTCTTGATTCTTATTGAAATTTCAGTGTAAAATCCACAAATTCACTTTATATCACTATTTCACTTCACATTCACACGTTTCCGAACAGACAATTCGACTTCAAACCTTCGTTAGAAGAACGACCCGGGAATTTGCATTCGTTGCATTTTCTCCCGAAAAAAAAACTTACCCCTAAGATTACACCAGTCCACGTAGTCTCCCGCATGATCCGAATCCGCATAGACAATTGTTTCTATGCCGGATCCCTTAGGATACCATAATCCCAAGTGTATAGTGCCCTTAATGTATCGGAAGATACGCTTAACCGCTTCTAGGTGCGAGGTTTTGGGATCCTCTTGAAAGCGAGCACAGAGGCAGACACTAAACATGATATCGGGTCTACTTGTCGTTAAGTATAGTAAACTACCTATCATCCCTCTATACTTAGTATTATTTATGGACTCACCTTCTTCATCTCTTGTGAGCTTGACTTCCGTAGACATCGGTGTTTTCATGGGCTTAGAGTCTTCTAGTCCAAATTTCCTAAGCATTTCCTTAATATGTTTAGATTGATTAAAAAATATTCTATCTTCTAATTGTTTTATTTGTAATCCTAGGAAGAAGTTTAGTTCACCCATCATACTCATCTCAAACTCATCATGCATGATGTTGGCAAATTTATCACACATTTCTTGACAAGTCAATCCAAATATAATGTCATCGACATATATTTGAACAATGATAAGATTTGGGCTTTTTCTTTTAACGAAAAGAGTGTTATCTACCATTCCCATGGAATAATCATGTTCAATAAGAAAAGCTTTTAATCGATCATACCAAGCCTTAGGAGCTTGTTTGAGTCCATATAAAGCTTTCTTAAGTTTATAAACATAATCAGGTTTTGCGAAATCAATAAATCCCAGAGGTTGTGCCACATATACCTCCTCATTGATAAAATCATTAAGGAATGCACTTTTCACATCCATTTGAAATAACTTAAAGTCTAGGGCACATGCATAGGCAAGAAGTATTCTTGTAGATTCTAATCTAGCTACGGGGGCATAAGTTTCGTCATAATCAATTCCTTCTTGTTGATTATAACCTTGGGCAACTAACCTAGCTTTATTCCTAGTTACAACTCCATTTTCATCTAGCTTATTCCTATATACCCATTTAGTTCCTGTGATGGTCATGTTCATCGGATTTGGGACTAATTCCTAAACATCATATGTCTTAAATTGATTTAGTTCTTCTTACATGGCCATAATCCAACTTTCATCTTTTAAGGCTTCATTTATATTCTTAGGTTCTATTGTAGAGATGAAACAGAAGAAGTTGCTTTTATCTTGGGCTTGTGATCTAAGAGTTCTTTGATTTAGGTGTCATATTATGTTGTCTAATGAGTGTGATTTTGATTCCTTAACATTTACTACTTCGTTATCTGATGAGGCGAAAAATGAACCACTTTTAAGGGGTCTTTTAAGCCCGGATTCGAATTTATTTGATCAAATATTGCCCTAAATCGTTCCTTTTGTCATTTTAGGTACTTTTGGAGTGAATTCTGGAAAAGGAAGCATTTTGGACGTTTTTGGAGCATAAAAGTGAAGAAAACGGCAAAGTCTTAATTTTCCTTGCTGGGAACAGTACCTGACGGCGTCACATGTTTCTTCATGACGGCGTCAAGAGTAATACAAGAGGTGGAAGTGGCTAAAGTCCATGACGGTCCAAAGTAGAATTACACTAAGGGCATGACAGCGTCACCATAGGCCGTCATGGTCCATTTACTAGTGACGGCCTAGAAGATTTTACACATGACGGCGTCACAAGTGGATCTTGGCAATCCGATTTCATTATGGGCGGCGAGTTGACGGCGTCAGAAATTCCTTCTTGACGCCGTCACCTCAGAAAATCTATATATAGTTTTGCAATTTTCATTCATCAAAGTGTAACATATAGGGAGTAACTTTGGAAAAACCCTAGGTCCGAAATTCTCAGTATTTTCAAGGGTTTTCAACCCCTTGAATCCTTCATGTCAATTTGAGATAAGTACTCTTTTAATTCAATCAATATGTCTATGTGTTGCTTGAATATATCTTACACTTGTCTTCAATTTAACATGCTCGGCTAGATTACTTTTGTGTTTGCTTAGATGTTAATTATGGGTTGATTGTTTGTTTATAGTTGTTATGGATGATTGTATTCGATGTTAGGCTTAAGAAAACTGGCAGACTTTCATTGGTAACATGCTTGAACGTCTTAAGAAACTTGATCAAAGGTGTACCATGATTTTTGGTTATATTTAATGCATAGGAGAATTCTAATGATCCCATGTTAGGAGCTTTTAACAGGATCGACATGGAGTGAAGTAGGATCCTATAGAGTTAGGGAATATTGTACACGGCCCTACGACTAGTATTAAGGAATATAATCCGTCATCCACGCAATTGTAACAAACTATCAACCTGTAAAAGATATCTAGGGAGTAATGAAACCTAAGTAAACACAACTCTCCCCATTATTGTCTACACCACATTAGTAATTAGTTTCATTTTCATTTCTTTTATTTTATTTTGATTGCATCTTTAGTTATTTGGGTTAGTTGATTAACAACTAATTCCGCCCACTCTTCCAAAACCCGAGATTTTACTTGCTTTTATAAAATATAAAATACAAAAAGAATCATCCATCACCCCTAGATTTAATTTAGGAGTCTTTCTAATCCTAGTGACACTATTCCTAAGCTGAACGATCAATCCCCCGGTACTTGTCACTATACTATACTACAACGATCAGGTACACTGCCTAGTGGGGGTTGTAAGCTTCTCGAGATCCCTCGAGAGGTAAAGCCTGGTGCGATTCCCACGTATCAAGTTTTTGGCGCCGCAGCCCGGGGAATAGTTATTGTCTAGGTTAGGATTTCTTTTAATTAGGTCTACTTGCTAGATTCCTTTCTAGTAAGATTTTATTTTTACTTTTTAGGTTTTCTTTAGTCTATCTTATTTCTTCGTGTCTTTGTTAGTAAATTAAATTCATTGACTATTCCGTTGACCATTATGGAAAACGCGAATCCACCCTTTTCCCCTAGTGAAGTGGCTTCGTTGCGTGAACAGATTGAGAATGAGATTAGGGAACTTAGGGACCTTAATAGGCTAATTAATGTTGAGCTCGATCATGCATTTAGTGACCTAGCGACCGCCTTGTATTCAAATAAGGACCTAGGAACTAAAGATCTTGAGGATGTTGTTGAGGAACTTGAGGAAGGGGAGATAGATCCAAAACTAGATGACTATTTCAATCTATACCCCACGAAGGAAGAGATTGCGTACTATAATAATCTTATTAATAACCCTCGACCTCCTTTCACTAGAATTGACCCTAAGATAAAGAGAGGCGATCCTAAGAATGCTAAGATACCATGTATGATTGGGTATAAACACATTGACAATGCTTACATTGATTTTAAATCCCCAATCAACATTATGTCCTCAAGTGTCTATAATGATATAGTGAAAACAAGACTTGGACCTAGAAGAGATCCCAAATACCCCGGTGGAGTTTGTAACTTTTTCGGGAGAATTAAAGGTCTACATGTCTTTGTTGGGAACTTTACTTATGTCACCGACTTTATGGTTGTTGAAGACCTAGCTAGTGTTATTGATTGTCGCTTATCCCATGTTGTGTTTGGTAAACCATTTGTTGAAGAGTCCAAGTTAGAATATGATGAGATAGATGGGACAATCCGATTCGCTAGTGATACCGATAGGATCACATATAGGATGCCTAATAGAATGAAAGAATTTCGTTTTGTGCCTCGATTTGACATGGATAACATTGGTGCTTTTGAGGACATCAATGAAGAGGATAAGAAAAAGGGCATGGATTATGTATGGGAGAAGAAGAGCCTTTTCTATAAAGATTGCTTGACTCTAGGGCCAAAATATAAAGTTGATAAGGAATTTGCCGATAGGATTATAGGAGCAATTGAGAAAAAGGTGATTGGTCTCTATAAAGAGCATTTACAATCGGGTCCGAAATACAAAACTACGATTGGAGATGACCTAGAGAATGAGGCCAACGATGAGGTCACGTAGTAACCCATGACCTTGAGTCTAGCTACAAGACTCGTAAAATAAAGAAAAGCGCTTCTTGGGAGGCAACCCATGTTTTGTGTGATTTTTATTTGTTTGATTGTTATTTGCTTCCGTATGCATGCTTTATTTTTATTGTTGGTAGATCATGTTTCAAACTAAAATTGTGAAGATACTTTATTTTGTTGTTTAACTTCATCTTAACTTCATACAAAGGTATTCTTCAAAAGCTAAGTGTAAGGGGAAACCCCAAATTTGTTTCTAAGAACAAAATTGATCATGAATTTCCACAATAATTAATGAACATGTGTATTAGTATTTGTTAGAGTCAAATGCTTATATCGAGTCATAATGATGTTTTGCAGGATTTTCCAGGAAGTAGGACATAAGTTTTTCCAAAAAATTTTCGGAAACTTAACATAAAGATTTCTGCAGATCACTTCTGACGGCGTCAAGAATTTGCTCTTGACGGCGTCATGTGTAAAATTCTGGAAATTTTGCTAATTTTGTTTCTCTAACGAAGTCTTAAAGTTTTTGTTAATTCTTTAGTTTTATAAACTTCAGGGAATCTGCAAACATTTATTCCACAAGCATTATATCTTAATTTGCTTTCTAGGATTTGTTAGTATATTTAGATTGCCGCCGATTTTACGCGAGGTTGCCTTGTTTGTTTTCTCATGTTTAACAGGTTACGTTTGACAAGAAGATGATTTATTTTTCTGGAAGGGAAGCTTTGATTGTTCATTTTCTTGGAGGAAGATTTAACCTTGTTACCTCACTATCCACACCGAACGAATCAGGGGAGTATTTGCTTTCATTCTTTTACCTATTTCACTTTTACATCCTTTAATTGAACATTGGGGACAATGTTCATCCTAAGTGTAAGGGGAGGGTAAATGATGATACCTTATAGGATACTATTGCACTTGAGTTTGTTTGTTTGATGGTAGGTGTGTAATAAAACTATGAGAAACACCTGTTAGTGTAATTTTAGCACCAAATTTAAATTTTTTTACAACATTTAGGAGTGAAACTTTAGCCTTAGCAAGCGTCTCATGGATAGGAGTCGTATTACTAGCACGAAACCGTATCATTCAGAAAAATTTTCCACCCAAATATGTGAGGTTCTCCTTTAGATTTGATAGGAAAAGCATTTACTATTAGTGCTTATGAGTGTACCGGTAGCATTTAGATTCTAGAACTTGCGTTAGTGATGCATCCCGAGACCGCTAGTGAGACTACATTAGTGTAGTAGGATTTACTACATGATAAGAGGCATTAGGATCACCCTTGTGTTTAAACCCGTATCATAATTACTTGACCATTTAAGTCATATTACTTGGCTAGTAAAGTCAATTAATTTTTCCCACACCTTAGCGTTGTACTCATTTTTAGTACACAAAACCCCTAGTACACCCCTCCGAGCCTATCTTTTCGTTTCTAACTTTAAGCATCTTACTTAAAGGAAGAATTTGTTACAACCCACTTAAATGTACAACCAAATCGTCTTAGCCTTCCGTGTATACACTCATCTTTAGTGCATTATTGTTACATGTTTAAACCCTTAGTTAATTGTCTAACTATTACATGGTTGCTAAGTCGAGTCATATATTGTACATATTGTTTTGAGACGATTGGGACTCATGGGTATAGTACTTGTGTTATGGAGTAATGGGGAAGAACATCATTTATTACCCCCATATGTGCATTAATCTTAAAAAGTACTCCAAGTGTTTTGATTATCTTAATTCGAGTCATTAGAGTAGTTTATTGTAAAGTATGTAAAAATTCAAGTGTAAGGGGAATGTTCATTCCCTATGATGTATTATTTTGGATGGTAGGGTAAGAGTGTATGCAAAAAAAAAAAAAAAAAAAAAAAAAAAAAAAAAAAAAAAAAATCGAAAAGGAAAAGAGAAAAACATACGGACTACCATCCCGTTTCATTTTATGTTTATTTTATGTTTTTGTTATTTTTGATTTATTAGCTTAAGTCGAGTCGAGTCTTGGCTTAGCAACGCCATATTGTACATGTAATTAACCAAGATGATTAACTCACCACCAGTAAAGATTGCCTTTATCCAACAAAACTGTGTATTCCATATCCCTACACCTAACGTTATAACCCTTTGAAAGACCTCTTTGATAGTTTATCCTAGGTGCTTACGCCATGTGGTGGAGGTTTGATCCTTTCCCAAGCCTATGGTAATCTAATTTGCTATGACAGGTAGTGAGAGATGTTTTTCATTTCCATATTGTGATATATACTTTATTACACCCGAGAGATATGAGTAGCTAAACACTATTTGTGAGGTGCTAGTATATGACCTCCGTGCTTGTCTTTGGTCTTTAGTGGAACGATTATTTGTTGTAATTACTTTTATATTAGTGTTAAATGACCTCTAACTTGTATTTTGATTAGAATAAAAGCTCATTTGCTTGAGGACAAGCAAATCTCAAGTGTAAGGGTATTTGATGAGGCGAAAAATGAACCACTTTTAAGGGGTCTTTTAAACCCGGATTCGAATTTATTTGATCAAATATTGCCCTAAATCGTTCATTTTGTCATTTTAGGTACTTTGGAGTGAATTCTGGAAAAGGAAGCATTTTGGACGTTTTTGGAGCATAAAAGTGAAGAAAACGGCAAAGTCTTAATTTTCCTTGCTGGGAACAGTACCTGACGGCGTCACATGTTTCTTCATGACGGCGTCAAGAGTAATACAAGAGGTGGAAGTGGCTAAAGTCCATGACAGTCCAGAGTAGAATTACACTAAGGGCATGACGGCGTCACCATAGGCCGTCATGGTCCATTTACTAGTGACGGCCTAGAAGATTTTACACATGACGGCGTCACAAGTGGATCTAGGCAATCCGATTTCATTATGGGCGGCGAGTTGACGGCGTCAGAAATTCCTTCTTGACACCGTCACATCAGAAAATCTATATATAGTTTTGCAATTTTCATTCATCAAAGTGTAACATATAGGGAGTAACTTTGGAAAAACCCTAGGTCCGAAATTCTCAGTATTTTCAAGGGTTTTCAACCCCTTGAATCCTTCATGTCAATTTGAGATAAGTACTCTTTCAATTCAATCAATATGTCTATGAGTTGCTTGAATATATCTTACACTTGTCTTCAGTTTAACATGCTCGGCTAGATTACTTTTGTGTTTGCTTAGATGTAGTGAAACTTAGATGTTAATTATGGGTTGATTGTTTGTTTATAGTTGTTAGGGATGATTGTATTCGATGTTAGGCATAAGAAAACTGGCAGACTTTCATTGGTAAAATGCTTGAACGTCTTAAAAAACATGATCAAAGGTGTACTATGATTTTTGGTTATATTTAATGCATAGGATAATTCTAATGATCCCATGTTAGGAGCTTTTAACAGGATCGACATGGAGTGAAGTAGGATCCTATAGAGTTAGGGAATATTGTACACGGCCCTACGACTAGTATTAAGGAATATAATCCGTCATCCACGCAATTGTAACAAACTATCAACCTATAAAAGATATCTAGGGAGTAATGAAACCTAAGTAAACACAACTCTCCCCATTATTGTCTACACCACATTAGTAATTAGTTTCATTTTCATTTCTTTTATTTTATTTTGATTGCATCTTTAGTTATTTGGGTTACTTGATTAACAACTAATTCCGCCCACTCTTCCAAAACCCGAGATTTTACTTGCTTTTATAAAATATAAAATACAAAAAGAATCATCCATCACCCCTAGATTTAATTTAGTTGTCTTTCTAATCCTAGCGACACTATTCCTAAGCTGAACGATCAATCCCCCGGTACTTGTCACTATAATATACTACAACGATCAGGTACTCTGCCTGGTGGGGGTTGTAAGCTTCTCGAGAGGTAAAGCCTGGTGCGATTCCCACGTATCATTATCCTCTAGTGTTATAATATCATTATCATCTCCTAAGGGTTTTGTTTTACTAACCTCAATGGCTTCTTTTTCAACTAGGTAATCATCTTCGAGGAGTAATGTTTTAGGAGGTCGTGGTATTTCATCGAATGTTACATTTAATGATTCTTCTACTTTCGTGGTGTGTTTGTTAAGTATTATATAAGCTTTGCTATTTTGTGAATAACCTAGAAAGATTCCTTCGTATGATTTTGGGTTGAACTTAGTAAGATAATCCCTAGTATTAAGAACAAAGCATTTACTTCCGAATACTCTAAAGTAATTTAAATTAGGTTTTCTACCTCTTAACAACTCATAAGGAGTTTTTCCTAAAATTCTCCTAATTGATACTCTATTAATTATGTACGTTGATGTATCTACGGCATGACACCAAAATTTCTATGGGATGGATTGTTCATTTAGCATTGTTCTACTCATTTCTTGTAGTGACCTATTTTTTATTTCTACTACACCATTTGATTGGGGAGTACGAGGAGCGTAGAAATTGTGAGATATTCCATATAAATCACAATATTTTCTGAACTGTACTTCGTTATCAAATTCCCTACCGTGGTCCGTCCTAATAGATACTATGGAACATCCTAATTTATTTTGGATCATTTTACTAAATATCTCAAATTTTTCAAAGGCTTGGGTTTTATCGCTTAGAAAACTAGTCTACGTGTATCGTGAATAGTCGTCTACTATTACTAAGGTATAACGGTTTCCTCCATAGCTCCACACAGAGGATGGACCGAAGAGATCCACGTGTAGTAATTCTAGGCACCTAGTAGTGGAGACTATATTTTTAGCTTTGTGACTATCATGTGCTTGTTTCCCAATTTTACAAGCATCACAAAAATGTTTATCATATCTTAGGTTAGGAAAATTTCTAACTAATCCTTAGAAGCTAAAGATTGTATTTTTTGCATGTTTGCGTGACCTAATCTCCTATGCCACAAAGTGGAGTTTTCGTCTAAGGTTGCTAGGCATATTTTATCTTCCGGTTTATTTCCTAGTTTCATAACATATGCACCTCCCTTCCTATTTCCTCTACCTATGACTTTTCTGTTGATGCATAATCTGGCGCGGACTTATTCAACGACTCTTCTTGGGCCGTTAGTCGTCTTCATAAGCCCTAAGTAGACCTGTTCAACAAAAAGAACCCGTTAGGAGTGGACCCGAGGCCGTAGCCCCGGGATCCACCTCCGACGGTCAAGTTAGTATGTGATGCGCGGAGCATATAATAATTAGGTTTAGGGTAACCTGTTGTGAGATGTGGTAAATGGAACCCCAGCCCTATATTTATAAGGCATGGATTAGGGTTTACACGTAGAGTGGGCCGCTGGCTACCCGGGCCTGACCCAGTCCGGACCATACATCCACAAAGTACGTAAAGTGGGCCGCTGGCTACCCGGGCCTGGCCCAGTCCGGACCATACGTCCACAAGCCCCCGAGTTTAGTATGACATAGCGCATGGCTATGTTATGCTAAACTTAAGTTCTGTTTAAGGCCGCGTAGGCACAATCAACCAAATGCGACGGTACGCACTAGGTTCATGTGTACGTAAGGGACGGATCATACTGCGCAGTCCCCATGCGACAATGCGCACCGGGATTGTGATTGTCTCACAATGGTGAAGGTGTCCGTGGTGAAGGTGGATTCCTCATGCTGTATCCTGGGTAAGGGCGTACCTTTTGTACCAGTAGCGATGCAACATGGTGCGACAGAAGACGTACTTCTGTGGCAGAAGTGCGCGTTGTCCGCGACAAGAATGCACGTTGTCCGGGACAAAGATGTGCGCAGTCCGCGACAAAGATGTGCGCAGTGCGCAGAGGTGCGCGCTGTTTGCGCGTCTTTACAACCGACAGAGAACGTCTCCCCTGCGGCAAGATGGTGCGAATTGTTTAAATCCGTCTTTGTACCGGGCCTGCAGTACCTCTTACGTACGATCTGCTTCCAAATATACCTGCGTGACACGTGCGCCAACAATGGTATTATATACCCTGGTAGCCCCCCAAGTTTGATGGTGCTACTCGTGTAGGAGCATTAAACTTAAGTATTCAAATCCTGAAAAATACTCAATGCAAATATTAAAAGTATATGCCGCGCATCGCAACATATAAAACCTAATGAAGTAAAAGATTAGCGCGTAGCAAAAATATAGCACATAGCATATATAATAACACATAAAAGAAGTAGTAGTGTGAATTACACCTAGCGTGAGGTTTTATAAACTACATAAAAGAAATAGCACGTAGCTAATAATAATAAAAATAGTGTGCGCGTGGCGATGAATGGATCTTTTTGTTTTTTATTAGAATAAAAACAATGGCGCGGATGGATGTACCATGACCGCGACTAATAGTTTATGTTGCACGCACAGACGCAGATAGATTTATCGTGACCGCATAGACTCTAACGTTTTGTGGATGATTCGCAGCTGACCACGGCTTTCGTCCAGTGCGCGCATAGCGATTGACTAGCATCGTGGTGACTGTACGTGACAGTGCGCTCAGGTCGCCAATCTGCGAAGATTTCCGAACGCATGGGCTGATGCGGGTAGATTTATCGCGACTGCGCTGTTTCGCGGCTAAAAGATAAAATAGATCCGATCGTGCGGATTTAATGCGCTCATAGCGATAGATAAAATCGTTTTTTTTCAAAGTTAAAGATTTATGTAAAATCTTTTTAATAATTAAAAGATACCAAATCTTATCGATTTAAAAGATATGCACAAAATATTAGGATATCTTCTTAAGTTTTAGAAAATATTGGTAATATGTGACTACCAATTTAATCATATGAAAGTTACGTATATTTACGTATTATTTAATAGATACGTGAGCATCAGATTGCATATTTGAATTTAGTCAAAGGATTTCTCAGTACGAAGTTAAGATGAATACCTTATCTTAATTCCACCATACGCACCAAACAACAATTCCTTTATTCATCTAATCATGCGCACCGACCCACGAATAAAGAATTAGTAAAGATTTGAAATCGAATATACCATGGGCAAAACGACAATCGGATTTTCCGAATCTTTTTTTTTTTTGTGCCGATAAGTTTTCGGTGATGTGAGAACACGAAAAATTGTTTATTCGTTGTCCCACGGATGGCGCCAACTTGTTGATGCATAATCTAGCGCGGACTTATTCAACGACTCTTCTTGGGCCGTTAGTCATCTTCATAAGCCCTAAGTAGACCTGTTCAACAAAAAGAACCCGTTAGGAGTGGACCCGAGGCCGTAGCCCCGGGATCCACCTCCGACGGTCAAGTTAGTATGTGATGCGCGGAGCATATAATAATTAGGTTTAGGGTAACTGATGAGTGTCTAAATACTCATCATTTTATACTAATCTGAACTGCCAAAACATACAAAAACACTTAAATATGTATCAAAATACTTAAAATATCTTAGAGGTGTGTTTTATATGTTTCAAATGCAAAATATGCAAAAACAGATGAAAAACGTACAAAGTTTGCATAATTGGCAGTTTCAGTCCCTCAACTTTCATAAATTGGCAAAACTAGTCCCTGGTAATTCTAAAAACATGAAAATGTCACCAAAGGTCCTTTTTAATCATAAAGTTACATATTTAGTCCTTTGGTGCAAAGTTTCATAAAATTACAAGTTTAGTCCCTCAACTTTGGAAATTGACAGAAATGGTCCCTGGGATGTAAAAACTTTGAGAAAAGCAATTTTGGTCCTTTTACTAATAATCTTTTGCAGGTTTGGTCCTTATGTGAAAAGTTTGGAGAAATTACAAATTGGTCCCTCAAGTTTGAAGGTTTGGCAAAAATAGTCCCCGGGGTTTAAAAATGGAAAAACATCAAAAATTCCCTTGTACTATTCACACTTGGTAAGTTTAATCCTTATAAGTATATTTGGAGATTTGCCATTTCAAACCCTCAACTTTTAAATAATTACAAAATTGGTCCTTGTGTGTAATAAACCAAAACCGGACCCTTTTGTTATTCTACCTAAACCAAATAAACCAAATCCAAACCCAACACTAAATCCAAACCCACTATCCTATTTTCCAGCCCACTCCACAAAGCCCAGTCCAACCCCCCATGGTCAAACTTCGGTCAACCCACAAACAAAACCACTACCCCGTACCTTTTCCCTCCTTCTCCATACCACCACCACCAAAACCAGATACCACCATCCACCTCACCCTTAACTTGCTCCCCACTCTCACCACCTCATCCTCCACCTCACACAAGCCTCCAAAGAGCCTTAATTGCCCTAAAACCTCTCCACGCAACAAACAGTACCACATTGGAAATTGGCGCCAAAAGCCAATTTAAACGGCCTGGATGATTGGGACCTTATCAACGGTTATAAATTGGTGGGAAAAGTCAAGTGGGTCCCACTTGACTCAGAAAAGAGCTACAAAAGGAAAAAGAAGCAGAAGATGAAGAGTATTAGCTTAGGAGTAGTGTAATTTAGTCGTAGGTAATATAAACTTATATTTCAGTTGTAATTTCAATAAAATCAGCTTGTATTAGTTAATTCTCATGTATTACAATCTTTACTTTAAGTTAATTTCAAGTTTAAGCTCAGTTCTCAGTCTATGCAATTTTCTTAATTTCCCAAAATTCTTATAAAACTTGTTTGTTGTTAGTTGTTGTTACTATTGAACTCATAAGCTATTATAAGCTCTGACAAAGCTTATTTAAGTTTTTAGAAGTTTTAAAATTCAGTTTAGAATAAGAAAGCTAAAATACCAAAAATATTCAAGAAAATAAGAAATAAATAAAAAATTAGAGTAAAGATCAAGAAGAAGGAGTTAGCAGAGTGTGATTTGAAGTTTTCATGGTATTAGTGACTTGTGGAAGTCAATAGGTGTGATTTGGTTCATTGGTTCACTTGTGCTCAGCCTTGATTCAAGTGTAAGCCAAATTCTCAACTTTTGCATTTTTATCATAGTCTTTATAATATTGTTTCTAATTGTGTTTTTATTATCTAATTAGTAATACATAATAATAATAATATTGAATAATATAGTTTACTTGTTCTTTGGAAATCAATTGTACTTAAAATCCAAAAACCTCACAGTGAAACACTCAATCTTGACAAAATTGTGTTTCCTACTTGTGTTGTGATTGATTTATGTTCATCTGATCTTTTATATCCATAATATAGTATTTGGAATCATTCCCATGGTCTATCTCAGTCTTTGCTTTTGAAAATCTCATTTACAGTTAGTTTAGGGTGTGTTTGGATCAGTAGGATCCACTGACTTTAAGGTTGTTGTAGTTGTTGTTTTTGGCTCAGTCAAGTCATACTAGGCATAAGTTAGTTAGGTAAGTCATTAAATTGGTAGTAACAAGCTAGAAAGTCAAAATCCATATCATAACTCCTTGACAGTTAACTGTCAAGGATTTGTGATCCATAAATCCAACCATTAGCTCATATCTTGTAGGTTTAGCTTAAATTAGGTCTATTGTAGCTTATAACATCATATTCAATCAGTAGCAGCCCTTAGAAATCCAATAAAGTCAAATCATCAGGTTTTACTCAAAGTCAACTTTTGCACTCCTCAGGTTTTGACAAAACTTGTAGGATTTTTCTAGATTTATGTATTAGGATTTAGGTTCTGAAAATCATTTTGGTAACACTCTACCACCTTGTCTTTAAGATCCAACAATCTTTATATTTTTAGTATTTTTCTTGTGGGCCCCACTCACCCCTAAACACCACTGCAGGGCTGCAAAGTGCCCTGCTCCATCAGCTTAGTCCCAACAACACCACTTGGGTGGTGTTTTGTGACCACCTCAGTGGGCCCCAGACCCTCTAGTTAGTTCCATACAACCCCCCTCCTAGTAGACTCTTAGGTTTGACCTCTTGTTTGACCTAAACCCCTGTGGACCCCACCTAGAATAAGCTATCAATTCTGTCCCCAGTCTGTGTATTATTTGAGTTTTGGATTAGCTTATTTGTGCTTATAAGCTTATCTACTGAGCTTATTTGGCCAAATCAAGTTTTGACAACTCCAACTCACTTATTAGTACCAGAATAAACCATAGTGGGTCCCACATAAGCTCATTTGAGCTTATTTCCCATTTAAGTCAACTAAAGTCAACTGTCTAGGATTATAGCTTATAACTAGCTTATTTTTAAGTTCTAAAATTATTGTTTTTATTAAAGTTACTTATTTTTATATATAAATTAGTTTTGTAAAATAAAAATCAAGAAAAACAAATATAATAGTAAGTGATAGTTTCTATTTAATTTAATTAAATTTTAATTTTCATTTTTATATTTTTATTAAGTAATCTGTGTTTTTATATTTTTATTAATTTCCTTATATATTAAAGTATTTTTCATAATTTTCTTAGATTTTTATATTGTCATTTGGTATTAATTAGAATTAAAAATAGTTTTATTAGTAATTAATCAATAAATAAGTTATAATTAGCATAATTAGTTTTTATATAATAACATCTAGTTTTTATATTTTTCCTAGCTTATATAAGTCATAATATAATTTTAGTAATTTTTCTAGAATTTTTACTGTTCATTTAATAGTTTTCCTAATTTAAATAGTTTAATTAGATAATAATTAATAAATAGCATAATAATTAGTTAACTAGTTTAAAAATATATAAAATAAAGTTTTTATAATTTTTTAGGATTCCCATGATGGTTAATTAGATATATAAAATTTTTCATAATTTTCTAAGTTAGTTTAATAATATTTGTAATTTAAATTAGTTTAAATTGTTTAATTAATATAAATAGTTTTTAATTAATAAAAAGTTTATAAAAAGACAAAAAGATTTATTTTTATTTTTTATACTTTCTTCAAGTTCTAATTTAAGTTTAGAAATTATTTTTGTAAGTTTTTAGTTTAATTTGTAGTGTTAATCATTTTTAGTTTTTATTTAAGTTAATTTTAATTAAATAGTTAAATAGTTTTTAATTAAATAATTAATAATAATTAATATAATAATCTTAAAAATAGTTTTATTTTCATTTTAATTTTATTTTAAGTTTAAGTTTATAGAATTTTCATTTTTAACCCTTATAGTTTATTTTTCTTAAAAATCACCTTTTTCTCAGTACGCAGTCGCGTCTGATTTTAAATTGGTGTACGTTTTTAATACCTAGCTTTCACGTAATCATCCCATTAGCTTACCTAAAGTTATTTTAAGTTTTAAAACCCTAGTTTAAACCACACACACACACTTTATACCTTTCTTGTTCACATTCACTAATCACAGATTCGTTTATAATATCACATCGCACACCTCGTTGGGACTTACGACCCGGGAAAACACTGTATTCCTCGGAAGCATTTGTTTTAGACGTTTGACTTGGTTGACCATCACCTGGTAAACTTAGTTGACTGTTTGAGGCGAATCAAAATTTGGCGCCGCTGCCGGGGAGGTTGTGCGCTTATTCTAAACGATTTTGCGTATTTGTGAACCTGAATACACGTTCATTGTACATTTATCCACCTTTGTTCATATTATTATCATATAAAACCAAAAACAGTTCCCGAAAAATTTTTAAAATCAGTTTTCAACGAACACAAAAAAACCAAAAATATTTTCCTTCTTATTAATATTACAAAATTTTTTCAAAAACACCAAAAATATTCACCTTTACATTCCTACCTATTTGATTCTTCATTTCTCACCCCTAAACCCTTTGATTCTTTCTATGTCTTATTCTCACCTTCTTGTCTGTCAAGGGTGTGGTAGTCCTTATAATGGTGGTAATTGCCCCAATTGTGGCATGGTAGAGTCAGGAAACGGGTCTGTCTATAACCAGAATCCCTATTCCTACCCTGACATGACTGATTCATTCCACCAGCTTCCACACCATGAGACTCAGCAGTTTTACTATTGTGAGTACTGTGGTGGTTCACACTACAGTTCTGATTGTCAAATTAGGAATCAGTTTGTCTATGAGCAGGTTCCTGATAACAATTATGACTCAAACACATACGACTCACAGACACATCAGTTCAACTGTTGTGAGTACTGTGGAGGTCCTCACTTTAGCTCTGATTGTCAAACAAGGAATTCATTTCCTTGTAACAATTACGACTATTCGTTTCAAGACCCACCTCCACAGTACCAAATGAACCAAGCAACTCCTCAAAACCAGCAAGACCTTTGTCTAGAGGTTCTTGAGAAACTTAAAGACCTTAAGGAGGAGTTGGCTAATATGTCGTTTCACAATGCACCAAGTTCTTCTTGTGTATATTGTGGGGGTCCTCATGATGATTTCAAATGTCAACCGTATTATAAACCTGAACATTGTTCTAGTTCTGATATATCCGGTTTTGACACATTCACACCCCCACAGTCTCCACTCACTCAATATTCTCGTGATAAATCTATCGCGGAATTACTTGCTGAAGAACATGCTGCTAGAGACGAAAGAAGCATGGAAGAATTACTAGTCTTAGAACAAGCAGCTATAACACGTACCAAATTTCAAAATGCTGCTTTTCTCGATGAGGATGATGAAAGTGATGATACCTCATCAAGTTCATCAGTTGAGACTCCTTCCATGGATATTCAGGGAGAAAAGAGTATGGGAGAATTACTAGCAGCTGAACAAACGGAAATTATAAAATCCATGTATGCTAGTCCTTCTCAACTCCCTGAGTCTACTGTTATCATACCCGAGGTTCCCACTCACTCTCTGAGCATGGGGGACGAGCATCTTGACACTATTCCTGCAAAGGAATCGGACGAATTCATAAAGTCTAGTGTTGAGAACCTTGTCTCAATCCCAAGTGAGTCACAGGGAATTCTTGATCATATGTGTGATATCCCTACCCCTCCCGATAATCCAAATTATCAAATTGAGAATGTCTCTAATTCCAGTGATGATTGTATATCTTATGGAGACATTGAGTATGTTGAGGCATCACTGCCTCATTCTGATGTTGATCATCCTCTTGAGGATGTCACAGAGGAACTCACTCACATCATTCCACTTCTATCTGTAAGTAATGATGATCTTTTTGACTTTGAAGCCGATCAGGAAGAGATAGAAAGTCTCTTACATAATGATCCTTCACTCAGTGCTTATCCCAACAGTCCAGTAGAGAATGTTAATCACATTGTTCCTGAAGCATTCAAAACTACTATCACCAATCCTCTATTTGAATTCGAATCCGAATTCACTTTGATTTCTGATAATCCACTCTTTGATATTCAGAATGAGGATTGTGTTGAGTTCACAACGGAACATGAGTTCACAGATTTACATCTTGTGAATGATTCTCTTTACGAGGAGTTCTCCTTTGAACTCACTCATATCATATCTCCACCGGAGTATGATACTTTCTATTTTGATCTAGACATACCCATAATATGTCTTGATCAAACGAGCTTAAAAGAGGAGATTCATGAAACAATGAATTCTCCTATTGAAGATGAGGAGTTAATCATGATTTTCATCATGACTTTCTTTCTTTTCTTCATATATTCTGTTCCCTATCCTGTTCTTCACTCTTTCGGGAGTGAAGACATTATCTTTGATCCCGGCATTCTCATTTATAAATTATGAGCCGGGTACTTGTCTCATCGGTGTGGAACTTTCACGTGCTTCAAATGTTTATCCAAACGTCTTGAATGAAAGTCCGATTGAGATTGTCTCTTCCACTTGCTTCCCCATGGACAAATAAATTCGGGGTCGAGTTAAGTTAACGACTCGGTAATCAAAAACGATAGCATGTACATAGGTTTTCACCCATGTTTCACCCTAAGTGTGGGGGAGATATCCCACATGTTATATATATATATATATATATATATATATATATATATATATATATATATATATATATATATATATATATATATATATATATATATATATATATATCCTCTAAAAAAAAAAAAAAAAAAAATGTACATATAGTGATAGCTTCTATTTAAGAAGTTTATCTAAAAAATAATTGTATGTATATACATTTTAAATAAAGGCTATGGAATATTATCTTTTTACGTTCTAAGTTCGGTTTAACACCCGGTACTTTGAATATTGAGGACAATATTCAGTTCTAAGTGTGGGGGGAGATTCGTTATTCTAACGAATTTAAACACATGTTTCATTAAGAACCCCCATTTTAGCCAAAATTTTAAAATTTTTTCTCACTTAGAACACAATAAATGGTATCAATCCTCCATGTCTAACCCACAACAGGATTGGCTAATCCAGGAGCAAACGGTTCTTGGTAAAGATAACTCAAACCCGTTTATGGCTTGCAATTTGCCAAAAATTGTATGGTTCCTCAACTCCCCATTATCCTCAAAAGCTAATGAGTTGGCTAGCCCGCAAGATTATGGCTTGTGGTAAAGGCCGTGGAAAAACCATAATTGGTAATCAGCTCACCAAGATGTTGACTATTCCATCAAGAGTTGGCTAGTCCAGAAGCAAACGGCTTTTGGTAAAGACTAATCAAATCCGTTGACAGCTGGTGATTTGCTCAAAATCACACGGTTATCAGGTGTGCCACAGTTCTTACACCTGACTACTCCAGAAGTGATGGCTTTTGGTAAAGAGTTTTTCAAATCCATTAAGTTTTTCTCAATAGATTGCTAGGGACTAGCAATAGTTTAGTGTGGGGGATTGATGAGTGTCTAAATACTCATCATTTTATACTAATCTGAACTGCCAAAACATACAAAAACACTTAAATATGTATCAAAATACTTAAAATATCTTAGAGGTGTGTTTTATATGTTTCAAATGCAAAATATGCAAAAACAGATGAAAAACGTACAAAGTTTGCATAATTGGCAGTTTCAGTCCCTCAACTTTCATAAATTGGCAAAACTAGTCCCTGGTAATTCTAAAAACATGAAAATGTCACCAAAGGTCCTTTTTAATCATAAAGTTACATATTTAGTCCTTTGGTGCAAAGTTTCATAAAATTACAAGTTTAGTCCCTCAACTTTGGAAATTGACAGAAATGGTCCCTGGGATGTAAAAACTTTGAGAAAAGCAATTTTGGTCCTTTTACTAATAATCTTTTGCAGGTTTGGTCCTTATGTGAAAAGTTTGGAGAAATTACAAATTGGTCCCTCAAGTTTGAAGGTTTGGCAAAAATAGTCCCCGGGGTTTAAAAATGGAAAAACATCAAAAATTCCCTTGTACTATTCACAATTGGTAAGTTTAATCCTTATAAGTATATTTGGAGATTTGCCATTTCAAACCCTCAACTTTTAAATAATTACAAAATTGGTCCTTGTGTGTAATAAACCAAAACCGGACCCTTTTGTTATTCTACCTAAACCAAATAAACCAAATCCAAACCCAACACTAAATCCAAACCCACTATCCTATTTTCCAGCCCACTCCACAAAGCCCAGTCCAACCCCCCATGGTCAAACTTCGGTCAACCCACAAACAAAACCACTACCCCGTACCTTTTCCCTCCTTCTCCATACCACCACCACCAAAACCAGATACCACCATCCACCTCACCCTTAACTTGCTCCCCACTCTCACCACCTCATCCTCCACCTCACACAAGCCTCCAAAGAGCCTTAATTGCCCTAAAACCTCTCCACGCAACAAACAGTACCACATTGGAAATTGGCGCCAAAAGCCAATTTAAACGGCCTGGATGATTGGGACCTTATCAACGGTTATAAATTGGTGGGAAAAGTCAAGTGGGTCCCACTTGACTCAGAAAAGAGCTACAAAAGGAAAAAGAAGCAGAAGATGAAGAGTATTAGCTTAGGAGTAGTGTAATTTAGTCGTAGGTAATATAAACTTATATTTCAGTTGTAATTTCAATAAAATCAGCTTGTATTAGTTAATTCTCATGTATTACAATCTTTACTTTAAGTTAATTTCAAGTTTAAGCTCAGTTCTCAGTCTATGCAATTTTCTTAATTTCCCAAAATTCTTATAAAACTTGTTTGTTGTTAGTTGTTGTTACTATTGAACTCATAAGCTATTATAAGCTCTGACAAAGCTTATTTAAGTTTTTAGAAGTTTTAAAATTCAGTTTAGAATAAGAAAGCTAAAATACCAAAAATATTCAAGAAAATAAGAAATAAATAAAAAATTAGAGTAAAGATCAAGAAGAAGGAGTTAGCAGAGTGTGATTTGAAGTTTTCATGGTATTAGTGACTTGTGGAAGTCAATAGGTGTGATTTGGTTCATTGGTTCACTTGTGCTCAGCCTTGATTCAAGTGTAAGCCAAATTCTCAACTTTTGCATTTTTATCATAGTCTTTATAATATTGTTTCTAATTGTGTTTTTATTATCTAATTAGTAATACATAATAATAATAATATTGAATAATATAGTTTACTTGTTCTTTGGAAATCAATTGTACTTAAAATCCAAAAACCTCACAGTGAAACACTCAATCTTGACAAAATTGTGTTTCCTACTTGTGTTGTGATTGATTTATGTTCATCTGATCTTTTATATCCATAATATAGTATTTGGAATCATTCCCATGGTCTATCTCAGTCTTTGCTTTTGAAAATCTCATTTACAGTTAGTTTAGGGTGTGTTTGGATCAGTAGGATCCACTGACTTTAAGGTTGTTGTAGTTGTTGTTTTTGGCTCAGTCAAGTCATACTAGGCATAAGTTAGTTAGGTAAGTCATTAAATTGGTAGTAACAAGCTAGAAAGTCAAAATCCATATCATAACTCCTTGACAGTTAACTGTCAAGGATTTGTGATCCATAAATCCAACCATTAGCTCATATCTTGTAGGTTTAGCTTAAATTAGGTCTATTGTAGCTTATAACATCATATTCAATCAGTAGCAGCCCTTAGAAATCCAATAAAGTCAAATCATCAGGTTTTACTCAAAGTCAACTTTTGCACTCCTCAGGTTTTGACAAAACTTGTAGGATTTTTCTAGATTTATGTATTAGGATTTAGGTTCTGAAAATCATTTTGGTAACACTCTACCACCTTGTCTTTAAGATCCAACAATCTTTATATTTTTAGTATTTTTCTTGTGGGCCCCACTCACCCCTAAACACCACTGCAGGGCTGCAAAGTGCCCTGCTCCATCAGCTTAGTCCCAACAACACCACTTGGGTGGTGTTTTGTGACCACCTCAGTGGGCCCCAGACCCTCTAGTTAGTTCCATACAACCCCCCTCCTAGTAGACTCTTAGGTTTGACCTCTTGTTTGACCTAAACCCCTGTGGACCCCACCTAGAATAAGCTATCAATTCTGTCCCCAGTCTGTGTATTATTTGAGTTTTGGATTAGCTTATTTGTGCTTATAAGCTTATCTACTGAGCTTATTTGGCCAAATCAAGTTTTGACAACTCCAACTCACTTATTAGTACCAGAATAAACCATAGTGGGTCCCACATAAGCTCATTTGAGCTTATTTCCCATTTAAGTCAACTAAAGTCAACTGTCTAGGATTATAGCTTATAACTAGCTTATTTTTAAGTTCTAAAATTATTGTTTTTATTAAAGTTACTTATTTTTATATATAAATTAGTTTTGTAAAATAAAAATCAAGAAAAACAAATATAATAGTAAGTGATAGTTTCTATTTAATTTAATTAAATTTTAATTTTCATTTTTATATTTTTATTAAGTAATCTGTGTTTTTATATTTTTATTAATTTCCTTATATATTAAAGTATTTTTCATAATTTTCTTAGATTTTTATATTGTCATTTGGTATTAATTAGAATTAAAAATAGTTTTATTAGTAATTAATCAATAAATAAGTTATAATTAGCATAATTAGTTTTTATATAATAACATCTAGTTTTTATATTTTTCCTAGCTTATATAAGTCATAATATAATTTTAGTAATTTTTCTAGAATTTTTACTGTTCATTTAATAGTTTTCCTAATTTAAATAGTTTAATTAGATAATAATTAATAAATAGCATAATAATTAGTTAACTAGTTTAAAAATATATAAAATAAAGTTTTTATAATTTTTTAGGATTCCCATGATGGTTAATTAGATATATAAAATTTTTCATAATTTTCTAAGTTAGTTTAATAATATTTGTAATTTAAATTAGTTTAAATTGTTTAATTAATATAAATAGTTTTTAATTAATAAAAAGTTTATAAAAAGACAAAAAGATTTATTTTTATTTTTTATACTTTCTTCAAGTTCTAATTTAAGTTTAGAAATTATTTTTGTAAGTTTTTAGTTTAATTTGTAGTGTTAATCATTTTTAGTTTTTATTTAAGTTAATTTTAATTAAATAGTTAAATAGTTTTTAATTAAATAATTAATAATAATTAATATAATAATCTTAAAAATAGTTTTATTTTCATTTTAATTTTATTTTAAGTTTAAGTTTATAGAATTTTCATTTTTAACCCTTATAGTTTATTTTTCTTAAAAATCACCTTTTTCTCAGTACGCAGTCGCGTCTGATTTTAAATTGGTGTACGTTTTTAATACCTAGCTTTCACGTAATCATCCCATTAGCTTACCTAAAGTTATTTTAAGTTTTAAAACCCTAGTTTAAACCACACACACACACTTTATACCTTTCTTGTTCACATTCACTAATCACAGATTCGTTTATAATATCACATCGCACACCTCGTTGGGACTTACGACCCGGGAAAACACTGTATTCCTCGGAAGCATTTGTTTTAGACGTTTGACTTGGTTGACCATCACCTGGTAAACTTAGTTGACTGTTTGAGGCGAATCAGTAACCTGTTGTGAGATGTGGTAAATGGAACCCCAGCCCTATATTTATAAGGCATGGATTAGGGTTTACGCGTAGAGTGGGCCGCTGGCTACCCGGGCCTGACCCAGTCCGGACCATACATCCACAAAGTACGTAAAGTGGGCCGCTGGCTACCCGGGCCTGGCCCATTCCTGGCCCAGTCCGGACCATACGTCCACATTTTCCATCCTTAACTATTTCACTATCTTTTTCGGTAAAGGTAACCCTACACTTATTATCACATATTTGTCCTACACTAAGCAAGTTGTATGTTAAATTATCTACATGCTCAACATTATTAATAGTTAGGGAGTCTTGAGAAATTGTACCTTTGCCAATGATTTTTCCACGTAAGTCACTACCGAAAATAACATTACCTCCGTTGTATGCCTTGTATGAAGAGAATAGCTTACGGTTCCCCGTCATGTGCTTTTAGCATCCACTATTCTTGATCCATTCTTCGGGTTCCAAATTTATTCCTAAGCATATTTCATCGGTATCTTGAGCTACAAGACATTTTTCATCGTTTGCCTTTCCAACTTCGTCTTTGTCGCTATCACTCCATGTTCCATTAACAAAGGTGCTTTGATAATCGTAACCCGGTGGCTTTGGACATTCGCCAATGAGATGATTTAGAGTTCCACATCTAAAGCACTTTCTTTTCCCATAACTTTCATTTCTATTCCTTAGAGATGACCTTCTTTCGTCGCGTGATTGTCTTGTGAATCTTCCTCGTCTCGTGAAAAAATTCTAGAATTCTCTAACGGCCATGCGTATTCTTCATCTGCACTTTCATCACTTGAATCATCATTACTAAGTTCCTTTTTGACTTTTAGCGCAATAGATTTTATTTGATCCTTCTTGCTCCTGACCGTCTCCAAATCTCTCTTTATGATTTATTCATGGACCTTCAAGTTGCCAATGAGTTCGTCAAGTGATAACGTCATCAAGTTCTTCGATTCTTCTATTGCCATGACTTTTGCGCGCCATTTTGGATGTAATGCCCTAAGAAATTTCCTAACACAATTCTTACTACAAAAACTCTCATCAAGTGCTTTTAAACTTGTGATTATAGTGTTAAACCTAGCAAAAGCATTATCAATAGATTCCTCTTCGGAAATCGTAAATTGTTTATATTGTTGAACAAGAAGATCTATTTTGTTGTCTTTGACTTGACTATTACCTTGGTGAGTGATTAGTAAAGAATCCTAAATTTCTTTTGCGGTTTTACACATAAAAATTCTTTCATATTCTTTACGTGGTAACGCATTATAAATTACCATTTTAGCTTCGTTATTTTCGGCTAGTTTCTTTTTCAAATCATCATTTTGTTTTTCAAAAGGTACAATTTCATCCATTTTAGTTTCGGGATTATTTTGAATAGGGGGAAAATCACCAAAGGTAATAACATGCCAAAGATTTAGATCCTTTGATTTCACATAAGTTTCGAATCTATTTTTCCAATAAAGAAAGCCATCACTTTCAAATAGTGGTGGTCTTTGCATAGATTGACCTTCTAAATATTTTTCCGATTCCATAGATCGATACAAGTTTTAAAATACAATATATTTTAAAAAATCTTGTTTAACATAGCTCTGATGCCAATTGTGGAAAACTAGAAGGGGGGTTGAATAGTTTTACGTCTTTTTAATTAATTTTGAAAACTTTGTTTGCTTTTAAAACTTAGATTCGATCTTTATGTGAGTTCAACTCTTGCACAATATAAACAATTATAAGTAAGTAAATAAAGAGAGTGTAAGTAAAGTAATGAAAGTAAAGAGATGGAAGGATCTAACCGCGACACAAAGGATTTATAGTGGTTCGGCTACAAGGACACCTTACTTTCCCTACTCCACTCCCCGAGCACCTAACTCGAGAGTTCTCTTCAATATGTCAATAAGCTCCCTTATGGCGGAGAAAACCTTATACACTTTAGCTTACACCAATTTAACGACACTAAGCTAAATGTCGAGCTCTAATCCTAGCTAGATACAATCTCACACCACTTATTTCTTCACAACTTCTTTCATGACTAATTCACCATTTCTCCATGACTTCTTCACTACTTCTTCACGACTTCTTCCACAACTTCTTCACTACTTCTTCACTACTACGCAACACAATCTCTTCACACCTTCACTACCTATATACCTTAGCTTCTATACACCTTTTCTACTTGCACAACTAATCTACACACTTATGTTCACAACTAACTACCTAGTTTACACAACCTATGCACAAGTGATTTACAATGAATTGTACACTAACAACTTGAGTTGGAGGATCATATAAAGTTGTAATACTTCTAATCTTGAAGGTTAGAGGTATTCTTCTCTTGCACTTGAATGGATGAAGCTTGGATCACTTGGAAACAAAAGCTTATGATCATATGATTAAAGGATTTTAGAGAATAGAAATAGGGATTAAGATCAGAAAGTTTGGAGGGCAAAAGGTGAGGAAAAAGTCCAGAAATCATCCAGTATTTATAGGCAAATCTGCCAGCTGGAGGAGTGTGGCCGGTCCCCTTAATTAGGGGTCAACCTCTTAATTTTTAAGGGAACCGCCTTACAAATTAAGGGGGCCGCCCACTTCTATCCGTTGGACAAATTTGTCTTTATCTTTTAGTGAGAAAGGTTTTTCTGAAATATTTTTGCTATTTTTGGTTGAAAATTTGAATTCATATATTTATAATGATTTAAATATATTTATTTAATACCAAAAATATTTTTCTAAAAGATATAAAATATTTGTGACATTTTATAAAAATTCTAGTGTTTAAGAAAATATTCCTTTGATCACAAAATGCATTAGGCATCTTGTTTATTCATACCTTAAGTGATTGAGTTATTGAAATGCATATTAACAACTAAATACTTGCTTACGTACTAATCTTTGCGATTAATGATTTTACATTTTGTGATTATCAAAACGTAGAGATATCGAAAAGTATTAATAACGTTTTTAGGCATTATTTATATCAACATATAATATTTTAGGATCGTGATAACCAAATTACTTTTTGTTTATACTTGTTGAACTTGATTCTACAAATCGAAAATACCCAACACAGGCAGCCTATATAAGACAATAAGTCTATACGTCGTATATGCACACACCGTATAGGAAAATTTCCCTATACACAAACTAATATAATCAACACAGAAATAAATGACAAAAAATAAAACAAACCACCTGTCTCCCGGGCATCACTTTTGTTTATTAATGAGTCGTTAAGTTCGACTCAAATCCATTCCTACGTTATAACATTGCGGTGAACAACATCTTCCACTTCTTTCATCAGACGGGCTCTAAAAATCAAAACATCCTTAACTGGCCTTGGCTTGCGCTCCGTGCACTCAACACGGAACTCTTGCAATTCATCACCCACCATACATTTGAAATTTTTAATACATGTGGTGTAGATGAAATCAACGTAGTTCAAACTCGGTTCCTCATCGAAATTAATCATACCGTTATCTATGGCTTTATTTTAAGCACACTCATCTTCAATTCAATTTCGCATCTTTTCTCCTTGTTATGGTTTCAGCGACTGGATTGTCAATGTACTTTTCAGAAATTGTCTCCTTTTCTATAAAGAAAACATTGTTAGTAAGCAAAATTAAATTAGCATGAGAAGAAATAAATTATCATTTAACCGTTTCAAGAGACCTGTCACATTTGGTATAAAAAACGTCAACCGGATCAACCCCATTTTTCTCCACAATTTCAGAGTTGCATGACTTGTATATGCCGAATACACGACCGTGATCTGAATATTCATTAATCATAGTTTATTAGGGTATGTTTGGCGAAATAGGCCGGAGCTGGGGCTTATATTATAAGTCGAAATTAAAGGCCCCAGCTCCAGCCCATTTAGAAGTTGGAATCCAATTTTTCTTCTTACTAAATCAATTCCCAACCCATTTGGATTCCAACTTCTATTCGGGAAGATATTTAGTAAGAAGAAAATTTGAAATAAAAAGAATACGAATAAATTTCAATCACATATTTCAAAGTGAATTTATTTGCACACTTTCAAAAATGATTAACACATTATATTTGTGCATTAAATATTTGTACAATATTAATAATGTGCTTCAATTGTTTGTACATATGAGTGTCCAAATAACATTTTGAAGTGTGCAAATCACCTCCTTGTTTCAAATGATGGGAAATTTTTTGAAAGGAGATGCATCTATATTTATAAATACATCTAAATATTTGACTGTAATTTTTTTCACTTTTGTTATTTTAATTTTATTTCTCATTTGATCCTAACTTCTGTCGTTAAAGAGTTACTTTTATTTGGTCTTACTCCTTTGAACTATGATATAGATTTAAGATCATTTGAGGATCAAACTTTTTTTACATACCAAGGACTAATCTCCACCTTCATCTTTTTTTGATCTAATGGATGAGATTAATCTCAACAATTAAAAAAAACCAACTTTTATCATTTATTTCAAATATTAATATCTTTCAAACCGTTAAGCGAAAAAAAATATACAGTTACGACGAGCATCTAATTATATTTCTATAAATAGGCACTTTGATATATTTTCGACAAAAAAAATCGGTTTTTCACGTTTTTTTTCTTGGCCGAAAAAATCACATGTGATATGACAATAAATCAATAATATCACATGTGATTTTTTCGGCCACGAAAAAAAGCGTGAAAAAAAAAGAAAAAAAATTGTTGAAAGTATATCAAAGTGCCCGTTTATAGAAAGATAATTAAATGCTCGTCGCGATGGTGTAATTATTTTCACTTAACGATTAACGGTTTAAGAGATATTTAAATTATAAAAAATAGATGAAAAATATTAAAATGCTTTTAATCTCAATCATGTGATTTATTAATCAAATAAGCTTAAATCATATAATTAAGAGTCGAGTTATTTAAAAACCAAACATTACTCACATAACAAGGGACTCATCCCCACCATCGATATAAAAAGAAATCAATTGTTGGGATTAAAAACATTTAATATTTCACAAATTTTTTATAATTTAAATATCTCTTAAACCGTTAATCGTTAAGCGAAAATAATTACACCATCGCGACGAGCATTTAATTATCTTTTTATAGACGGGCACTTTGATATACTTTCAACAACAAAAAAAATTCATTTTTTTCACGTTTTTTTTCATGACCGAAAAAATCATACGTATATGATATATATCATATATGATATTACATATCATATATGATATGTATCATATATGATATGTAATATCATATATGATATATCTTATATGATTTTTTCGGCTACGAAAAAAACATGAAAAAAAAAATTATCGAAAATATATCAAAGTGCCTATCTATAGAAAGATAATTAAATGCTCGTCGTAACGGTATATTTTTTTTCGCTTAATGATTAACGGTTTGAAAGATATTAATGTTTGAAAAAAAAGGATGAAAGTGGATTTTTTAAATTGTTATGATTAATCTCATCCATTAGATCAAATAAAGATGGGGAAGATGGATGATGGAGATTAGTCCTTTGGTATGTAAAAAAAGTTTAGTCATATTATATATATGATTTAAGATCATTTGAGGACCAAACTTTGTCTACATACGAAGGGACCAATCCCCACCCTCCATTTATTTTCATCTAGCGGCTAAGATTAAACCCGACATTAACACTACAAGGGCATTTTGGTCAATTTTGAGTCTCATAAAACACACACACATACGGTGTTTCTCAATCACCCATCTCATCCCTAATTCAACTTCAACTTCTAATCCTGTCATCAAACCCTAAATTCGAAATTCAGTTCACCAAAATTAATCATCTTATTCGTCGTTGTTCATCATCATCATCATCATCATTTTTCATTCTTGTTAAACATCTTCGATTCCATTAGATTCAGTTTCTTGATTGAATCATAAAAAAACACATGATAATCCTAAATTGAAGCTAATTGCGAGTAAGTGTATGGTACTTTACATCTAGTTTTGTATAATTTGATATTTTTTTTACTATTTTTGTTATTAATTTGTTCAATCGATCTAGTTTCTTTGAGCATCATATTGGTGTGTCCATGTAGAATATACTTTAGGCAAAATATTAGTTAAATGCACACCATGTGTTTGATGAAATGCACAATTGAATTTTAAATCTGGTTAGGCATATCATTGTATCTTAATGTATCTTACTCAGTTTCTATAAAGACATTGCACTCACTCTGTGTTTTACCTCACATGTGGTTATTAGTCATTAACAATGTGTTGTTTTCAAAATTCCAGCTTGAGGTTAAGCGAGCAAAGAACGTCATGAGGGAGATGTGTAGGAGAAGCGTAGACTTGATCGAGTTTTGCAAGATAAGGTCTGTTTTGAATTTGAACATTTTAGTTCATGCTTAGTTTATACCAAGTATAAGAATATCATATTTTCTTTGTTATTTTCAGTTTCATTTTGTTTATTGGCGTAGTCTAGTGAGACCTCCTATCCAACTCAACCCAAACAATGTTGTGTTTTGTATTGCTGACTTCTAATAGAATGATTATCGAGTATTTTGTATAAATGTATTTCGGCGTGCATAAGGAATTTCAATATAGTGTTGTTAAAAGCTAGGAATCAGAATACAATAGAATGAGAGCTAAAAGGGAGGAAAGGCTTAGCCAAGTTATTAAAGCACGAAAAGAGCTTGGTGTGGGGGTGGGGGCACTACGAGCAGCACAATCTGCAAAGTGGAACCAGGTGATAAATGGAGACTATCTTTTAGTAATGGAAGTGGTGCTAGCACTGGCGTGACATCTTTAGCACATTTTTGTGTAAGTTTGACTTAGAAGTGAGTATTTGTCTATTAAAATATGAAGGGGGTACTGGATTATCTGAAATCATACACATTAGGATGCCCTGTTCATGCCTATATATCTAGCAGAGTTAAGTTTAGAAACTATGTGTCTGTTTGATAATAATCTCAAGTCTTTTAATAGCTAACATGTACTTGAGTTCTTGCTACCTTTTACTTTTATGGAATTGACACATGTGAAGAGCGAAGTACTGTAATATTATGTACTTTAGTTCTTACCACCCCTTCGTTTTTACAGGGTTCAGCTAAAGTGTTATTTGCTCGAATAAGTGATGCATTTTAGGCACTTAAGCGGTACAACAACGTGCAATTGGATGGCACGCCAATGAAGATTGAAATTAAAGGCTCCAAGCCTGAGATTCCTATTTCTGCTATTGTATGTTGTTGGAGGTCTAAATGGACAGAGGATAGTTGTGATGAGGTATGCTGGTGTTCTCTTGTTTTCATTTGACATCTTTGAGGTGCTTACTCATTCTCTTTTATTCTTCCATGATTTTTTATGTGTGTGGTTCATAAATGCGTTAAGTTTCTTGTTTAGAAGGGCTTGCTTGTTTATTTAAGAGCCAAAAGTCTACATAAGTAATGTACTTTATGCTAAATGTTCCACATATGTATCTAGCTAACTGTATTTAGGTTTGGTTCCCCAATTGCTTACTGCTAAGATCATTTCTATTTGGGAAAACACTTCTTTACATGGCCTACACATTACCATGTACTTCTTGATCAAATTGGTTTCACTACAGATGACCTAAAGGAGCTTATTCATTCATGCTTAAAAAATTTTAGCTACTAGATCTATGACCAAAAACTTTGTGCCCGATGCAGATGTAACTCATAATCTTATGATTTTCTACAATGATGCTGGTATTTCTGCAGTTGCTTTCCATCTTACTCGTGGTATGGCTGTCAACGCTTCTTATGGTGGTGACTTCAAGGTAAGATATCACACTTTTTTCTTCTATTTTTTGAAAATGCATTTGTAAAAATGTTATGATATTGCAGGTATGAGTCAGCAATCGTGGAAGTCAGTAGAATGAGAAATTTTGTCAAAGGGCTATGACAGCTGCTGCATTTTCTGCAGATGGTTCTGGATTGGCTGTTGCTGCCGAAACCTTGATCACATTGTGGGATCCGGAGAAGAATGTTCTCGATAGATATCTTTAATGTTTATGGAAAAAAATGGTTTTAACATGGCCGGTTAATGTTATTCTATAGCTTCAAACTGCTCAGTTGTATCATGTTTTAGTTACGTTGTGTTTGTTATTGTTCGTATCCCATGTCTTAGTTACGTTGTGTTTGTTATTGTTCATATTCGATGTCTTGAAACAATGCATTTTCGTACCTTATAGAATCACATGTGATTAATTATGAAAGAAATTACATATGTTCTTTTTCTCATTGCAAAAATTAGTAAAAAATCACATGTGATATAACATTTGTATGGTAATATTTTCTATATCACATGTGATATGACATTTGTCTGATAATATTTTGTATATCACATGTGATCATGCATTGATTATTTCTTATTACAAATATTATCAATGTATATCACATGTGATCATGCATTGATTATTGAAAAATCATATGTGATTTTTCTAAAAATCACATGCGATGTAACATGTATTTGATAATATTTTTTATATCATATGTGATAATGCATTGATTATTTTTTATTACAAAAACTAGTAAAAATCACATGTGATATAACATGTGTCTGATAATATTTTGTATATCACATGTGATCATGCATTGATTATTTCTTATTACAAATATTATCAATGTATATCACATGTGATCATGCATTGATTATTGAAAAATCATATGTGATTTTTCTAAAAATCACATGCGATGTAACATGTATTGGTAATATTTTTTATATCATATGTGATAATGCATTGATTATTTTTATCACAAAAACTAGTAAAAAATCATATGCGATATAACATGTATCTGATAATATTTTGTATATCATATATGATTATGCATTGATTATTGAAAAATCATATGTGATTTTTCTAAAAATCACATGCGATGTAACATGTATTTGGTAATATTTTTTTATATCATATGTGATAATGCATTGATTATTTTTTATTACAAAAACTAGTAAAAAATCACATGTGATATAACATGTGTCTGATAATATTTTGTATATCACATGTGATCATGCATTGATTATTTTTCTTATTACAAATATTATCAATGTATATCACATGTGATCATGCATTGATTATTGAAAAATCATATGTGATGTAACATGTATTTGGTAATATTTTTTATATCATATGTGATAATGCATTGATTATTTTTTATTACAAAAACTAGTAAAAAATCACACGTGATATAACATGTGTCTGATAATATTTTGTATATCACATGTGATCATGCATTGATTATTTTTCTTATTACAAATATTATCAATGTATATCACATGTGATCATGCATTGATTATTGAAAAATCATATGTGATGTAACATGTATTTGGTAATATTTTTTATATCATATGTGATAATGCATTGATTATTTTTATTACAACTAGTAAAAAATCATATGTGATATAACATGTGTCTGATAATATTTTGTATATCACATATGATCATGCATTGATTATTTCTTAATACAAATATTATCAATGTATATCACATGTGATCATGCATTGATTATTGAAAAATCATATGTGATTTTTCTAAAAATCACATGTGATGTTACATGTATTTGGTAATATGTTTATATCATATGTGATAATGCATTGATTATTTTTTATTACAAAAACTAGTAAAAAATCACATATGATATAACATGTGTCTGGTAGTAATTTTTGTATCACATTTGATCATGCGTTGATTAAACAAAACAAAACATAAACACATCTTAACTAGTAAAAACATCTTCAACAGTTCACCATTTGATTCTAGGTTTTGGTTAACCAAAATAAATACATAATATAATTTCCATATCTTACATTAGAGTAACGCCAACTATACAACATACTAAGATGCACAAACCCATACCAATTTAACAAGTTTTAAAGATTACCAAATCCTATATCAAGTATCATATGTCATTTATGTTTTACAAGTGAAGCATTAAGAATACACCGCGATCTACTGAATTAAGCTTCATTATCCAATTCATCTTCATGATTGCAATATTCTTTGTCTTGACATATTTTTGCCTTTTAATGTTGGTAGGATTCCAAATGTCTCGAAAGCAGCTTCTACAAAAACAAACAATATGTTATCCTATTAATCATATGTGATATTACACTAAAACAATATGAATGTGAAACTGCTCGCGTATATCTATAAGTACATGTTTGTGTATATAATTATCATTTTGTTGCATGGTGTTTGGACCCATCTTGTCGTCTACTAAACACACATGTTACTTAAGATTTATTAATTGACATACATGTATCTAAAATACTGCACTAGGCATGTCCATGGGATGGCTTCAACAATTGAGAAAAGTATTTAAAAGTTCTTTTTAATCCTATATCCACCATCAAAATGCATCTTCGCACTAATATTTCAAACTAAAAGAAATGACATTTAAACTTCTATTTAATCCTATGTTTGTTTGCTTTTTAGTTACCATAAACATAACACAAACAAACGTAGCAAGTAATATGTAAGAACTAATGGTATAACTCTCACCTCGTGCATGATTGATGCCGGAAGATGACACTTGACGAGAACAAGATATAAGTTTCAGTTTTTGGCACCTGGCATGAATGGTAGTTTCAGTGTTAGATACTTCTACAAACCGTGATGTTACTAATATCGGATAACAACTCGCTTCAAAAACACAGATTTATTCACTAAAATCGTAACTATTAATCACACATCTATACACTAAGATTTAAGATCATTTGAGGACCAAACTTTCTTTACATACCAAGGGATCAATCCTTACCATCCATGTTAAAAAAAATATCAAAGTTCTAAATGATTAGACAATTCCATGTTCAAAGTTCTAAAATATCCATGTTGAATGATTAGACAGTAGGTCAAACAATTCCAAAATGATAGTCTTAAATTACCTTCTGAAAATGATCATATGACAGTAGTTCTAAAGTTGTGAATTGTGAATATAAAATACTCCTCTCTATTAACTCGATAATATTTAAGAACACAAAGACTTTTACATGTAAAGTGACACCTAAGTTGATTATAGCCGGAGCAACTTTTTTTACACTGCTAACTAATTAACTAGAATCAGTTTAACTATACACACAAATTTAACGCCGCCTATATTACACAAATCACACAATATCACCTGAATCTATTATAACCGAGTCTTTTACTATATCATATGTGATATACAATAAAACAAGCTAGAAAACCTAGTGTAAGGCTATGCCTTTGGCGAAACAGGTTAGAAGCCAAACAGAATGTTTAGCCGAACAAAGTACAAAGCTTGTGGCTACACTACCACTTTAATGAAGGCTTAGCCGACGGCTACGCCTTTGGCAGGTTGCAGCGGCTAAGCTAAAGGCTTGGCCGAAGGCTTTTCCTTATTCTAAACCTCATGCTATTTCTTTACTTTTCCTTTTGTTAAGCCTTCTAATCACACTTTTAATCACAATAACTTCAACAGATTCTATCTATATCTCAAAATCTTACTTTTTATCACAATAACATTAACAAATCTCTATAAGCAGTGAAATCCTAACTTCTAATCACAGATGATGCTAACAGAAATCGATTAAGTTCAATAAATATTCATTAAACAATGTAAAATCACAAAATCTTCAACATAAATTCTATAAATAATGTGCATCATTATTTAAGCATAAGTAACACTAAAATATGTGTTTAATCTTCTTAATTTAAGCAAAATTATATTAGCATACCTGAAACCAGTGTTTTTATCCGACTTTTTAGTCTGAAATTTGTTTGAAGTCTCGTTTGAAGATGGAGATGATGACGTGGCGAGTTGTTGATTGATGATGAACGGAATTAATACTCATAGGTCGGAATGGGGATTGGGATCGGCGATGTGCTGCCGGAAGTTATGGCGGTTTTTATCAGTTTTTTTTAGTAGTGTGTGTTTTTAGTGTGTGTTTGGTTAGAGAAGAAATGGGAGAAAGATTGAAGATCCGGTGTATTTTGTGTTTGTTGTAAATGTACCAAACTGCCCTTGTGCATTTAGTTTTATTTTTAAGTAGTAATTTTATTTTAATCTCAGCCATTGATCAGATTTAGATGGAGGGTGGGGATGTGTCCCTTGGTATGTGAGCATTGTTTGGTTTGCAAAATAACTCTACTCTATATATATATACACTAAAGATGGGAATTTGGTCCGCTTAAATTTTTTGTACAACACTGTTACATGAACAGTGTTTCGCACAGTAAATTGGCTTCAGTGGGCTGTACTTCACTGTTTATCACAATAAAAAAAAAACGTATCACATACCCTCATATCTATCTCTCTCGGTCTCTCTAGAACCATCTCACTCACCCTCTTCATCTCTCACTCTATCTAAAAATAAAAACATCGAACCTAGATTCAACCAACAATAGTAATTTTATGGCATCTTTTCTTTGATCGGTTATGGTCTGCTCATATGTAAGTAGTTTATTTTGGTTTAGTTTTTGTTAATTCATGATTTAATTGAGATACTTCTTTTATTTTTATTTTTCTTGCAAATTAGGGTTTCGTTAATTTAGGGGTTTTGTTGATTCGATTTGTAGGTTACCTGGATGATGGATCGGACACAATGTAAGGTAAGTAAACCGGTTGCATCTAATTAGGGTTTCGTTAATTTGGGGGTTTTGTTGATTTGATTTGTAGGTCACCTGGTAGAAAATATATGATCAGGATGAACATGGTGTGTGCAGGTAATGCAGTTTGTTGCTGGATTGATCAAGTCTGGAACTTATGCTCACGAAGTTAGTCGGATTTCTAGGCCAGTCAGATTGACGATTGGTTTGAGGAGGAAGTTAAAGGCTTCTGCAGTTTCTTCGTTTCTTAGTTTTGCTGTAACACCTGGATCAGACACACATTCTCGATTAGTGGCATATATTCCCAAGGTATGTGAGTATGTCGCATCTCGGCTTTGTAAATTTTGATGCTTACTGGAATTTTGTTAAGTTTGACTAACTGCAGCCCAACCAACATGCTCGGTTGTTTATACTATAGCTACCTATTAATTTAAATATAATAGTTTTGAACTGAGTTAAAAAGTTTTTGTATATCCTCATATAATTATCTTGAGAATCTTCATGAGCATGTAATTTACGCAATTGTTAGAGTTTAAATGGTTTGGCCACGCAGGTAGTCAGCTAAAACTGAATTGCATTTTAGTGACTAATATATTATATTATATATTATTATATACTTAGTGGGAGAATCAAAAAGGTATGTACTTGATTACTTATTTTTTATGTTTGTGTTTAGTTATGATTTTGTGGTTAAAAAAAATTCATAAAGGTTTTTTTCATGTGTATTGGTGGTTGATTGTTGCTTTTGATTTAGGATTCTTTTCAACAAAAATGGGGATCTCCTGAAGCTTGGTAGTTTATGGACGGTTGATTGGGCCGACAGCTTTTATTTCAGTAAGTTTATGATGGCCTGTTTAAATGCTTTTGTCTCTTTCATTCGAGGGGTTGTTTGGGATTAGTTAGTAAGAATGGTTAAGTGATAAGCGTGGTTTCACAAAGCCGAGAACCAGTTTGCGTGTTTATATGGAGGGATATTGATTAATGAAGTCATTTGAGTTGCGTTATATTTGATTCAAAATGCATAACAAATACAAATGGTTTATTAACTTGAAGACAAATATGGTACCATTGTATGCGTTAAACCCCTAATGAAGTTACTATAAAGTTTCTGTTAACTAAGATTAAAAAAAACTGGTCAGTTTCGCCTTGATATGCTCTTTTTCGCAGATGATATGTCATTTGGGATTAGGAGAACATCAGACTGAAGATTTTGACGAATTGACATTTACGAACAAAAATGCATTTGTATAACGAGATTGGTAAAACAAATATGTTAATTGGTTGTTTCAGTTACGTTAGTTGATTTTATTTCGCGCAGTTATAGTTTTGTGACGGTATTCGTTGACATGTCAGGTGGGAATAATGACGAAGGGGGAGAGGTGTTGGTAGCATAAGTGTGCAAAATGTGATGACGGTTCCATGGAAGAGAAGTAGGAATAACATTGCTATGGCTGTTAAGGTCACAGAGAGTGGAATGAAATTAAAAAATGTGGGAGAAGCAATGCGATACGAAAACAATCTGAGCTTACAAACCTCACTGAAACGGTAAAAGTTTGCCCCACTTTCAAATGTTTAGTTCTTAAATTTGACTTTTTTTTTGTTTCGTTTGTATGGGTTTTATGGGAATGAGGGTGCATTTGTGCAGGTGACACGGCAAGCCTTATTTTGTTTTTAGTAATGCACGCTATCGTAATTAAAATTTTCTTTGTTCACCTGTTCTCAGATGCAGCCTACTCCTGTTCGCACACCGTGTTTTGAAAACGGTTAGGATGGACCACGAATAACTAACGTTGAGGTATGCCCATCGTTTATCGCATTCTTGAATCTCAAAATTAACTGAATTGATATTAATTGCATATTATATTTGCAGCCAACCAGTGAAGATTAGTTTGTTTAGGCTGCACACGCTTTTCCCAATGCTAGCCTACTTAAAAAGAGATATACTTACAGCAGACTTGAAAGCAAAGGTGAACCATCTCATAAAAGCCACAAACCTAAAATATCTTCACCAAAAAAAACACACACCCTAATTTAGTAATCAAAATGCCAAAAACGCTCCCACGACAACACAAATCCAAACATCTATCAATCAATTGTTATTCGATCAAAGCCACCAAAAGAACGGGTCTTTTATACGTGATGGGAAACAGAGGCGGTGGTGCAGCAAGGATTTTGGTGGGCTCAAAAAAGCCGGTCCACAACCTAATAAAGCTGGTAAGTGTCTCCTATATGAAGGTTCAATCATATTTTTATTATTATAAAGATTCAATCTTTTTTGTTTTGCTTGAAGTTTTGATTTTTTTTTTGTAAATCAACATTAGGATTTGATCATGTTTGTTTTTTTTATGAATTGGGAAATTTGGCCTTATGTTCAATTGTGTATGGTTTCCGATTTTTCAGTTTTATCATAAAGTTCATACCATTACTTTCTTTAGCTTACGAAGTCCCTTATTTTTTTTAGTGAATGTTATATTATTGAAACACCAAAGCGTAGAACGGAAACAGATTAGGGGATACGGGATATTATTAGTTGGGGTGTTTAGTGGGTGTTAATGTATAGTATTGGAATGCTTGGAGCCTTTCACAAAGGTTTATGGAATGTTTTAATTTTCGCTTTACAATTTGCTTATTGCATTCTCAATCGGTTGTATGCTATGCAGGTTGAGACCTCTTAGGAATGAAGTTATCGGGACCGACTTGGGTAAGACAAATTCACACATTCCAGTTACGGAAGGAAAGGCAGTAAATCAGCTATTACCTACTCCTTTTTGGCACGAAATTAGTATTGACAGATTGTTTATATTGCAGCTACAGAAATCTTACGCTCGACAACACATTGTTAGACGGAGGCGCAGCTCCTCGAGTTAAAATATGTGACTTTCGTTACTCAAAGGTAATTTTCTTTGCCTACTCTGTCATTTGTAATCCAATTCAGTCATGGTCAGCTTTGATCAGGTGCTTTGATCAGGTGCTGGATTTTTTGGTTTTCCGTGCTCTAGAGCTCATGGGTACATTGAAATTTGAAAAACCCGCGAAGTTCATATGTAACATATGCTAGGTACGATTTTGTATTTCTGTTTTTGTGGTTAGTATTCATGTGATGTGGAATGATCATTAATTTACTTATGTGTGGAAAAGATGATTTAATGTTTGCAAAAAGCTGGAAGCCGGGGCTTCCTCCAAAGCATGTTAAGAGGTATGGATGTTCTTTCCGGTTTGCGCTTGAAAGTAAATTATTTTTTATGTGATTATTTTGTTGATATGTTTGTGATTTAGGTATGCATTTGTGCTTCAAGGTTTAGTGACATTCATTAATGGTACGGGCCAAACATTGACGGTAAATGCCCCACTTGATCTTACATTTTCTTAATATCGTTTTTCATTTTGATCTAATAACATTTGAAGGAATATATTATATACGTGCTTCTATTGCATATTTACTTTGGTTTCAAAACGACATAAGCAATCAATAGAGACAGGTCTCCCATTTCAAAATGAGTACAACTTTATATTAACTTTGATTTCAGAGAGTCAAACATGAAATTTTTTCGTTCTGTTTGTTGCTGGATTAAATGAGTCAAACATGAAATATACTCACTGGTAAGATATACTACTAACTGAATCAAAATCGTATATATTTTAAAGTTCCCTCATGGAAATTTACATCTACTTATCCATTTATGAAAGTCAGCAATATTAGTATTTTTACTTGATAGTGAATTTGGTTACAGAACGGATGACCAAGGAAACAAAGAAAAATGCGCCAAAATGGAGGCAGAAGCATCGAATGACGGACAAACGCAGCTTGGCAGAGAAGGAATGGGAAATCGTGAAGGATGATTTATTTGTTGTCGAAACGAAGGTTGGTATAAATTAAATGGCCGGGGATCAGCTAAACGCATATTATCAATTGGATGTATGCCAAGCGTTCAACTTTCTACGCCATTTGACTTCACATATGAAGGTATCGTCAGGTATGATTTCAATGTTTGTTCTCATAAATGGTACTACATTTAAGTAGTTATTTTTTTATCGTAACTGTATACATTAAATTTTACAAATACAATCCGGCTTATAGTTTCATTTATTTGGTTCTTATTCCAGATTAACCAAGAAGGCGCTAAGGAGTTGGTCAATTCGAAGTCGATAGTCACAGAAGTAGATGTTGAAGCTAAGAAGTTTTATTGATTGCTTTAGCCCTATGTATAGTATCAACACCTATAGATGTTTCTATTGTGTGCACTGCACAATTATAGTTCTTAAGTGATAACTTTAAGAACATGAACAACTTAAAGTATAAAGTTTTAGTTTTACTTGAAAGGCTCATCCGTTGGATCAAATGAAATTTTTTATTATATAATCGACGTTACCTATACTATTTACATGTGTATTGGTAAACTGAATTTGCATGTTTACAAAACAGGCATGAATTTTCCCATGATGTTGCCACACTAAAAGACTACCAAACCAACAACTTTAGTAATTGTTTGTCAATATCAAACCTGATGAACGTGTGAAAAAAAATAACAAATGAAATCACTGATTTCTTAAATATACATTATCACAATTGTTCTATGCATCGATAAACTATCCCCGTATCCCCGCAGCGACGCGCGGGCTTACCTGCTCGTTATATCTATAATTAAAAGAAAATTTTGAGTAGATGTAGTACAAATTTAGTCAACATAAGTTCACTTGTTTGGCAGCAACTTGTTTCCCAAGAAAATATCAAAAGGACCAAACCTACAAAATGACTAATAGCTAAAGGTTAACCAAGAACAAAAACAAAAGACACACAGTCAAAACAGTGAAAAACATAAGAAAAGAAAACCTAAAAAGAACGCGGTATCCACGTCCAACCAATGTTTAAAAAAAAAACACTAAAAACACATCTAACTTATCTATCTGTCTTCACTTGTGTCTTTCTTTTAATACCCCACACCCATATATTTATCATTTATTACTATTTTCTCTTCATTTCTTCACCTGTCACAACCCAAATGGCACTTGAATACACCAACCACCGTTACTTCCTCCTTCTCACCACCACCGTCCTCCTCCTCCTCCTCACCACCACCGTCACCTCCGATGACGCCGCCGTCATGTCCTCCTTCCTCACCACCTTAACTCCTCCACCATCTTCATGGAAAACCGGCACTGACTATTGTTCATGGGATGGTATTCAATGTGACAACTCTAAACGTGTCACTTCTATCAACTTACCTACTAAATCTTTGTCTGGGTCATTACCAACTAATCTGAATGAGCTTACTGAGCTCAAAACTTTGGCCCTGCAACGTAACAAATTGGATGGTGAGTTGCCATCTTTAGCTAACTTGACGTCCTTGGAGGAAGTGTTTCTTGATCAGAATAACTTTACGTCCATTGGGAAAGGCTTCTTTCTAGGTTTGACTAACTTGCAAAGGTTTTCGATATCTGATAACTTAGATCTGTCATCATGGACTATTCCTAGTGATATAACTGATAGTACTATGTTGCAGTCTTTTGAAGCTAGTAATGCAGTCATAACTGGGACTATTCCAGATTTCTTTGGTAACTTTCCAAATTTGCAAAGTCTTAGGCTGAGTTATAATGATTTAACCGGAAGTTTGCCTTTGACTTTTGGTGGCTCACAAATAGAAAATCTTTGGTTAAATAATCAGAAAACTGGTTTGTCTGGGAGGTTAGATGTTCTTGGTTCTATGACACAGTTGTCACAGGTTTGGCTACAAGCTAATGATTTTACTGGTCCATTACCGGATCTTAGTAAATGTGAAAATTTATTTGATTTGCAATTACGGGATAATCAGTTTACTGGTATTGTTCCGCCTTCTTTGACGAGTTTGCCTAAGTTAGTTAATGTTACTTTGAGGAATAATATGTTGCAAGGTGCATTGCCTCAGTTTAAGGATGGTGTTGTGGCTGATGTTAGTTCCAATAGTTTTTGTTTACCTAAAGCGGGACCTTGTGATCCTCAGGTGACTGCGTTGATTGAGGTTGCTGGTGCGGTTGGGTATCCGATGAGTTTAGCTGAATCTTGGAAAGGGAATGATGCTTGTCAAAGATGGACTTTTGTTACTTGTGATTCTAGTGGTAAGAATGTAGCAACTGTGAACTTTGCTAGGCAGAAATTTGTGGGTACTATTTCGCCTGCTTTTGCTAATTTGACCTCGCTAAGAAGCTTGACGTTAAATGATAATAATCTTGTTGGTGTGATTCCTGAAGCATTGACAAGTTTACCCAATCTTCAGGTTTTAGATGTGTCGAATAATAATCTTTCTGGTAATGTACCTGTATTTCCATCAAGGGTTAAGTTTACAACAGGTGGGAATAAGTTCTTAGGTACAAATGTTACTACTGGAATCAATGGGCCACCGGGATCACTACCAAGTGGTTCTAATGGACCGAGTGGAAGCCCGTCTGGTTCCTCAAAAGGGTCTTCTGTTTCAGGTGGTATGGTTGCTGGGATTGTGTTTGGTGTTCTTGTTTTTGTTGCGATTGTGTTCTTTGTGGTTTACAAATGTTGTGTTAAGAAAAGGCATCAGAAATTTGGGCGTGTTGAGAATCCGGAAATTGGTAAGGAATTGATGAAGACGAGTGCGGTGGGCAGTAGTTCTAATGGGTATGGTGGCGGTTTTAGTGAGTTACAGAGTCAAAGTAGTGGTGATCATAGTGAAATGCATGTTTTTGAAGGTGGGAATGTTGTGATTTCGATTCAAGTTCTTAGACAAGTGACAAATAATTTCAGTGAAGATAATATATTGGGAAGAGGTGGATTTGGGGTCGTTTATAAAGGTGAATTACATGATGGGACCAAGATTGCAGTTAAGAGGATGGAATCGGGTGTCATGGGTACAAAAGGGTTGAATGAATTCCAAGCTGAGATTGCTGTTCTTACAAAAGTCCGACACAGACACTTAGTGGCTCTTCTTGGCTATTGTGTGAATGGAAATGAGCGGCTTTTGGTCTATGAGTACATGCCACAAGGAACATTAACTCAGCATTTGTTTGAATGGAGTGAACATAAGACCCCTCCTCTTAGTTGGAAACAAAGGGTTTCGATTGCTTTGGATGTGGCTCGAGGGGTTGAGTATTTGCATAGTTTGGCACAGTCGAGCTTTATTCATAGAGATTTAAAGCCGTCTAATATCCTTCTCGGTGATGACATGAGAGCTAAAGTTGCAGATTTCGGTTTGGTTAAAAATGCCCCTGATGGGAAATACTCTGTTGAGACAAAACTTGCTGGAACCTTCGGCTATCTTGCACCTGAGTATGCTGGTGAGTACTTTACTGTTTTATTACTAGTAATATTTGATGATTTAATCAACTATAAAGACAGTATTAGTACACATTTGGTTAAAAATATATAATCTTTGGCATAAAATGACTGTAAAAAGCCAGCATTCATAATTTTGGGATTTTTCTTCAGTAAAAAGACTAACAAGTAAACAACCTCATATCTGATAAATTTTATATTTGGTTGAGCAAACATCTAAAAGACTGGTCTTCTGCACATTTTGTTTCAACATCTGTGATCTTTACTGTCACAAAGACTGTAAACTGCTGAACTCTTTAAATTTATGGGTGTTTTCTAGATCTTTGGTGTCAAATTGGATTCAAAAAAGCGGTCTCTTAACTTTTGTGATTTTTTTTATCAAAACAGCTACGGGAAGAGTGACTACAAAGGTGGATGTTTTTGCATTTGGGGTGGTCTTGATGGAGTTGATAACAGGCAGAAAAGCACTAGACGAGAACATGCCCGATGAAAGGTGTCATTTAGTAACCTGGTTTAGGAGGGTCCTTATCTCAAAGGAAAACATGTTTAAGGCAATTGACCAGACACTAGAAACTGAAGACGAAGAAACTCTTGACAGCATATCCAAGGTAGCTGAGCTTGCAGGCCACTGCACAGCACGCGAGCCATTTCAAAGACCTGATATGGGCCACGCGGTTAACGTTTTGGGTCCTCTTGTGGAACAATGGAAGCCTTCTCGGCCAGAAGAAGAAGATGGCTATGGGATCGACCTCCATATGAGCCTTCCGCAAGCCCTTCAAAGATGGCAAGCCGACGAGGGCACTTCTAGAACGTTTGATATGTCATTTAATCACACACAATCAAGTATTCCCTCTAAGCCTTCAGGATTCGCAGACTCATTTGACTCGATGGATTGCCGATAGATCAAATTAAAAGAAAAACAAATCCGATACACAGGTTAATTCAGTTTTCTTGATATTTATTCATTTTTTTACTCCCCTAAAAGGTTAAATCGAAGCATTGTTGTTCTTGTTTGTAAGTTATTATGTTGTTTTCGGAACAATGGCAAATTTGTAAACTGCTCAAACACCGCATTAGATATAGTTGTATCACGTGTGTTAACTTGCATCACACAATGTTGGTTAAAATGTATAATAGATCATCCTTTTTTTTGTATGTGGCATGTAAAAGATTACTTTTTGAGCATAGATGACTAAATCATGAGTCATAACTCATAACATTACACTAACATGTGCATCCGTAAAAAGTTATACATTAGTACATTACTCAGGAATGATATAACCAAATCTTAGCAGTTAAGTTATAGCACATTAATATTGTCAAAATCTGTTATGTTGCTATAGAAAGGTCAATTTAAAGGAGACCAAGTGGGTTGGGATGATTTTCCAGCCTGTTTAAGTGGGATTCTGCAATAGCCAGCTTGTTTTACACATATGATAATTGTGGGGGCTGTGATGTGGTAACTGGTACCATTTGGTCACTCTATTAGCATTTTCCTAATAAAATAACTTTGCTGACCAATAAGGTTTTGTAACAATCGAATATATTTTGGACCTTTTCTCTAGCAAGCAATTGTATATCAACTTCAAAAAGGTGTTAACTCAAAATCATGCTTGGTCCCGGTCCCCGATAATGATAACCCGTAGGCGAAAAACTATATGCATTATTGGTTGTACATAACGATGTATAAGACATGATTGGCGCATATTGACTTTACACAACTCAAGTCGTTTTTTAACGCAAACTATATTGTGATGGTTATAGTTACAAAGTTTTATTTGATTTGTTTAAGTATATACGAGAGCGGATTTGAACTATGTCGAAATAGATTGTTTTAAAAAATGTAAAGATGAGCACGCTACGCGGTTTTTGTACCATGTTTGTTGATACAAAAGTTGGACGTTCCTGGTTATTGGCTCTTGCTCTCGTACCAATTCGTTTCTTAGTACTTGTTACCTGCGCACTAAGAAAATAAACACCGTTAGGCTTATCGAGGGATTGTCTCCCCCGATTAGACTCCGGCGTGAGAGTAAGTAATCGATTTAAGGTTCTCGTAGAGAGTTAGGGTTTGTATATCGTACCTTTGAATGAGAATATATCATTCCTTATATAGGGGCTGAAACCGCGTAGGTTTCTTGCTCCTTACTCTTCGCACTCGTTGTGCTTATCGGGGTAAGGATATCTATTCTATGAATAGAAGATCCTTATCGCATGCCCGATTAATTTGGTTGGGCTTCGTGAGCCCAAGCCGTTATTATTATGGCCCAAGTCATTTGTAATGATAGCCCACTCGTGGTGGATTTGGGCCGAGTAATGTTTATCATTCGGGCTTGTGGCCCATATATAGACTATACGTCATCATGTCCCCCCAGTCTAGTGTGCGCGGCTCGTAGCCGCGAATACTAGACTAATATTATCAGCGGTAAGTGTGGCGGGAGAACAAGAGAATATTACCGCCTATTTTTAAGTGCAATGCACCTAGTCATGGGTATTTCAAACGGATACCTCGAAAATTGGGGGTAGTGTCCACGTGGCCCTCGTAAATCAGGAAAAAGTGCATGTACCGGTTCGGTTCCAGCCATACGTTTTTGTGAGTGGATTCCACGTGGAGATAAACTAGGGTTTTTACTCCCTATAAAAGAGTCACTGCCCCATTTTTTACGATCACACAGTAAAACACACACTCACCATTATTCACTTTTCTTGAAAGCTTTTTGCAAAGAAAATACTTCATTTTCGTAGGTAATTTTTGTGCGTTTCACTTCGTAAATTAATGAAGATGGTTGCCCAGTTAGAGGACTTTCGCTCTGCGATGACTATTGAGGATGTTACTCAATTTTCGTCCGACTATTTCGTGCCTCTGGATGTCCGTCCAGAGGCTCCAGATGTGGACGCGTGTATAGCTGATTTCCCCGAAGGGAAAATAGGGCTATACACAAAATTCTTTGAGTACGCGAATTACCGCGTACCAATATCTATCTTTCTGAGCGATTTGCTCAACCATTATCGCCTTCACATCTCACAGCTGCACTGTATAGGTGCGGCTAAGGTGTCGAATTTTGAAGTAAACTGCCGTTTACTTGTGATAGAACCGACCATTTCCTTATTCCGCTGCTTTTACCACACGACGTGGTCAAATGGGTGGGTGTCTTTTGCGAAGCGCCCGGGGGCGCTTCAGTGCTACACTGATAAGGTAGACTCCCTAAAAAATTGGAAGGAGTATTTCTTCTGTGTTGATGATGTAGTATTTCCATCGCCCTATGAGTTTTATACTCAGGACACACTGCCAAGGGATGGGCGCCCCGCACCCGGTTCCTATAGGCTGGTTGATGCGCAAACTCTTGATGCCAACCGCCTGTCCATTAACCCTTATCCGGAGGCGTTTTTGGTTCATATGGGGTTGAGTCGCAATTATTACGGCGCTGCGGACGAGGAGCCAACTTTTATTAGTGAGGACGGCCGGGGTGGGTGTTCGTCCCTTCTACTTCAAATTCTGTAAGTCTTTTTTGTATGCGCATCTTTACTTAACTAATCCTTTCTTCTTTGTTGTTTTGTTTATGTGCGCAGAAATGGATTTGTTTGCCGTCGTTAAGCTGGATAAGCCAAAGCAGGTGACCATAGGCGTGCGCCCTCTGAGGGAGGGTGACCATAGCCGTCGTTGGCTGATGCGTAGGTGGAGTTGGAGGCCTCGCGGGTGTATGCTGAGAAGATCACCCACGAGAAGCTGTCCGCCATGGCTGAGGTGGTGAAGGCGCGTGGAGAGTTGCACCATTATAAGTCTGACTTGACTTTTGCCGTGCGCTTCTTGGAGGAGAAGAAGGTGGAGCACTATGCTAGCATCGCCAAGTTTAAGGAGGATATGTTGAAGATCATCTAGGCGCAGGAGGACAAGCTGCGTAGCCTTAGCATTGAGTATGACGAGGAATTATATCCTCATTTGATGTCAACCATTACTGAGCGCAGGTATTCTTTTTATTTTATTCTTCTTCATAATAACTTTATTGCCATGCTTTTTACTTACACAAATTGTCTTTGTGAATGTAGGTGGTTGATTAGCCATGGGCTGCGCCTGGCAGCTATGGCACGCTGGAGTCCCAAGAGGTGGTGGACGCCTTTGGGAAGGTGGTGCACTGTGCGATGGCGCGTGGGAGATCGCAGGCTATGGAGGATCTCCATGAGGCCAAGCTGCTGAAGAAGGACTTGGCGGAAGTCCCTGGGTACAGCGCTACTGCTTATGATGAGTTGATGCAGGCAATGGCGGGGTTGAAGGTCCTCGAGCTGCTGCACATTGGGAGGCTGGAGCGCGATCAAGACGACCCCATAGATGTACTTATGGCGGGGTTGACATTGCAGCGCCATCTTGGAGAAAATGGGGAAGGGGAATCAGATTACTATCTGAAGCCTGATGTGTCGCAACTGCAGATTCCTGTGTTCGCGCAGCCTCGCGACATCCTCAAACCCTTTGCTCTTGAGAGGGAGATTCCCTTGAAAGAGGTTCTGGAGCGTCATGAGCAGAGAGCTGCTCAGAAGAAGGGCATCAAGGGTAAGGCCGTGATGTGTGGCATTGGTGCTGCGCACATCCCCAGATCTGATGGCGTGCCCGTGAGTGTTCCTACTGTATCTCCCAATGATGCTTTGCTTCTGAGAAAACTTCAGGAAGCGGGGAGTTCTTCTGCTCCGCAAGATAGCCCTGAACATCGCCATAGCGTGTAGGCTTTTTGTATATTTATGTATCTTGCCTTGTAATTTTTGTGAATAAATGATGAATAAGATACTTTTGAAGTTCGTGACTTGAAATATACTTGCATTGTTTGCCAACTTGTTTAACCAAGTGTTTTAAGTGTGTGACTTGGAAGAATTATACTTGCATTGTTTGCGAAGGTTTTTTTTTTTTTTTGACCAAGTGTCTTGGCTCGTTAAGTGCGTGACTTTTAAAAATTATACTTGCATTGTTTGCGAAGTTTTATTATTTGACCAAGTGTCTTGGCTCGTTATATTGCTAATCTTGTACAGTGTACTTAATATATGCGCATCCGTCGTGGGATGCGCACGCGAAACTTACCTCGACGTCTCAAAAGTAAGGCACTTAGCAAGGATACGTGATCCAATGTTGATGGGTTTGCAACCCTCTTACTCAACGAGTGAATTAGTAGGTTAACTCATCCTTTATGCCTTCGTGGGTCTTTAAGTGGTGCATGCACGCCATGTAGGCAATAAAAATATAAGATAACAATATTGACATATGTGTGCAATAAAGTAAAATACGCTATAGAGTTAGCTAAAAATCATAACATTTTATTGATACTTGCAAGTTTTGTTAAGAAAATAAAAATACAATTCCTAGGAAAGAAAAACAAACACTTATTGGGCATCTCGTAGGGTGCGAAGGTGTCTGTGTAAGGGCCGTAGCCTAAAAGTAACATCTTTTAAGATTGCAGATGTTCCAGGTGCGCGCTAGGCCGTGACCTTCCATATCGCGCAGTCTGTATGCGCCGTTGCCGAGCGCGTCTGTGACCTCGTAAGGTCCTTCCCATTTAGGTCCGAGCTTGCCTGTGTCTTCTGCGTGGCTCGCATCATTGGCGCGGTAAACAAAGTCTCCTGGTCTGAATGAAGTGTGTTTGACCTTTGCATCATAATACTTCTTCATTTTTGCCTTAGCCTTTGCTTCGCGTATGGCTGCGCGTTCGCGTCTTTCCTCCAGTAAATCCAAGTCTATGCGCCGTTCTTCGTCATTTGTTGTGACGCTGACCTCTGCTGTTCGTATAGTTGGCATTCCTATCTCCGCTGGTATGACGGCTTCTGTTCCATAGACGAGGGAGAATGGCGTATCGCCAGTACTGGTTTTGATTGTTGTGCGATGCGCCCACAAGACATGCGAGAGCTCATCTACCCACCTTCCTTTGTGTCTGTCAAGGCGCGCTTTTATTCCTTCCCCTAGACTGCGGTTTGCGCGCTCAACTAGGCCATTGGTTTGTGGGTGTTTTACTGAAGCGAAGTGTTGTGTGATGTTCAATTGTGCGCACCAATCTTTGAATGGGTTATCACAAAATTGTTTTCCGTTGTCTGATATGATCGCACCCGGTAGTCCGAAGTGACAGACGATGTTGTCCCAGACAAAGCGTTTGACTTGGTTTCCTGTGATGTTCACCACCGCCTTTGCTTCAATCCACTTCGTAAAGTAGTCTATGGCTACGATGAGGAACTTTACTCCTCCAGCTGCTACAGGGAAGGGTCCTGCGATGTCAATACCCCATTTGTAAAATGGCCATGGTGAGGTAATTGGTGTTAGCTCTTGTTGTGGTCGGCGCGGAATTGGCCTATGTACTTGGCAATTGCTGCATTTTCTTATCAGATCGCGTGCGTCGCGATGCATTGTTGGCCAATAATACCCTGACCGTAGAGCGCTTGACACCACGGATCGCGGCCCTGAGTGCATACTACATGATCCAGCGTGGATTTCTCGGAGTACGTAGTCTGCTTGAAGAGGTCCAACACATCGGAGCCATGGCTGCAAGAAGGAGCGTCGATAAAGTATGTTATCTCGTAGTTCAAATCGTTGCGCTGTGCGCCGTACTCTTCGAGCGTCCTTATGATCTTGGGGTAAGGTTCCCTTGCTAATGAATTCAATGATAGGTGTCATCCATGTAGGGTCTTGTTCTTCTATCACTGTGGATATCTCCATTTCCAAGATTGTCTTGTTTTTTAGGGTTTCTACCAATACCTGTTTTGAGAGGTGCGCGAAGCTTGTGGATGCGATCTTGCTAAGTGCGTCCGCCTTCTTGTTATCTCCTCTAGGCACCTGTTTTATTGTGAACCTGTCAAAGTTTTTGATCAAGGATTTTGTCTTTTCTAAGTATTGGATCATGTGTTCATCCTTGGCTTCATATTCACCTATCACGTGGTTAGCGACTAGCCGCGAATCTACGTTTGCTTCCAGGTTGCGTACACCCATTTGGATTGCGATGCGTAGTCCGGCTAGTAGGGCTTCGTATTCTGCCTCATTGTTTGTGGCTGTGAATTCAAAGCGTAGCGCATAGGTGAATTCCATACCTTCTGGATTTGTAAGGATAAGGCCTGCGCCTGATCCATCTACACATGAGGACCCATCTGTGAACAGAATCCAGGGTTCCTGTAGATCTGTTTTAGTTGCAGATGTCGGGTTGTCGCTGTCTGGCTTCTCCACGATGAAATCGGCTAATACTTGACCTTTGATTGCAGTGCGCGGTCTGTATGAGATGTTATACTCACTTAGCAGTACACTCCACTTTTGTAAGCGTCCTGATGCGTCAGGCTTAGAGATAACTTATTTGATTGGCTGATCAGTGATTACAGCTATTGGATGCGCTTGAAAGTATCTGCGCAGCCTTTTGGCTGCGAATACTAGAGCTAAGACCAGCTTTTCCATAGCGCTGTAGTTAATCTCTGTTTTCTTTAAAGCTTTGCTTACAAAGTATATGGGTGTCTGGACGGAGTTCCTATCTGTCAATAGTACTGCGCTGACTGCTCCGTGGGTTGCCGATAAGTACATGATTAGTCCTTCCCCTGGTCGCGGTGCGACAAGTTTGGGAAGAGATGCCAGATGGTTTTTTAAGTTATTGGAAAGCTTCCTCCGCTTCTTTAGTCCAGCGAAAGTCTCCCTTTTTAGTACACTTCGTGAGTGTTTTAAAGAGAGGAAGAGATTTGTCTGCTGACTTAGATAAGAAACGGTTTAGCCCTGCTAGCTTTCCATTCAATGACTGGACTTCTTTAAGTGTGCGCGGTGAGGGGAGATCAATAACAGCCTTTGTCTTTTCTGGTCAAGGCTTGATTCCATCAGGTTCTATCAGGTATCCAAGGAACATGCCCTCAGTTGCGCCAAAGGTGCACTTCTTGGGATTTAACTTCATGTTTATTCGCCCCAATGTTCTGAATGTCTCCTCGATATCGCGCACCAATTCGTCCTCTGTGTGGCTTTTGATGACAAGGTCGTCAACGTAGACTTCCAGGTTGCGGCCTACTTGTTTTTCGAAAGCTGTGTCCACTAGTCGTTGGTATATCGCGCGTTCTTCAGGCCAAAAGGCATTTTTGTGTAGCAGTATACTCCTTGACTGGTGTGAAAAGCTGTTTTTTCTTCATCTTCGACTGCCATCTGGATTTGATGATCCCCTTTATATGCATCTAAAAAGCATTTGAAAGGGTATCCGCATAGGGATTCGACCTTCTAATCTATCTCTGGCAGTGGATAGCAGTCCTGTGGACATGCTTTGTTGAGGTCCGTGAAGTCCACGCACATCCTCCAACTACCATCGCTCTTTTTTATCATAACTGGGTTAGAAAGCCAGTCGTGGTAGTATACTTCGCGCATGATGCCTGCGTCTACGAGATTATGTACTTCTTCCAGAATAGCCTTTGCACGATCTAGGGCCTGGCCGCGCTTCTTTTGTCGTATTGGAGGATATCCTTGTCGGATTTGCAGCTTATGCTCTGTGATAGAGCGCGGTACTCCCGTCATATGTTTTGGTTCCCATGCAAAGATGTCTAGGTTCTTTTGCAAGAGTGCGCATACAGCTGCTATACCTTTGTCAGATAAAGATCCCCCAATCGAAACTTGTTGTTCCGGGTAATCTGGATGAATAGCGACTTTTATATTTGGCGTTTTTTCCGTGCGCTGTTCTGGAATAGTCTCTGCTTCAGTTGTTACCGCATTGCATTCTCTTGGTGGTATTGTTGTGTTATAGAGAGTGACAACTCCTCCTTCCACTGGAAACTTAAGCATTCCGTGAGCTGTGGATGGTACAGCGCGCATGGATGATATTCCCGGTCTCCCAATGATACCATTGTATGGTGAAGGGGATTTTATTACCATAAAGTTTATCCATGTTGCAGTTGAGTGTTGTTCATCTCCTACGACCACCAACAAGCGTAACTGCCCCATGGGCCAGATCTTTTCTCCTGTGAATCCTGTTAATGACGTTGTTGCTGGTATCAATTGACTTTGGATCTCAGGTCGCAGTCTTTTGAAACAGTGATCGTACAGGATATCTGCGGATGCTCCTCCGTCAATGTACATGCGGTGGATATCATGTCCTCCTGTATGTATTTCAATATTTAGAGGCTCCACGACTGCGTTGTCCGCAGCTATAGTAGGGAAATATATCTCTTTTTCTGGAGAGAATTTTTGGCTGACTTTTTGCTTTATCTTGCGTTGCCATGATTGTATCATGTATATAGTATCAGCTTTTTCCTTGGGGGGTTCTTTCTTACCCCCGTTTCTCTGTTTATCTTTTCCCTCTTTGATGTTCTTTACGAGGTGGTCCATCCTGCCTTCTCTTACTAGCTTTTCAATTAGTTGTTTTAGCTGGACGCACTCGTTAGTTGTATGGCCTTTTTGGCCATGGTACTCGCAGTATCAGCTCCCTATGCGTTTTTCCTATGCAGTGCGCATTGGTGATGGTTTTGGGAAGTTCGCACCTTCTGTTACAAATATTTCCCTCGGAGTTTTTGTAAGAGGGGTATATTTGTCGTTGTCTCTTCCACTGCGGTAATTCCTGCTGCGGTTGTCATTCTGATCATTGGATTGTCTCCGCGGCTGCTCTTGCTGCCTATAGTTTGAATAAACCTTTTTACTGTCCGCAGCAGCTGCTTCTCCTTGTATAAAGGATCTAGTACGCTTTGTTAGCTCATTAAAAGTCTGTGGAACTTTGTCGTTCAGCTTTCGGATGAGTTCTGGGTTATTAATCCCATTCATGAACCCTGAAATGTTTAGGATTTCAGGACATGCTTTGACTTGTATGCACTCATCCTTGAAACGTTCCATAAAAGCGCTAGTTGATTCCCCTTGACGCTGTTTCACTCTTGCTAGCTCAACAGGGTTTTTAGCGCACTTCTTTCGCTGGGTGAAGTTGAGACGGAATGCTTTCCGTAATTCCTCAAACCCACCGATACTCCTACGTGGGAGTTTGCTAAACCATGTGCGCGCGTTTCCTACTAACGTAGAATTAAACATGTGGCACCACACAGGCTGTGGCCAGTTTTTGATAGTGGCGGCTGATTCGAAAACTTTTAGGTGATCATCGGGATCACCTGTTCCATCATATGTTTTCACGTTAGTGGGCATGCGCCTGCGTTTGCGGTCTGAGTAATCGCTGATGCGCCGTGTAAACGCATCAACTTTCTGGCGACGCCATGGGAGAGACATATCTTCATTCTCTTCCTCGCGACGTCTTCCTCTTGACTTCCAGTGTCCTGTTTCTTTATCCTCGTTGTCCGAGGAGTCACTGGAAGAAGGGTAGTCTCTTTTTCGGCGCTTGCGCCGGCTTCTTTCAGAAGAAGAGCTTGAGGGATCTCTACTTGGGGATCTTCTTCTCCCCAATCTATCTTGAATCCTCCTACTCCCAGGTTTGGAAGATCCTTGGCTTGGCGAATGTTGAGGCCCTAATCGATCTTGTACTCCCCGACTGCCAAGTCTGGAGTGAACATTAGTGCGCCTCTCGCTGCCTTCTGAGTATTGTGAATCAGATGTCGTACCCAACCTATCATGGATAGTGGTACGTTCTGCGCGTCTTCCTCGTGGGTGGCGTAGTGGTGATGGTTCGCGTTCAGGACCAAAATTGAGTCGAGCTTGTAGGCTCGTACTTGCCCTTCTTCTTGCTTCTTTCTGCATGAGGGCGGTTAGGGTTTCATAATTTTGGGATACAAAGTTTCCCAAAGTTAGATCGGGTGCGTCCTCAGTTGTTGCAAGAATTTCTGCCTCAGTATTAGGCACCCTATCTCGGTTAGGCGCGCCTGGCGGCACAGTGTTGTTCACTGCGGGTACAGTTTGATGAGGAGTGGTGAAGAGGGTGCGCTGGAGTTCCTCAACGCTTGGGACCACTGGGGTGACCTGGGTAGTCCTTATAGGTAGTTCTACCACTGGAAGAGGTTGGGTTGTCCCTGCCTCTTGGTGACCAGGTGCGCTGGTTGTCCCAGCAACTTGTCTGGAGGTCGGATCTTGTTGATTCTTCCTCTGATGGTCACGTTTTTCTGACTGCGGAGTCCGCTGGCTTGAATTCTTATGCTTTGTCATTCTAGTTCTTAGTAGGGTCCCACGGATGGCGCCACTTGTTGATACAAAAGTTGGACGTTCCTGGTTATTGGCTCTTGCTCTCGTACCAATTCGCTTCTTAGTACTTGTTACCTGCGCACTAAGAAAATAAACAATACCGTTAGGCTTATCGAGGGATTGTCTCCCCCGATTAGACTCCGGTGTGAGAGTAAGTAATCGATTTAAGGTTCTCGTAGAGAGTTAGGGTTTGTATATCATACCTTTGAATGAGAATATATCATTCCTTATATAGGGGCTGAAACCGCGTAGGTTTCTTGCTCCTTACTCTTCGCACTCGTGGTGCTTATCGGGGTAAGGATATCTATTCTATGAATAGAAGATCCTTATCGCATGCCCGATTAATTTGGTTGGGCTTTAGGCTTCGTGAGCCCAAGCCGTTATTATTATGGCCCAAGTCATTTGTAATGATAGCCCACTCGTGGTGAATTTGAGCCGAGTAATGTTTATCATTTGGGCTTGTGGCCCATATATAGACTATACGTCATCAATGTTGACCACTTCATTTTGTGTAGCTGTCTACAGGAATAAAATGGCTGAAATCCAATCTTATGTCTTTGGAGCATAAATGTTCGCCGATGATTATTTGAATATTTATTAAAATATAACAAAAACAAGTGACTGTTGTTTCTTTATTAAAAAAAATGTAGGATATTGTTTTTCATATACCCATCTATCGTTTTCGATAAGTGCTTTTGAAAGATATGTCAATGCCTGACATATCCAACCTTTCATATGTTTTTTTATTAGCAAATTGTATTTCAGTAATGTATATCGTAGTATATCTGTAATGTAATGTTTGGTACTTCGACAAGAACAAATATTACTTACAAAACGTATGTTTGATAGATCTAGTTGTAAACTGTTAACGGTAAATTATTTTGAAAAATATGTTCATGCAAACCTTATACATGTTTTTTAATTTGCAAAATGTAATTTAGTACGTAATGTAATGGTTTGTTTTGGTACATTGACAAGAACAAAATATTAACTTGTAACAAAATTCTGATTATAAGTTGTAAGTTGATAAGACTGGTAGTGACAATTATAAGACGCGGCATTTTGTTTTATAAAAGTGTTCGACAAAGTATTAGTAGCTGAAATTATAATATGTAAAATAAGGCCGCAAAATCAATCAAAAAATGAACCAAACCGACAAACTGAGTTGAACCGAACCGACCTTATTCGGTTCGGTTTTGTATAGGCTTTACTCGGTTCGAGTCAAATCACACCTTTTGGTTAGAACTAGCTAAACCGACCCAGACCAAACTGACCTTATTCGGTTCGGTTTCAGTTTACTAGGTTTTACGCGGTTAACATTTTGCCCTGAATCGGTTTTCGAGTCAGGTTTAGCCGGTTAGGGTCGGGTTTGACCCGTTGCTCGACCCTAATGTAAAATGACATAAATAGCCATTTACATAATTAAACAGATAGAAAACTCAAAATGACTTAATACACGAGTTATTAGATTATTGACAATGTGTGTTCTATATCGACAAATAAGCTTATTTATGTACTTCCTCCGTCTCATATTTATTGTTCATATTTCCTTTTGTAAATGTATCAAATTAATAGTTCACTTTCTATTTTTAGTAAGAAAAAGAGAATTTAGTAAGGCAATTTTTATTTGAATGGTTGAGAATTATAGTGGTTCGACTTTTATTAAACTTTGCGATTTTTGTCTCCTAACAATAATTTTGAGAAGAAAAGAGTATTTACGTAGCAAGCTTCATGACATGACATCACTTTTTGGGTTTCGCTTGAGCCACAACACAAACACTTTTAGAGAACTTGAGGATGCGTTTGGTTTGTTGCCAAAAATCACAATCGAAATGAGTTTAGGTATGATTTGGAATGACTATTGATTACATTAAGGGTGTGTTTGGTTTGTAGATGGGTTTAGAATTATGATATGAGTTTGAATTTTGATTTGAATTTTAATTTGATGTAAGAAAAAGAAAATATATTATAAAATATGTAAATGTTATTTTAGAAAATTATATATAAATTTGAGTAAATGTAAAAAACAAATTAAAAATAAAATGTGAGATAGTGGTGAAGTAGGTCCACTCACATTGGAAAAGGACAAAAAACAAATATGGAAACCGGAATTTTTTTTTTTTTTTTTTTTTTTTTTTTTTTTTTTTTTTTTTTTAATGATATCACCCAATATACCAAATAAAGAGATCAATCAAAATTTGATTCTTGATTCCCAATTTATAAGCCCACCAAAGCAAAATAAACACACAATTTTAACTTCTATCATTCAACTCACACAAAACCCTTCAAACAAATTGCACCTAAATGTATCATTCCAATTAGTGTTGTTTGTTTGATGAATTTCATTTGGATTGAAAAGGTAAAAAAAAGAATCAAACGTGTGATAAGTATCTCTTTTGAGTGTAATGATGGATTCCTAATATCAGGATATCGATTTAAAAACCCAAACGCATATTGATGCAAACAAACATTGTGTATAACTTTGATTGTCGCCAAACATGCCTTGAACTTATTTATGTAATTTAAACTATAATCCATAGATTTTTAACCGAGCTTCTTGAAAAAAAGTTTGAATATCTTTATTTCCTTTGAAGCTTTTTTTTAGAGCACTAGTACGGGGCGTTTTTTCCTCATGCTGACATATAACGCGAACGGATAACGTCAAACCCACACAGGACATGGTGTTATAGGTTGTGGCCGAAAATACCAGCCTTGTTATACCTTTTTCTTTTTCTTTTCTTTTTTTTTCTAAAAAAAATATATATAAATTTATGTTTTATTAGGTTATGTGTGAACCATAAGGTGTCTTATAACTTAAGGTTATGGAAGACAGGTGTTTTTTTGTCGCATCACTTTTTGTTATAACTCAAGCCATATGCCTTGCACACATGGTGCTCTTAGAATAAAGTGTTTTTTTTTTTTTTTTTTTTTTTTTTTTTTTTTTTTTTTTTTTTTTTTTTTTTTTAATAAAGCTTTTAACTTATGCATACAAGCAAACTTTTTGTATGCAATTTTTATGTGTAAAGCTTTATTAACATAAATTAAACGTTTAAAGCTTCTATCGTGTCAATATGCGCATAAATATCAGCTTCTACATTTTTTTTCAAAAAACAAACATTTAATCTCTCATGAAACTAAAATATATATACACACACTAAAACTCACATCAGATATACTAGTTGTCAGTACAAGTGCTCATTATCACAGGTGATATACTACCAAAAACTGAATAAAACCACTACAACTGTTCATCATCACAGATGTTATACTACGAAAAACAGAATAAGTTTACTACAACTGTTTTATCACTGGTAATATACTACCAAAAACTGAAGAAAATCATAACATTAGTCACTGGTGATATACTACCAAAAATCTAAGAAAACTACTACAACTGTTCATCATCACATATATTTTCATCACAAGTGATATTCTACCAAAAAACTGAAGAAAATCACAACATTCATGACAATATTATAACAATCTCTCAATATAAATATAAAATCAACAAAAACTGTAAAATCTAAATAAGTAATATCTTATAAAACTCAAATAAGTTCATAATCATCACATGCATTACAATATCGCATAAAAATTAACAAAAAATACACAAAATTTTTCATAAGTAGCAATAATATTCATAAATAAGTACAAAATTACTAGAGATGCTAATGAAACAATTAAATAATTAATCGGAAGCATCATACCTTCATCTTGAGATTTTTTTTTTTTTTTTTTTTTTTTTTTTAATGATTTTAACCGAAATTGGTTGATTTTGAGTTTTAATTGCAGTTTTTTAATAGCGGTTAGAGAGAGAAAGTGTGATTTTTTATACCGATTTTGTTAAAAGTGAGAGGTGTAGGGGTGGGGTAAGTTTGGTGAATTGATAGAAGTGGTCCCTCCTTGTTTTTTAATCTTTAAAAACTGTTTTTTGATCCGATGGTCATAAATCGTCCATTGGTATGTTGTGGATAACTTTGATTTTCATTCCTCATAACCAAATTCCTCAAACCAAACATGCCTTGAACGTATTTATGTAATTTAAACTCTAAAAATCTCCACACATTTTTAACCGAGCTTCTTGAAAAAAGGTTTGAATATCTTTATTTCTTTTGAAGCTTTTTCTTCTTAAAGCACGGGGCGTTTTTTCCCTCGTGCTGACCTATAACGCGAACGGATAACGTCAAACTCACACCGGACATGGTGTTATAGGTTGTGGCCGAAAATAATAGCCTTGTTATACTTTTTTTTTTAATATATATTTATGTTTTATTAAGTTATGTGTGAGTCATAAGGTGTTTTATAACTTGAGTTATGAAAGACGAGTTTTTTGGTCGCATCACTTTTTGTCATGATATGCTTTGCATACATGTTTTTTTTTTTTTTTTTTTTTTTTTTTTTTTTTTTTTTGAACGGCGAGTTAGTAGTTAGTGATTCGAGCCACAGTGCTATCCAATTGGGCAGTATGCAAGCATCCAACCTTTCTCCTTAAGGGATAAACCCCACTTCTGCTTCTATTTTTTCGGGCCCCTGAAAGTCTATGGTGAGACTCGAACCTGAGACCTCTCCAAAGATACCTCTCAAAGGCTACCCTTGGTGGCCAACTGAGCTAGCCCAGTTGGTTTTGCACACATGGTGCTCTTAGAATAAAGCTTTTAACTTATGCATACGAACAAGTTTTTAACCAAATGTTTTTACGCAAAACAAAAAGTTATTAGCTCTAAATTGCTTTTAAAAAGGAAAGTGATTTGTACAATTCATATGTTGATTCGCAAACTGTGATGGTGTCACCTCTCTTTTAAAAAGCTGACTACCAAAATGCCAAAAAAATTATTAAAAAAAAAAAAAAAAACAAGGTGTGTAAATTCACTCGATTTTTTATTCTAGTTATTACACTGTTCAAAATGAATTACTTAACACAGAGACACGAGTAAAATTATTGAATACGCTTTTTAACATCGTTTTAGAAAAGAGTTACGAAGATATCATCGAGCGAATACAAAAGTACAAGACATACCAAAACTGAGCTTAAATTAAATATATCTAGAGGCATAACCATACAAAAGACACATATCGATCTCATCAAACAAAAATTTTGATACCAAATTGAAAACAATTTTTAAAGGCTGGGTGGGTAACCACTCCACCACGTTATGTAAGAACAATCAAGAAACATTATTGTTGTTTTTTATTATATCGGAAATACTTGCATATAAATACTAGCTAGATGAACTATAACTTGCATTTCAAGATTATTGTTTGATGTTGCTATAGTTAAAGATCATCCATTTTCTCATTACTCATAGTTTGATATAGCAGAAATGAGGATAAAAAGACAAAAAGTATAGGTGTGTTCGTGATTAATTCTTTTTGGATGATGTGAAAGTATTAAGGTATAAATTTAAACAACGGCGGAGCTAGAAATTTTTTTTAGAGGGCCGAAACAAATTTTTTTCGGGAAGAACATTAGATGGGAGGGCCGAGATGGAAAATATAAAATTTTAATACATGAAATTGCGAAAAAATACACTAACGTGCTTAAACCTAGGGTCCTGATCCCTTAATAGCTCCGCCCATGCATTTAAGTATTGACAATTGCCCAAATTACTACAAAAAATAAGAACATAAATAAACAAACATAGAAAGTTTATGCCTAAAATATGGTGTAGTTATTCATCAATTCATCATCTTATATTATATAAATCAATTCATCATCTTATATTATATAAAGCTTAAGTAGCCTTATAAATGTAAAAGGGTCATAATAAATGTCCCAAGAATTAAAAGTGAAATGTAGATGCTTCATGTGTTAGTACATTGATTTAACAGCCATGCATAAAGGTAAGTGTAGTATACTCTAATATGAGAACATGGATGGTTTAATGTTTAGGATGATTTTAGGTTAGATGTTCTAGTGAGAAGTTAAAGAGAGAAAGAGATGGAACCTTGAGAGAAATAGAGAAATGTTAGATTGCAAATGAAGGTCCAACCATTTCCCTTTGGTGGGAAAGGGTATTGATAGTTACAATAGAAACGCCCCCTGAAACGGGCTGTGGAGCGAGCTGACAGTGGGTAAAGACCTGACCCGACTCCACAAATACTAACTAATACTAAACTACATACTAACTAATATGATAACTACTACGAGCTACAATATGCTAAACTACACTCGGGGTGACCGAGTCTTTATATGAATAAACGTATTCCTAACAATCTCCCCCTAAGGGAGGTCACCCCGGAAAATAAATGTTGAATCATAGCATTCAGGTCTTTGACGACATCTTTGTAGCTCGTAGCCTTTTGATTCTTCATTGTTGAGATCTTTGTGCTTTAAGTGGTAGACTCTAGATGACACCTTCAATGTGATGGATGATCTTTGGAAATAGTTTCAGCTTCATCATCCAAGTGAATGTCAGAGGGTCATCTTCGAGCAGTAACGTCTCCATGTGATATGAACATCTTTGTGTTGGCATGCTCACACTTTTTCAGGATCATGATCTTCTGCATCAGAGTTGTGGAAGCATATGTGAGGCCCAATCAATGATCATGATTTCTTAGATTGTGATGTTGAAGTGTGAGCATGTGTTGATGGATCAACATCTTTCCAGCAATCAACAGCAGCCGTCAGAAATTCCTGCAAGTAGACAGTTAGCAACAAATCATCCGGTACTTATAGGTTTGGAATTAGAGATCGTCAACAGCATAGTGTGGAGACTCCTTCTAACCCTTACCATGACCGTTCCCAATCGGCAAACCCTGAAAGGATTTACACGAACTATCTAAGTAGATCAACGATTGGGTGAGTCGCTAGAGATCACTCCACGACTGTTGATCGATGTTAACCATCGCGACCACTAAGCGTAATCCACAAGGAATTACCTAAGTGACCTGCTTTCAGGGCTGCTTGATGTTGACCCTGGCAGGAATTTCCATTCAATCACTGGGAGTTACTAAAGTAACATCCCTCATAAATGTTCTGGCAGATTGCTAAGATCTGCATTGGACTTATAGTTTACCACTGGTGTCCTTAATGTTGAACAACCAGGGTAGAAGTAGCACGTGTTCCTATGAGATCTTTTTATGTATCTCGAGGCTCTAGACTCAATAAGTGCATTTGGTTTTCCTATGCGGAGATTAGGGAGAGGTCTCCTGCTTCAATATCAACTATCTCTAAGAGATATGTCGATAGATTACACCGGTTCCCCGTGAGAATGAAACAAGTTCTTTTAAGAGAACTTGAGTGGCTAGAAGGTTTAGTGCATTGCGTCACTGGGACCATGACGTCTTGTCTTCAATACCGATGTTGCCTTAGCAACCATCAGTAGATTATGAATTGAACCCGGTTTCTGCCCTAAGGTTGAATAGTTGGAGGGCTATTTCTTTTCACCTTTTCTCATTTCATTTCTTTTTAATTCCTCAACCCCTTCTTTCTCCAATCTCACATTTCTCCTTTTTTCATAATCATACCTATGGACTTTCTAATACTATCTATTTGGTATTGTCCATGGGTAGATCCCTCCGACTCTGGCGGATCATAGGACGGTTTTCCTAACTTTAGCCACCTTATAACTTCATGACTATCCTATGTTGCCATACACCAAATCATTGAAAATTCTCTCAATGTGTTTATGATTAAGAAACATATTTTGTTAACACATTGAGAGTTTTGTCATTTTCAAATGCTCCCCCTTAACATGTGCTCATATGTATTGATTTGAAAATTTGCACATGACGGGAAGAGTTGCACTTTTTGAATTGATCTACCTTAAGTGAACATGACTGGGCATTCGAGACACGCTTACATCACTAGTTGAACTAGCTTGAAGTTATTATCCGGCCGGATCAGATTCACCCAAGGTTTCTCGAAACGGTACATTCTACTCAGACAATTCCTTTTCGAGACACGCTTACTTCACTAGTTAAACCTGCTTGAAGTTATTACCCGTCCAGGACTAGTCCTTTCGATTCAGGACAATTGTGCTTCGTCAATTCATGAGTCAAGGCTGAGATACACTCATATGCAATGCAAGTATATTATAACAATCCTAACGCAAGAAATCTAGCATAAGATCTAGTTAAGTATAAACCGGAAAGCTAGCTATAAACTAATAGGGCACATATGCTTAGATATAAAAATAGCTAAACTTTAAGTAGCAACAATTATCTAATATATTCAAAAAATAAAATCACAAAGAAGTTCACATAACATATAAAAGCACTTGTCGTCGTTTTGTGTATTATATACACCAATGTTTACTTAGCTCGATTTTATTTGAAAGTAAACTAGTTTCCTCCCCATTCTATAATTTAATTAAGATCAATATTTTGAAAACATAAACACTTAATTTTTCAAAAGTATATCAGCTAGGAATGCCCGACTTGAAGAAAAAGGTAAAACAAAAGTTTTACGTTAAAACGAAACACAAATTTTTGGCCATCGTATAGTATTTTGACTTTCTTACTTATTTAAGTTTGTAATGGTTACTTGTAAGTATTTTTAAATGAAAGTAGACTCAATTACCTTTAAAACGCCGGGTGGCACGACTTCTACGGAGTTACGGTTAATTTTATATGATTTTTCAAAGTTTCCGAAAAACTGTCGAACAGACAGGCGGACCCCTTAAATTTAAGGGGGCCGCCCAGACAATTAAAGGGGCCGCCCATCTGATACTAAAAAATGATTTTTTTTTTTTTTTTTTTTTTTTTTGTTAAAATTTATTTTCTGACTTTGTGGAAAGATATGTAACTTTCTGATTTTAAAAACGAACATATAACACTTGTTTTAAACATAATCTTATCTCGAGCTAGTATAATAAGTGTATATAATATCAAAACAAATACAAGTTAATCAACAAAACACTTTTCATATTTAATCCTCTTTAATGGGTAATTTGATACATGGATCGTACTCAATTTTTAAAACCATTTGTTTTGAAAATTTGAGCGACCTGACTCTGGTACCAATTGTGGAAAACTAGAAGGGGGGTTGAATAGTTTTCCCCTCTTTTTTCATTTTATAAAAACTTTGTTTCAAAATGTTGATTCGAATTTATTCAATTGTGTGTTTGGAAAACCTTTAATTAGAGTTTAGTATGAAAACAACATATAATCAATATGATCAATTATATATGTAAGCTTTTGGAAAAACTTAGTTTTATGAATGGAGCTTTGGTCGATCTTTGTGTGAATACGTTTTCTTTTTAAAATCTTAAAACGTTTTGTATCAAATTATCTATCAAGTTAAACTTAATATGAGAAGTGTGAATAATAATCTATTTGACCATATCATATAATTATGCACACAATCACAATATTAACTTCTATGTACAACACAATCAATCATCACAACTATATAAGCAACAACTAAGACATATAGGCAAGTATAGATGTAAAGCGATAAATGCAAGAATAAATGAAAAGAGATAAGAGAAAGGAAATGCAAACCGGACACGATGATTTATAGTGGTTCGGCTACAAGGACACCTTCCTTGCCCTACTCCACTCCCCGAGTCACCTACTCGAGAGTTTTCTTCACTACTCAACAAGCTCCCTTTTGGCGGAGAAAACCATACACAACTTTTGCTTACACCATTTAACGACACTAAGCTAAATGTCGAGTTCTAATAGTAGCTAGAACCAATCTCACAACACGACTTCGATCACTACACAACTTCTACACGACTTCACGACTTCTTCATGGCTTCACGACTTCTTCACTACTTTACAACTTCTTCTATACTCCACTACATATTCACACATTTACTTCTTCACAACTTCATGACTTGTCAACATTTCTACTTCTTCCCACTACTTCTTACTCACTCATAAATTCACTACTAAGTAAGATCATCTTGATCTACTTATTACATATACATAACTCACAACATCACATAAACACTAACTAGATCCTAATACATATTTGGCTTTATGATAGGGATGATTCTTCTCTTCCACTTTGAGTGGCGAAGGATTGGATCACTTGAAACAAAGACTTGTAATCTTTTGATCAAAGGATTTAGAAGGATGTTTTGAAGGGATTGGGACTGAAAATTTTCGTGCAAAAGGTGAGAAAAATCTGTGGAATGAACCAATATTTATAGGAGAAAAAATACTGTTTGAGAGCGTGGGCGGTCCCCTTAATTGTGTGGCCGGTCCCCTTAATTTACTAGTCGGTCCCCTTAATTAATTAAGGGGGCCGCCTAATAAAAAAAATATTTTTTTTTCAGAATTTTTGTCTTTTTGTGGGGAATGTTTTTCTTGAAGAATATGGCCGTTTTTTTAAGTAGAAATTTGAATTCAAAATATTTATTTTGAATAAAACATTTCTTATAAATACAAAAAAATATTTTGTATAAGTTTAAAAATGTTTGTCCCACTTTATAAAAATTGTAAGGTTTGTAAAAATAAAAATTCCTTTGATCATAAAATGCATTAGACATTTGTTTGTACATACCTTAAGTGATTGTTGAAGCATACTCGAGACGTTGAGATGTCGAGGCTTGTTGACGTCTTAAGTGATTGTTGAAGCATACTCGAGACGTTGAGATGTCGAGGCTTGTAGACGTATGAATGCATAGATGAATTATGATCATAAGTAACTTATGCACTTTACGTTATATGTTGTAACTTACATCTTTGTCATCATCAAAACATGAAGAGGATGTTTAGATTAAGTATCGTAATATTTATGCCAACAATCTTCCCCTTTTTGATGATGACAAACTATGTAAACTATAACTCATAGTAAAATGTATAAGTTACTTGTTTACACTTCTTCTCCCCCTTTTGTCGAAGCAAAAAGGTAGATTTTAAGACGAGACTTCTACTACGCTTGAACCCTTGAGATAGAATGTAAAAGACGAGCTTGCATCATCGTAAGTGAAGCCTTGATCCTAACAACCTTAATGCTCCCCCTTGGTGTATGCTCCCCCTTGGTGTATACTCCCCCTTGGTATATGCTCAAAACTTGTTTTGGCTACCAAAGAATCGAGCGATGAAGTAATCCTTCAAAACAAAGTTAGTAGACAAGTGCAAATATATATAATGATGATGATAGATATATGCATGATACTAACAGGGGAACAATATATGGACGTAATAGGTATATGCACTAAAAATATGACACATGCAATTATTATTTTAAAAACAACAACCTAACTCTAAAAAAAATACCATGACCAAAGCTTAAGACATGATAATGATTAGAACCTAATGCAAAGATTCTAGCGACATATTTTGGCGAAAGATGACAAAATATATATTCTAAAAGAGTTAAAAAAAATGAAGATGAGAATGATACGTTCTTTTAAAAATGTAGAAAAATGAAGAAGGATGAGCGTGAATGAAAAAGGGAAGGTAATGACAAAAGGTTGACAAATATGGTTTAGATTAATATATCGTTTGACAAGGGTGGATGATTGAGAATCATGTGATTTTTTAGGTGTTTTGTTGGTTGACGACCAAAGATGGATATGTGAAGGAGGTGGTGATGGCTCGACAACACTTGAAGCTTGGATATCTTCTTTGTGTTCTTCACTTGCTAGGAAGTGGAAAAGATGCATTTCATAAAGAAATTCACTTGACTTTTAGGGATTTAAGTTTTGATGGTGATGACGCACTTAGTAGAATGTACGGAATCGTTACATGGTGGAATCTTCTAGTGAAGATGGGAAATAAGGATCAAGTGGAGATGACTAGGTGGAAGCGAAAGAGTGATGTTCAAGGAAGCGAAAGAGTGATGATACTCTTGTTGGATAATGGAGGTATATGTTTAGGTGCATGAGTGTTGGAGAGTTTAGAGGTGTAGAGTTAGGATCGGAAGAGGTTGATTGAGGTTTTGGATGTTGTTCAAGTAAGGGTATTGGATGTGATCTAGTGAGACGATATTCAATCCAAGTGAAGTGTTCATTGAATGTAATGGTTTTTAGGAGAAAGATGTAACAAGGTCAATTGTTGACATGTTTTTCAACTTGATTCAAGTTGTGGGGTGATGAAGGAGAGCTAGAGGAAAGTTGTTCCAAGTTTCATTGAGCAAGGTGTAAGGTAAGAAGAGCATAAAGCTCATGGGCTTCTTTGAGTTCTTCAATGAACTACAAGTGTTTGGAGGAAGGTGATGATGGTGGAATGTGGTTGTTATTAGAGATGGATGATTGGACATGCAACATAGGAATGGCATGTGAAGTTATAGGGTGTGGTGGTGACACTCTTGGTGGTGGAGACATGTTTGAGCTTGGGTAATCATGAAAGCATGATATGGATGGAAGATAGGCTTCATGAGTGGATGGTGTTTTTCATTTCACGTGGGTGGTTTGAGGATGTACTGAAGAAGGGTTATGAGGTTTGAGTGTAAGGTAGAAGGATATATGTGAGTGAGTGTGTTTTCCCTTCCCATTAAATTCGTGCTCATCCGGACATAGAGTTAAGCATGTAAAGGTATACAATCAAATCACATAGGAGCAAATAAACATCTAGAAACAACATATATGCGATATGCCATAAATCTAGGAATGACAGAATCTAATGAGAAGCAAAGTTCATAAGAGTAAACTAGCGATAGGTATATTTAGGAAGAGCAATTTAATCAAGTTGGAGAATGAGTATGAGATTATTACTAGTGGTGCTCAATTCAGGCTAAACACGACCATTTTTACGGGTTACACACACCCAACTTCCCACATAGAAGCAATTCAACCGTTAGATTAAATTGAATTTCTAGTCAATAGATTCTCCAGTAGTCATTCTCTTTTTAGAAGAAATTGAGTTCCTAAATTTACCTATCGAAGAGTACCAAATATGAAGTTTGCTTGATTCAATAATACTTGGCTTAATGTGACTCAAACATCATGTTTTTATGAAGGTAAATCTAGATGATATATTTTATTCAAGATCCTAATAGAGACGTTGTGAATGTTTAGATAAGAGTAAACAAAAAGTTTTAATCTTTTCTTCATGATTTACCGGTTGTTTCGTTTTGATGACATATTACTTGATTTAATAACTGTGCTAGACTTAAGAGTGCACCTTAGCATCTCTTGTGAAATGAATCTCATTAAGATTATTTATCTTAAATGAGTTTGTGATTCTCAAATGATATCAAAACTAGACATTAATATATTTTTTTAAACAAATATTATTTTCTATGATTTTTGCCAATGTTATATATCATACTTTAACAAGTATTTGAAAAAATAAATTTTACTTGTTTATGGATTGTGACAAGTTATTTTTCAATTCTAATAACTTATATTATTTCAAAAAAAAATGTAGTACATTATCTTGTAACACAACCATTCATGCTACAAAGAAAATGAAATACATAGAATATATAGTGTGTATTATTCTTAAATATGTATTTTATCTTGAAGTGATAACTTTAAGTAGTGTGAGCAAAGTTTACATATGTTGTTAGTTTGCTCATGTTTGGTTTTCGGATATGACACATTTATCCATTGCATTGCAATGTAAATTGCTTGAATATTTCGGACGAAACATCCAAGTCGTCAATCCTACTTCATTGTATATTTTATGAATGTGTTTAAAATGTTATTCTAATATTTGGAACACAATTACTGGACAAGTAGATTCAATATGACATTATCAACACAAGTGTGAGTAATGATCCAATGCATACTCTTTTCATCTACAAAGGATGTAACTATTTTCATATCAATCTAGTGTGATTGCGTATGTAGATTCAAGACTATATCTTTTGTTGTAATTTGATATAATCTTGAAGCTAAACAAATAGCAATCCAATTTCTTGTCCACACTAAAAAACACGTCAATTAGATTTGAGGAATATATCAACCATAATTTGAATAATGAATTGATATAATATCAAGATCTTTCTTGACCCTCACAAACACTCATTTAAAATAAATAGACATTTTGATAGTGTGTTCCATTAATCATAAGATTATTTATGAGTGAGGTTAGTGAATGATTGAAATTTAACTTATTACTTCATGTTTGTTATATGTTTTGTTTATGTGAAAGACTCTTCATTATTACTTATTATGAACACACTTAGATTTTGAAAATACTTTTTCTTTTATATAACTACTTAATGTTTTAAAATAATTTAATTTCTCTTATTCAAACAACCTAAGGTAAAACAAGGTAATTTGTTGAAAATATTTAAGTGTGTTGTGAAGAATAGATTAAATTGTTTGAAATATTTAGGTGACTAGATTTAACTCATTTACAAGATGTTTGAGTAACATTAAGCCATCTATACCTATATGCAATGCAAGTATATTATAACAATCCTAACGCAAGAAATCTAGCATAAGATCTAGTTAAGTATAAACCGGAAAGCTAGCTATAAACTAATAGGGCACATATGCTTAGATATAAAAATAGCTAAACTTCAAGTAGCAACAATTATCTAATATATTCAAAAAATAAAATCACAAAGAAGTTCACATAACATATAAAGCACTTGTCGTCGTTTTGTGTATTATATACACCAATGTTTACTTAGCTCGATTTTATTTGAAAGTAAAATAGTTTCCTCCCCATTCTATAATTTAATTAAGATCAATATTTTGAAAACATAAACACTTAATTTTTCAAAAGTATATCAACTAGGAATGCCCAACTTGAAGGAAAAGGTAAAACAAAAGTTTTACGTTAAAACGAAACATAAATTTTTGGCCACCGTATAGTATTTTGACTTTCTTACTTATTTAAGTTTGTAATGGTTACTTGTAAGTATTTTTAAATGAAAGTAGACTCAATTACCTTTAAAACGCCGGGTGGCACGACTTCTACGGAGTTACGGTTAATTTTATATGATTTTTCAAAGTTTCCGAAAAACTGTTGAACAGACAGGCGGACCCCTTAAATTTAAGGGGGCCGCCCAGACAATTAAAGGGGCCGCCTATCTGATACTAAAAAATGTTTTTTTTTTTTTTTTTTTTTTTTTTTTTTTTTTTGTTAAAAATTATTTTCTAACTTTGTGGAAAGATGTGTAACTTTCTGATTTTAAAACGAACATATAACACTTGTTTTAAACATAATCTTATCTCGAGCTAGTATAATAAGTGTATATAATATCAAAATAAATACAAGTTAATCAACAAAACACTTTTCATATTTAATCCTCCTTAATGGGTAATTTGATACATGGATCGTACTCAATTTTTAAAACCATTTGTTTTGAAAATTTGAGCGACCTGGCTCTGGTACCAATTGTGGAAAACTAGAAGGGGGTTGAATAGTTTTCCCCTCTTTTTTCATTTTATAAAAACTTTGTTTCAAAATGTTGATTCGAATTTATTCAATTGTTTGTTTGGAAAACCTTTAATTAGAGTTTAGTATGAAAACAACATATAATCAATATGATCAATTATATATGTAAGCTTTTGGAAAAACTTAATTTTATGAATGGAGCTTTGGTCGATCTTTGTGTGAATACGTTTTCCTTTTAAAATCTTAAAACGTTTTGTATCAAATTATCTATCAAGTTAAATTTAATATGAGAAGTGTGAATAATAATCTATTTGACCATATCATATAATTATGCACACAATCACAATATTAACTTCTATGTACAACACAATCAATCATCACAACTATATAAGCAACAACTAAGACATATAGGCAATCATAAATGTAAAGCGATAAATGCAAGAATAAATGAAAAGAGATAAGATAAAGGAAATGCAAACCAGACACGATGATTTATAGTGGTTCGGCTACAAGGACACATTCCTTGCCCAACTCCACTCCCCGAGTCACCTACTCGAGAGTTTTCTTCACTACTCAACAAGCTCCCTTTTGGCGGAGAAAACCGTACACAACTTTTGCTTACACCATTTAACGACACTAAGCTAAATGTCGAGTTCTAATAGTAGCTAGAACCAATCTCACAACACGACTTCGATCACTACACGACTTCACGACTTCTTCATGGCTTCACGACTTCACGACTTCTTCATGGCTTCACGACTTCACGACTTCTTCACTACTTTACAACTTCTTCTATACTCCACTACATATTCACACATCTACTTCTTCACAACTTCATCCCCTTAATTTACTAGCCGGTCCCCTTAATTAATTAAGGGGGCCGCCTAATAAAAAAATATTTTTTCTTCAGAATTTTTGTCTTTTTGTGGGGAAGATTTTTCTTGAAGAATATGGCCGTTTTTTTGGGTAGAAATTTGAATTCAAAATATTTATTTTGAATAAAATATTTCTTATAAATACAAAAAAATATTTTGTATAAGTTTAAAAATGTTTGTCCCACTTTATAAAAAATGTAAGGTTTGTAAAGAGAAAAATTCCTTTGATCATAAAATGCATTAGACATTTGTTTGTACATACCTTAAGTGATTGTTGAAGCATACTCGAGACGTTGAGATGTCGAGGATTGTTAACGTCTTAAGTGATTGTTGAAGCATACTCGAGACGTTGAGATGTCGAGGCTTGTAGACGTATGAATGCATAGATGAATTATGATCACAAGTAACTTATGCACTTTACGTTATATGTTGTAACTTACATCTTTGTCATCATCAAAACATGAAGAGGATGTTTAGATTAAGTATCGTAATATTTATGCCAACATCCCCCTCAATCGATGACATATTTAAATTAAACATTTTGCACAAAGTATTAATTCCTTTAGCATCGATTGGGAGGCAAATTTTAAACAACGTTTCGAGTTTGTTTGATCTTCAAAAACCATGGTACCACCAAGTTTGGAGCAAATATTTTCCCGAAGAATCATTGAAGGAAAAATATTTGAGATGCAAAGAAGACTTCTCTTCTTTTACCAGAAATGATGCACTTAAGCGTACATCAGATCGGAAAGGCACAAATATAAAGTAATTCATGCCTTTGTTAGGAACAGTTGTCTTTTTGGCGACGAACTATCCCCAATATAAAGACCGGGTTGCTATATGAAGTAATAGCAAACCATTTTGAAAGAATATTTTTAGAAACGACATGTTTTAGAAAAAAACATTATTCAAAGGAAGAACTCTTGCTCAAGCATATGTATGAATCCGTGTCATTATTGAATGACATTTCTAGAAACGTACATACTATTGATTACACAGGAGACATGTCGAGAGAAGAATATTTTTGATTTTTATAATTTTATGATTTTTATGGATTTTGAAGATTTTATATTTTTCTATTTTCTTTTTGTTTAAATTCTATGTACAAAGGATATGTGAAGCAACCCTTTCACTCCTCCTGATCTTCCTGTTGGCTTATGAGATCCTCAGGCGTGAGACTCTTCATTCCAAGATGAGGGATGAGGAATTGAAATCAGTCCCTAGAAAGTGCTTTGGTGAAGATATCAGCTAGCTGGAACTCAGTCCTCACGAAGTAAAGTTCCACAATTCCTTTCTCAACTTGCTCCCTGATGAAGTGATGTCGAATGTCAATGTGCTTAGCCCTTGAGTGCTGGACATTGTTACAGCAGAGTGTGATTGCACTTTTGTTGTCACAGTACATAGGAATCTTGTTGCATACGAAGCCATAGTCTGAAAGTTGAGATCTCATCCATAAGATTTGAGCACAGCATGAGGACATGGGAATGTATTCAGCCTCTATGGAGGAGATTGATGTACTCATTTGTTTCTTTGAAGACCAAATGACTAGCTTATTACCCAAAAACTGAGCACCCCCAGATGTACTGCGACGAGTATCTTGACATCCCGCATGATCAGCATCAGAATAGGCTGTAAGCGCCATAGAAGAGTCCTTGGGGTACCATAGGCCCATGTGGATTGTTCCTTTAAGATACCGAAAGACTCTCTTGACAGCTTCCAGATGTTTCTTGGTAGGTTTGGATTGATACCGAGCACACATGCAAACTGCAAATAGAAGATCCAGTCTGCTAGCAGTAAGATACATTAAGGAACCAATCATGCTTCGATACTTGGTTTGTTCGACCAGGATCCCAACATCATCTTCATCGAGTTTTGATCTTTCAATCATAGGAGTATCAACTAAGTCACAGGAATCGAATCCAAATTTCTTCAAAATTTCATTAGCATTCTTGGATTGATTGATGAAGATGCCATTGGGATTTTGAGATATTTTCAGGCTTAGAAAGAAAGACATTTGACCCATCATAGACATCTAGAACTCAGAACTCATCTCTTGGGAGAAACGATCACACTCTTTGGGATCAGAGGAGGCAAATATGATGTCATCAACGTAGATTTGTACATGAAGAAAGTTTTTGCCCGTTTTTCTGGTAAAGAGTGTAGGATCAACAATACCTTTGGAGAACTTGTTAGCTAGAAGGAATTTTGACAAGGTGTCATACCACGCCCTAGGAGCTTGCTTAAGCCTATAAAGAGCCTTCTTCAAATGATACACATGGTTAGGACGTTCTGGATCAACGAATTCTTTGGGTTGGCTTACATACACCACTTCTTTAAGATCGCCATTTAGGAATGCAGTCTTAACATCCATTTGGTAAACCACCATATTCTGACTTGCAGCATTTGCTAGAAATATTCGTATGGCTTCAATTCTAGCAACAGGTGCGAAGGATTCTTCAAAGTCTATTCCTTCTTCTTGATGATATCCTTTTGCTACAAGCCTAGCCTTGTTCTTCAAGACATCTCCATGCTCATCAAGTTTAACTTTAAATATCCATTTGAGAGCAATGATCATAACACAATCGGGAGGTGGTACTAATTCCCACACTTCAAGTCGATCAAACTCATGAATTTCGTCCACCATCGCAGTGAACCATGAGTGTTTAGACATTGCATCCTTGAAATCTTTTGGCTCAACTTTAGAGAGGACAGAATTGAAGAAGCACCACAATGCGTCGGTTGCAAGTTGCTTACGGGTTGATACCGGACGAGAAGGATTTCCAATAATGTTGTCAATTAGGTGATCATTTGTCCATTTCCTAAGGTGTTCATGGGGTTGAGGATAGGGAACTGAGGTAGCCGTGTTAGATTCGTCTGAGGATGTAGCATTATTTGACGATTCAGGAGCAAAGATGTTAACAAACGACTCTTTGTCAGGTGGAGCGAAGGGATTAACTTCAAATGAATTATCCACAGCTGCTACTCGTTGTACAAATGAAGATTGACCATTAGATGTGGTAACTGAACAACTGATGGTGGAAGCTTCAGGATCCCATGACAACGAAGTGGATGGCCTAACATTATCATCTGGGACATTTGCTACCCCAGCTGGTTGTGGAGCAACTGTGGCTTCTGGAGCGACCACGTTTTGAGGTTCAAAATATTCATCAAACATTGGGTTAAACAGTTTCTTCCAATCTTCACTTGTAGGAAGAACAAAAGGAGTAGCAGGAGTGGGATTCTGTACAAGCCTGGAGCTTATAGGTCCAGGAGACAAAAGGTTAGGTACGGGTTCGGAACTCGATTGTCTAGGAACCGGTTGCTCAGTCAGCTCATCGAAAGTAACGTGGATTGTTTCCATAATGTCTCTGGTACGTTTGTTGTAGATCTGGTACCCCTTTCGTTTGGGAGCATAGCCAACGAAGAAACCAATGTCGGCCTTGGCCTTAAGTTTCCCAAGGTCTTCACTGTCATTTGTTGGATAGCATAATGCACCAAATACTCGAAGAAACGAAAGATCAGGTTATCTGCCATGAACCAGTTCATATGGAGTTTTGCAGTGGAGAGGATGTATCAAGGATCGGTTCTATGTATAACATGCTGTAGCAATTGCCTCAGCCCAAAGAAACCTAGGAGCTTTGGAGAAGATGAGCATAGTCCTTGCAGCTTCAACCAAGGTGCGATTACGCCTTTCAACGACTCTATTTTGTTGAGGAGTACGTGGAATGCTCTTTTGATGAGTAATGCCGACACCTTCATAGAATTGAGTAAGTTGTTTGTTCACGAACTCCGTTCCATTATTAGTACGAATGATCCTAACTGTTTTGTTGAGTCGAACTTGCAATTGCTTGATGAGTTTGATGATGATTTCCGGAGTTTCATCTTTTGATCGTAAAAACTTTACCCACGTGAAACGAGAATGATCATCAACAATAACAAGCACATATTTCTTTCCGTTGATACTTTGAATCACATTGGTCCACAGAGATCCATGTGAAGAGTATGTAGGACTTCCATGATGGAATTGACAGTTTTGGGTTTATGAGTGTGCTTTTTGCTCTTGCCCATTTGACATGCGGAACATAGATGATCTTTTTCGTACTTAAGTCTGGGCAGGCCTCGAACAAGGTCCTTACGTGTGAGTTCATTGATGGTACCGAAGTTCAAATGGTTTAAACGACGATGCCACAACCAAGATTTGTTCTTGGAGTCTTTTGAAAGCAAGCAAATTGGAGAGGACCACAACATGTCTTCAATAGAGATGGTGTAAAGGTTAGTGCCCCGACTCCCTTTGAGGAGATCTACACCATCTAATTCTCTAACAAAACAGGTGTGCTTTCTGAATGTAACTTCAAGATCAGAGTCACAGAATTGACCAACAGAAAATAGATTGTGTCCAAGTCCCTCCACGTAGTATACTCTGGATATCACACTGTCTCCAAAGACGTAATCACCATAACCCATTATAGATCCAAAATGGTCGTTTCCGAATCTGACCATACCAATGAACTTTTCCACGAAATTCTTGAGCCGCGAGCGATCTCCAGTCATATGTTTTGAGCAACCTGAGTCCAAATACCAAAGGACGATTTGTACGACCTGCATTTGAAACCAGACAATCGTGGATAACTGAAAAAGCTGGAGCCCCACAAACAGTTGGGGTCCGTTTGGTTAGCACACACAAATATTGGATTATCATATGTCACGAATATATCACTGGAATTTTCACATTTTGAAGCATTAGATCTAGGAGTGGTACTAAGTGCTTCTATTGGGAACTTTCTACCCGCAGGTCTCCATTTCTTAATTGGCACAATTTTGGAGTTAGTGATCCTAGTTAATGGGCACTTTTCTCCTAGGGTGAATTTCCTTCCAGTAGGTCTCCATTGATAACCAACATTAGTGAACACCTTTCCTGTTTTATTCCAGACTTGTTTAACCCTTTTAGCTCTTGAAACATTCATGACCGGAGATTGCATAGTGGATTTTAAGAAGGACACAACACAAGCATCATGATTACCAAAAAATAAGCATTCGTTACAAGTCTTACAAATAGCACCAGAATTCGAATTAATTACATCATTGTTAACACAAATGTTTGATTCAACTCGGTTCCTTTCATTAATCATAACTTTATTGTTCCTAGAGGATTCTTCTACTTCCTTCATAAGTGCACTCTTATCCGGCAAAGTCCTATCATTCTTTGTATTGCACCTAGGCTGTGACTTGCTAGCTTTAGATACACCTTTTACTCCTGTAGAAGCAATGACGGGAACATTAGTATGCTTAATTGCTACTTGTTTACCGGTGATCATGGTGGCGGATTGTGACATGGTTTGGGGATAATCAAATGTAACATGTTTGTTGCCAACGTTAGAGTGCGACGCAAACAACCTATCCGACTTGTTATCATTCTTAGGGCATGATCCTATAGCGTATTCTAATAATTCCTGGGCTCTATTAGTGAGGAAGCATGCACCAACAATAACATCATCCAGTGGTTTAGGTACCCTCTCATCTTCAATGGTTTCTCTAAGTATGACCAGGCAATCCTTAAGATATCTAAGATAGTTGCTATGAACTAACTTATTGTTCCTAATAGGAAGGAGGACATTCAAAGCATCGCACGCATATTTCTTACAAGCATGTACATTGGAAATTGCATGATCACATGAAACGACGGGCATTTTACCCTTCACCATAGTCTTTAGATTCTCAATTTCGTTTAACAAAGAAATGACTCTTTCATCATTTTGGTCACGTGTTATTTTAATAGACTCAAATAACTCTTTGTAATGTTGTTTAGCATTTGACATTTCAGCACGAAGCCACTCATTTTCATGTTCTAATTCATTGATAATGCCTTGTTTCTGAAAGTTTGAGAATCTATCAACTTTTGGTAATTGGTATTGGTCACGTCGCCTATGTTAGACTTTAATTGTGCAATTTGGGCCCTCAACTTTCGAATCGTGCTAGAGTGAGCTTGAATTACTTCATCCTTTTTGGCTAATTCAAAACATGTGTCAAACTCATGAGCATCCGAAGATGTCTTGGCATTTGATATTTTTATACTCTCTTCTAGATGTTGATACTTTAGTTGCAGGTTAAGATTATCAACTTCTAGTTTTGAGAAATGCCTGACCATGTTATCATGGTCGTCATTTTGAATTTTGTTATTTAGTTTGTAATTCTCCCCCTCAAGCTCAATCACACGATTCTGGAAGACATTTAACGTGATCGACATTTCATGAAATTGTCGAGCAGATAATGCTGAGTCGGTGACAGTGTAAAAGACATCCTGTGCAATGCAATTAGCAATCAAGTTTTCATTCATAATGAGAATGTTTTTCCTGTCAATTTCACTGTATTTGAGATCAATAGCCAATTGGTTACCCTCACTTTCCACCTCTTTAAAGACCTTTTTCATTTGAGTCACATCATTATTAATGGTATTTTTAAGGCCTTCAAAATGTTCTTTGAGAAGATCGAAAAATGGCATGACTTCAGTTTGGTAACACTGTTTTGTTTGTTCAAAACCCCTTTCCCCTTCTGTAATCCCCGTTGGTGTAATTCTTTTTTACATGTTTTTTTCAAAGTCATTAAACAGTTGACCTAGAACATATAACCCAATTAGGGTATTACACTGTGTGGGAAGAGTATATGGTACAAGGTGCCTGGGAGTGTTCAGAGGGTAGATAGTTGGGTCAACAATCCTAAAGATGGTACGTGTGTTACCTACAACCCTTTCAGCTTGCATTTTCTCCATGTCAATATTCCAAAAAACTTTTTCAGGGAGGATTTTCTTTTGAGGAACAAAAATGGCTGAGTTATTATCATTAGTATAATCATGGTGAAACACAATATTTTTAGCTATGCACAGGGGATCCTTTAATCGCTCAACAAGTTTTTCCCTAGTTCTATCCTCCGCCTCATCAATCTCGTCATAGGATCTCACATCAGGAGGGGCATGGTTAGGTTCAAGTATAGTGTTTGCATCATATAACGCAGGTTGAGCACCTATATCATTTCTAAGGAATTTGGCTTTAGTCTTAGATGCATCCCGTTCACTAAATTCATCACTTAGTTTCCTATGCTTTTCCATCATTTGAGAAGATTGAATGGTTTGGCCTTGCGTGTACAACTTATCTTCCAATTTATTTTTCAACATTTTGAGTTTTGAGAAATCATTTAGAAGTTTAGTTTCTTTATCTTTGTATTCGAGTTTGATTGAATTCAACCCTTTTTGAATTTCCTGTTTTTGTTTAACAGTTTGATCAAATTATTTTTTTTAAGACACTAACTCTCTTTTCAATGTTTCTTGTTTGGAATTGTTTTCAGATATGTAAGCACGCATTTTCCATTCCATTTTCTGCTCACGTTCATTAAGCTCAAATTTAGCACGCTGCTCGTATATGGTCATCTGATCCTTAAGGATGTTAACTCTAGTGGTCAAGGAATCATCAGGGTTGTATATAGTGTGCTCATGCAGCTCAAGTTCACTAGAATCAACCGACGGCGTGTCACTTGGTACAACTGACAGTCTATTGTCATTCACATACCTTTCATATGGGATATTATTGGTATTTCCCATATCATTGGTGTCTGTATTGTCAATATTCTTGAGTTGTGCAGAGTCACACGCCCCCTTTGGATTGGTAGAATAATTCAGGTTAGAATGGGGTGACGTTGGTACCTCAGAAATAGCAGATTTGATGGAAGAGCCAGACTGATGTTGAGAGGGAGTAGCTGCAGACAGATTAGCCATGAAGATGGTTGATGAGTGTGTAAATACTCATCATTTTTATCGTATCTGAACTGCCAAAACATCCAAAAACACTCAGAAATGCATCAAAATACAGAAATTATCCAAAAAGTGTGTTTTATATGTTTTAGATGCAAAATGTTTAAAAACAAATGAAAAACGAACAAAGTTTGCATAATTGGCAGTTTCAGTCCCTCAATTTTCATAAATTGACAAAACTAGTCCCTGAAGTTTTGAAACGAAAGAAAAGTCAACCCAAGTCCTTTGGAATTTAAAAGTTGCCAACACAAGTCCTTGGGTGAAAAGTTTGAGAAAATTACACATTTGGTCCCTGTACTTTCCAAAATGGCAAAAATAGTCCCCGAGAGTTTTTAAAATGGAAAATTACAACAAATGACCTTGTGGAATTATAAATTGGCAAGAATAGTACTTTTGTAAACTTTGAAAGATGTACAAATTTAGTCCCTCAATTTTCAGCAAAGTTACAAAATTGGTCCTTGTTTTATTATTTCTACAATACCAAACGGACCAAGTATTATTAGCATATACCCCTAATCCAAATCCCTTACAATCCAATCCAATAAACCAACCCCAGCCCACCTTATACCTCCTCCCAAGCCCATCACCCCAAAAGCCCGAGTCAACCCTTTCTTCCCCTCGGTCAAACCCACCACAAACACCCGGTTTTAATATTAATCCCAGTCAAAGACCTTTGACCACTCCATCTTCCACCCTCACCCGTGACTCCCTGCTACAATCCAACCAACACCATCATCACCCCTCACTGCCTCACCATGTAACACTCCAGCCCCCTCCTACTCACCTCAAAACAACAACAAAAAAACAAAATTACCCCCTACCAAGTTATCATACCCAAATGGTCAAATCCACTTTCCCGCCAAAATAAGCTTAAACGGCTAGGATGAAAGTAAGCCATCCAACGGTTCAACATTGAAGTGGGATTTGACCAATTGACTTCCAGGAGCCTTCAAAGTCAATATAAAACAAGAAAGAAGCAAGTAGATGGGGAGTTAGTATTTTTTTTAGTTTTAGTAATTTAGTTAAAATGTCATTTTAGTTTAATCTTATTTCTAGTTGTAATTCTTAGGCAAGAAAGATTGTATTCAGTTCTGTAAGTGTAATATTAACTCAAGTTAACCTTAATTTCAAGTGTATTGATTAAATTCCATAGGTTGCAATTTTTTATTTAAAATCTTAAGTTAGCTCTCAAGTGGTTGAAGGTTCTTGTTTATTTACTCATTCAAGTAGTTTTGGACTGTTATTAAGTTTTTTTAAAAGCTTTTTAAGCATTCAAGGCAGTTTCATTTAAATATCAAATAAAACTATAAAATGGTCAAAACTTCTACATTCAGTTTTAATGAAGGAGATAGCAGGAAGCATGGTGGAAATTGTATGTTCATGGTTTAGAAGTCCCATGGGGGATAGTAGGTTGTACCTTTGGCCCTGGTTCCCTGATTACTAATGACTTTGGATGCCAAGTAAGCTTTTGGACCACACTTGTCTTTAATCATTGATTAATGGATATTTGTTGTTAGTATTGTGTATTCCTGTTTCTTTGAGTTCATTGCTGCTTAATATAAGGTAACTAGTTAAGATTGTGTTTAATTAGTTTATTGTAGTTGTAGCTTAATCTATACTTATCTCTTATTCTTACCTCTTTTTGAGTACACTCGTATACCCACTGTCTCATTTAGCTCATATTGCTCAATTGAGCTTGTTTATGGCACACTGCCCTTTTCCTAAGAATCTTGGTTTCTGTCACCATGATATAACTGAACATAAGCTTATTAATCACTTTTGAAACCTAAATCCTTGGTTTGCTTTGAAAAACATCCCATGACAGTGCATTAAGGGGTGTTTGGATTTACTAGTTTGGATAGGTCTAAGACTGGTTTGTTAGATGTTATTGATTCAGTCAAACTTCACTTGCCTGCATAGTAACACATCAAGCATAAAAACCAAGCATCCTTTGTGAAATTAGTCAAATCTCATCTTAAATCCTACCACCTTGTTCACTGTCAAGGATAATAGCCCATAAATCATGCTTATAGGTTCATTATTGTCTATTATAGCTTAATTCCATTTTGTTATAGCTTAGTATTACTCATTTAATCAGTTAGGATTATTAGAAATTCACCATAGTCATACCTCATGTTCTAGTCAAAAGTCAAAACTTTTTTCTTAGGCAGAAATCTCAAAATTTACAAGAATTGTTTAGAATTGTTTACTTGGATTATGAACTTGTGCTTTTTACATGTTATTGTCTACCACCTCAGCTCTAGAAATCCATGTTCATTAGATTTTTGTGAATTTTCTGTCGGCCCCACCAAGCCCCCAAACACACCTGCAGGGGGAGTGACCTCCCCTGCACCACCACCCTTCACCAACTGTCCCAACTTCCATCCCTCCCCTAGGCCTGGTCAGTGGACCCCACTGAGTGCTTTTGGGTTCTTTGAGTTGCCCTTAAGCTCAACAAATTGGTTCCAGGCTTATTTTGGATTTATTGGCTTATTTGATAAGCTCAATTGAGCCTGGAAAGTAGCCTGTAAATCCCCTTGGATCTGTTTTGTTTTCAGTGAGTATTGGATTGCTTATTTTAGTTCTTTAGCTTTTCCTTTGTGGTTTTCTTTTTATTACAGCTTATTCTAAGCTCATTACACTTGTTCCAGCTTATTTTAATCTTTAGTATTAGCTTTTGGCTTATTGATAGCTTTTCAAGTTATAAAAAATTTCTTTTTAGGCTTACTTCTGAACTGTTGAGCTTATGAGCTCATTCTCAGCTTATTTTTGAGTTGTAAAAAAAGTTACTTTCACAAAAGTTTTATATTTCCAGTTGTTTATCAAGTTTTTAAAGGTAAAAATCAAAAAGAAAAATAAAAAGAGAGATGTGTCATTAGCCAGGTTCGAACTCCTGACCTCTTGGGTTGACCTGGTCAAAATCAAACCAAGCTTGTGCACCAACTCCCCTACGTATAACTTAGTGTTTTTCTTTTCCTTTCTTTTATTTATACTAGTAATTGTCCATTTTTGCTTATTAAGCTTATACAGCTTATTTTCAGCTTATTTTTAAACTTTTTCGAATATGATGACGATGATGACAGTGATGATGATGAAGATAACATTGTTATTATTCAAAAAGATTCATCAGTTGTGATTCCTTCCATGGATAATCAGGGAGAAAATAATGTGACAGAGTCACTAGCCGTTGATCAAATGGAACTTGAAAATTCCATAACTGCTAGCTCCTCTCAACTCCCTTAGTCTAATGATATCACACCCGAAGTTCACACTCACTCTCTGAATATGGGGGATGAGCATCTTAGCACTGTTCCTGAAAAGGAATCGGACGAATTCATAAAGTCTAGTGTTGAGAACCTTGTCCCAATCCCAGGAGAGTCACAGGGAACTTTTGATCATGTGTGTGGCCTACCTTCTCCCCCTGAAAATCCAAAAGATCATTTTGAGATTTTCTCCGATTTTAATGATGATTGTACATCTTATGGAGAAGTTGAGTATGAAGAGGCACCACTGCCTCATTCTCATGTTGCCCCTCTTATTGAGGAGTTCACAGAGGAACTTACTCACATCAATCCACTTCCATTGGGAAGTGATGATGATCTGTTTGACCTTGAAGCCGATATGGGAGAAACTGAAAATCTTTTAAACTCTAATCCCAACATCGAGCTTAGTATTTCACATGCTGATGAAAATTCTTTATCTTCTGGAGACATCAGTCATGTGGAAGGATTACCTTCTGAGCTAGTCAGCTTAGAAGAAGTGAATGATGAGACTGACACTGAAATCAAGGATGAAGCACTTCATGCAACATTATTGAATGTCGATCTCCTCATCTCTAAAATTGAGGCTTTCAAAGAGAAACCTATTTCAGCTCCTATACCCATAAAGGATAGTGATATTTTCTCCGATGATCCTATTCCGGAGTTTGAAGCCTTCACTTTTGATCCTATGGGAGAGAAGATTAGTGGCAGTACCACTTCTCATTCTCATAATTCTCTCCCCGATTATGAATCATTTACCTTCGATGAGTTCCCCTGTGAACTCACGCACATTCGAGGATATGATTCATTCACATTCGAGGAGTTCTCCTGTGAACTCACTCATATCATATCTCCATCGGAGTATGATAACTTCTACTTTGATCTAGACACACCCGGGATATGTCTTGATCACATGAGCTTAAATGATGAAATTCATGATGATGAATCTATGAATTTTCCTGAGGATGATGATGAGTTAGTCATGATGTTTATCATGACTTTCTTTCTTTTCTTCACCTACCGGGTGACTTCTCTTGTTCTTCACTCCTTCGGGAATGAAGACATTATCTTTGACCCCGGCATCACCGCTTATAGTTTATACTATTTAAAGCCGGGATTATATCTCATCGGTGTGGAACTTTCACGTGCTTCAAATGTTTGTCCAAACATCTTGAATGAAAGTCCGATGGAGATTGTTTCTTCCACATCTTGCTTCCCCATGGACAAATAAATTCGGGGTCGAGTCAAGCTAGCGACTCGGTAAACAAAAATAGTAGCATGCATATAGGGTTTTCACCCTAAGTGTGGGGGAGTTACCCCTGCTGTGGTTACAAATAAAGTGAAAAAAAATGATGTTTCCACATTTAGATGGTAATGTTGCCCTTTTACGTTCAAAGAGTCGGCATAATAGCCGGGACTTTGAATATTGAGGACAATATTCAATTCTAAGTGTGGAGGGGGGAGGATTCTTGAGAATTTTATCACATTTTATCTTCTAATACCCCCGTTTTTGGCAAAAATTAAAAAAAATTTCACTTGAGTTTCAAAATTTTTGTGGTTATCAGTCCGCCATGTCTAACCGACAAAAGGATTGGCTAATCCAGGAGCAAACGGCTCTTGGTAAAGATATATCAAATCCGTTTATGGCTTGCAATTTGCCCAAAATTATATAGTATCTCAACTCGCCATATCCTAAAAAGTGAAAGAGTTGGCTAGCCCGCAAGATTATGGCTTGTGGTAAAGGCTGTGGAAAAACCATAATTGGTAATCAGCTCACCAAGATGTTGACTTTGTCCATCAAGAGTTGGCTAGTCCAGAAGCAAACGACTTTTGGTAAAGACAAATCAAATCCGTTGACAGCTGGTGGTTTGCTCAAAATCACATGGTTATCAAGAGGACCATAGTTCATACTTGAACTGATACATTTGGCTACTCCATAAGTGATGGTTTTGGTAAAGAGTTTCAAATCCATTAAGTTTTCTCAAAAGATTGCTAGGGACTAGCAATAGTTTAGTGTGGGGGATTGATGAATGTGTAAATACTCATCATTTTTATCGTATCTGAACTGCCAAAATATCCAAAAACACTCAAAAATGCATCAAAATACAAAAATTATCCCAAAAGTGTGTTTTAAATGTTTTAGATGCAAAATGTTTAAAAACAAATGAAAAACGAACAAAGTTTGCATAATTGGCAGTTTCAGTCCCTCAAGTTTCATAAATTAACAAAACTAGTCCCTGAAGTTTTGAAACGAAAGAAAAGTCAACCCAAGTCCTTTGGAATTTAAAAGTTGTCAAAACAAGTCCTTGGGTGAAAAGTTTGAGAAAATTACACATTTGGTCCCTGTACTTTCCAAAATGGCAAAAATAGTCCCCGAGAGTTTTTAAAATGGAAAATTACAACAAAGGACCTTGTGGAATTATAAATTGGCAAGAATAGTACTTTTGTAAACTTTGAAAGATGTACAAATTTAGTCCCTCAATTTTCAGCAAAGTTACAAAATTGGTCCTTGTTTTATTATTTCTACAATACCAAACGGACCAAGTATTATTACCATATACCCCTAATCCAAATCCCTTACAATCCAATCCAATAAACCAACCCCAGCCCACCTTATACCTCCTCCCAAGCCCATCACCCCAAAAGCCCAAGTCAACCCTTTCTTCCCCTCGGTCAAACCCACCACAAACACCCCGTTTTAATATTAATCCCAGTCAAAGACCTTTGACCACTCCATCTTCCACCCTCACCCGTGACTCCCTGCTACAATCCAACCAACACCATCATCACCCCTCACTGCCTCACCCTGTAACACTCCACCCCCCTCCTACTCACCTCAAAACAACAACAAAACAACAAAATTACCCCCTGCCAAGTTATCATACCCAAATGGTCAAATCCACTTTCCTGCCAAAATAAGCTTAAACGGCTAGGATGAAAGTAAGCCATCCAACGGTTCCACATTGAAGTGGGATTTGACCAATTGACTTCCAGGAGCCTTCAAAGTCAATATAAAACAAGAAAGAAGCAAGTAGATAGGGAGTTTGTATTTTTTTTAGTTTTAGTAATTTAGTTAAAATGTCATTTTAGTTTAATCTTATTTCCAGTTGTAATTCTTAGGCAAGAAAGATTGTATTCAGTTCTGTAAGTGTAATATTAACTCAAGTTAACCTTAATTTCAAGTGTATTGATTAAATTCCACAGGTTGCAATTTTTTATTTAAAATCTTAAGTTAGCTCTCAAGTGGTTGAAGGTTCTTGTTTATTTACTCATTCAAGTAGTTTTGGACTGTTATTAAGTTTTTTTAAAGCTTTTTAAGCATTCAAGGCAGTTTCATTTAAATATCAAATAAAACTATAAAATGGTCAAAACTTCTACATTCAGTTTTAATGAAGGAGATAGCAAGAAGCATGGTGGAAATTGTATGTTCATGGTTTAGAAGTCCTATGGGGGATAGTAGGTTGTACCTTTGGCCCTGGTTCCCTGATTACTAATGACTTTGGATGCCAAGTAAGCTTTTGGACCACACTTGTCTTTAATCGTTGATTAATGGATATTTTTTGTTAGTATTGTGTATTCCTGTTTCTTTGAGTTCATTGCTGCTTAATATAAGGTAACTAGTTAAGATTGTGTTTAATTAGTTTATTGTAGTTGTAGCTTAATCTATACTTATCTCTTATTCTTACCTCTTTTTGAGTACACTCGTATGCCCACTGTCTCATTTAGCTCATATTGCTCAATTGAGCTTGTTTATGGCACACTGCCCTTTTCCTAAGAATATTGGTTTCTGTCACCATGATATAACTGAACATAAGCTTATTAATCACTTTTGAAACCTAAATCCTTGGTTTGCTTTGAAAAACATCCCATGACAGTGCATTAAGGGGTGTTTGGATTTACTAGTTTGGATAGGTCTAAGACTGGTTTGTTAGATGTTATTGGTTCAGTCAAACTCCACTTGTCTGCATAATAACACATCAAGCATAAAAACCAAGCATCCTTTGTGAAATTAGTCAAATCTCATCTTAAATCCTACCACATTGTTCACTGTCAAGGATAATAGCCCATAAATCATGCTTATAGGTTCATTATTGTCTATTATAGCTTAATTCCATTTTGTTTTAGCTTAGTATTACTCATTTAATCAGTTAGGATTATTAGAAATTCACCATAGTCAAACCTCATGTTCTAGTCAAAAGTCAAAACTTTTTTCTTAGGCAGAAATCTCAAAATTTACAAGAATTGTTTAGAATTGTTTACTTGGATTATGAACTTGTGCTTTTTACATGTTATTGTCTACCACCTCAGCTCTAGAAATCCATGTTCACTAGATTTTTGTGAATTTTTTGTGGGCCCCACCAAGCCCCCAAACACACCTGCAGGGGGAGTGACCTCCCCTGCACCACCACCCTTCACCAACTGTCCCAACTTCCATCCCTCCCCTAGGCCTGGTCAGTGGACCCCACTGAGTGCTTTTGGGTTCTTTGAGATGCCCTTAAGCTCAACTAGTTGGTTCCAGGCTTATTTTGGATTTATTGGCTTATTTGATAAGCTCAATTGAGCCTGGAAAGTAGCCTGCAAATCCCCTTGGATCTGTTTTGTTTTCAGTGAGTATTGGATTGCTTATTTTGGTTCTTTAGCTTTTCCTTTGTGCTTTTCTTTTTATTACAGCTTATTCTAAGCTCATTACACTTGTTCCAGCTTATTTTAATCTTTAGTATTAGCTTTTGGCTTATTGATAGCTTTTCAAGTTATAAAAAATTTCTTTTTAGGCTTACTTGTGAACTGTTGAGCTTATGAGCTCATTCTTAGCTTATTTTTTAGTTGTAAAAAAAGTTAATTTCACAAAAGTTTTATATTTCCAGTTGTTTATCAAGTTTGTAAAGGTAAAATTCAAAAAGAAAAATAAAAAGAGAGATGTGTCATTAGCCAGGTTCGAACCCCTGACCTCTTGGGTTGACCTGGTCAAAATCAGACCAAGCTTGTGCACCAACTCCCCTACGTATAACTTAGTGTTTTACTTTTCCTTTCTTTTATTTATACTAGTAATAGTCCATTTTAGCTTATTAAGCTTATACAACTTATTTTCAGCTTATTTGTAAACTTTTTAGAACTTTTATATTTTTCCTAGTTCACTAATAATATTAACTATTTTTAAAAAAAGTTTTAGGATTTTCACTGTTCATATAGTATTTTTTATAATTTAATTAGTTTTATTTGTATTTAATTAGCTTTTAATTAATAATAAATATTATAAAAGTAAAAAAAAAAATTAATTTTCTTTTTCACAAAATTTTCTTTTATCATTAGGGTCGTAAAAATATAATTTTCATGTCCGTAGGGTTAGTGTAGCTCAAATTTCATTTTTTATTTCGCGCACTCGCGTTTATTTTGACTTGAACGCGCGTTTTATTTAAATAACTTTTACGTTTTTAAATTTAGGTTACGTTAGTAAAAGTTGTTTGTAAAATAGAGAAAAACCAAAAAAAAAAAAAAAAGAAAAGAAAAGTGATAGCTTCTATTTAAGCCTTTTTGGCTTATTTTTCTGCTTATCTTTAAGCAAACTTTAATTTTAAATTTTTGGATTACGTTTTAGGTTAACTAGGTTTCACGTTATTGTTAATATAGTGTGTTTAAATCGTTCTCACTTGTAAATCGTTCTCATTCGTAATTCCTTAGTATAATCATTCAAACCTTTATATACCCTTTCCTGTCCAAATTCACCCGATCACAAACCCGTTTTGATTACTATCACACCTCACTGGGACATAATGACCCGGGGAAACCCCAATACTTCCACGAAGTATTGAATCTAGGCAGTTTGACCTTGTTGACCATCCTTTGGTCAATTTAGGTTGACCGTTTGGAGTCAATCAATGGTTTGAGCTGTGGGTTCGTCATCAACATCTGAGTCAAAAGCATCACAGTCTTCAACTTGAAAGATGTTCGGATCATTTAGTGCCATATCCTGAATAGGTTGATCATCCACATCAGCATCAAACGTATTCCCGTCATCACCAGCCAGAAAGAGCAGAGCTTCTTCATCCAAAAGCAGTCCCATTTTCTTGCGCCTGCATTAGCAACATCTTGTCTTTAAAGTACTCAGAGTTTTGTAGGCGCTTTGGGTGAGTGCAATTCCTAGCTATGTGGCCCAACCCTCCACAGTTATAACACTTACGCTGCCTAGCTTGCACTTGAAGCCCATTCCCGACTCTATACTGCCCATTTTCTCTACCAGCATTTCTTTGATTAAGGTTTTGTCTTCCTTGCACATTCTGCACCACCACCCTTCCATCTTCTATGACTGCCTGATTTCGTGGGTTAGACGAAGTCCTGAGTTGGTTATTAGTTGGTGGTAGTACAACTCTGAACTGTTGGACTAATAAGGAGACTTGGTTGGAGAGATTATCAATCATCATGTCAGTGTGAGAGTACCCAGAGTCCAGATGGGTGTTTGAAGTAGATGATGAGGGAGTTTGTGATTGACTGTTTGTTGGAGCAGACCTGGATGAAGGTTGTTGTGGTTGAGGTTGATCATTTGAAGGTTGAGTGAGTTGTTGAACATTAGAGACAAAGGCAAGTGAGTCGTTTGTTGTTGAAGGATTGAGCTTTTCTCGCATTAACCGATCATAAGCAGCATGTTTCTCATGTTGTTGGAGATATGCATAGAGTTGTTCATGATTAGTATGCCTGAGACCTTTGTTGAGTTTAACTGCTGTAACAAACCTATCCCATTCAGGTGCCATGTTATTCACGAATTTAGAGTTAAGCTGAATGTTGGGCATGGTCATCTTGATGGATCTCATATCATTGACCAGCTTGTGAAATCTGATGTAATAGTCAGTGATGCTTTCACCTGGGTTCATTTTTAAGTGCTCAAATTCATCATAAAGTTGAGACTCTTGATCCTCTCTGGTTAACGCAGACCCTGCAAGAAGCATTTTCACATTATCCCAAACTGCTTTGGCTTCTGTGTTGTAGTTGATAAGTTTGTAGACATCTTTAGGAAGCCCTTGAATGACAATATTCGATGCTCTGATGTCGGCATCATAGCGTTTCTTTTCTTCATCTGACAGCTCATTGTAGGTGCGAGGCCCATCTGGACCGACTGCAGCAGGTTGGTCATCAGTGGCTGCGATTGTATCTCTAGTTGTGCCCATTCGAAAAGGTCCTTCATCAATGGATTTCAAGATGTTAACACCGTTTTCCTTTCCCAAGCAGTAAAGACGAATCATTTGTGCCCATGATTCATAGTCAGTTCTGTCCAGCATAGGAGGACGAGTATCTGACCCTGCAGCCTGAATGTCATCAGAGGAAGTACTTGCCATGCTATTGAAAGTGAGTGAGTCCAAATGTCAAGTTGTAAACACAGGTGTGTTTCGTGTTTTGTTGCAACAAGTCGAATTACAACCGCTCCACAGAACACAAGTCAAATCGTAAGATTAGTCTCACAACGTCAAGTTACTATTAAAATAACAAGTCAAGTCGTAAGATTAGCCTCACAACGTCAAGTAACTGTAGAGATGGTGGTAACAACTTAAGTCGTAACAGCACACAACTTTTACAAATGCACTTAAACCAACTCACTAAGAATATCACAACTCGCTAGACTTGAACAACTCGCTAGAATGTATCAACCCTCTGACAACACCAACTCGCTGAATATTGGAACTAACTTGCTGAATATAGAACAACTCGCTAGAATGTATCAACCCTCTGACAACACCAACTCGCTGAATATTGGAACTAACTAGCTAGTAGACAACTCGCTAAATAGAATCAACTCGCTAATAACAAATCGCTAATCACCAACTCGCTGGATGAAATCAACTTGCTAGTGTAACAACTCGCTGGTAGACAAATCGCTAGTCTGACAATATGCCATCTGCTCAACTCGCTAATACCAACTCCCTAGTTCTGACAACTCGCTAATAATGAGACAAAAATGTCACTATCGTAGCGATTTGTCCATATGTCCCAAAATAGCAAAACGCTAACACGCTAACGTCAACTCGCTAGTAAGAACCTGCCAACTCTCTACTTGAAAACATCAACTCGCTATTAAGAATAACGCCCAAAATCACACTTTTTACCACACAAATGAGAAATTAAACTGCTCCAAATGCAAACCTATGAACTAATTACTCATCTAATCAAGAAAGTACAAGAAACTAGCCAATACAAACACTAAACGAGATCAAACTCGTGTGAAACCCACTATATGAACTTCGAAACAACCTAAAAACACAAACCAAGTTATAACTACGAGCATACCACGAATCCTAGGATAGAACCATGGCTCTTGATACCAATTGTAGTATACTCTAATATGAGAACATGAATGGTTTAGTGTTTAGGATGATTTTAGGTTAGATATTCTAGTGAGAAGTTAGAGAGAGAAAGAGATGGAACCTTGAGAGAAATAGAGAAATGTTAGATTGCAAATGAAGGTCCAACCCTTTCCCTTGGGTGGGAAAGGGTATTTATAGTTACAATAGAAACGCCCCCTGAAACGGGCTGTGGAGCGAGCTGACAGTGGGTAAAGACCCGACCCGACTCCACAAATACTAACTAATACTAAACTACATACTAACTAATATGATAACTACTACGAGCTACAATATGCTAAACTAAACTCGGGTGACCGAGTCTTCATATGAATAAACGTATTCCTAACAGTAAGTACATAAGATTAGTGATTTAAGTAGTTGAAAAAATTTGTACGGTACAAGGTAGTGTAAGCAACATCAAAAGTATATCAATTACACAATATTGGGTGACTTAATTTAATGTGCAAGAGGATTTGTGCACAAATTGTAGTACGGTACAAGGTAGTTTAAGCAACATGAAAAGTATATCTTCTATACTATCTAAAGATTGGAGTGCTTAATTTAATGCGCAAGAGGCATTGTGCACAAAAGTTTGTACAGTACAATATGTTTTGCATGAGGAATCGTGCACAAAAGTTTGTACGGTACAACATGTTTCAAGCCATCTCTAAACCTCAAATAATACAAACCAAAAATGCCATGAATGCATAAATTAAACACACCAATTAGTGGTTAGTATTTTTACCTTCCTGTCTATGAGTTACAAATATTTTATCAACTATATAATGTGTCAAAAATCACACACAACAAACCACAACTTTCTCCACACCGCGTGCACATTGGGCTTCGTCTTACTTATTTAGCATATTGATTTATGTTATTTTATGTAAATTTCATGTGTGTTTTGTGTGTGTAAGAATGTAGAACATAAAGATGGTGCTTAGGAGGTTTGGTAGTAACATCATCTTCTCTAATGGTTTAAGAGATCCTACACAACGTTGTCTTATCAATTTAGTGGAACATGCATGAATATTTTTACTTTGATCGAAAATGCAATATATTGATTAACTGTATTTAAGTTACTAATGATCAACTATATCTAATTATTTTTTGTAGTGCGTCAAGAAGCATTAAAGAAAGAGATCGAGAAGTTACAAAATTGTATCAAGAACAAAACATGCAAAAGACCAATGAACAACAACAACAAAGACGACAACAACAACAACAAAGACGACAACAACAACAACAACAACAACAACAACAACAACAACAACGAGAAAAATGCCACGGCCACCGATGGGATGAATACTTAGCATTCATATTAATAGTACGTTACAAATTAAACATGCAATATTTTACTTCATATAATACCGCTAAACGGGCTAATACTATTGATTCGTTAGCAAGTAAGTTTATTTGACGAGCATTCAATTTTTAGTCAAAATTATTACTACACTTTGTTGGTGTATTTCAATATTTTTGCTCTTAATGTAGTTTTTTTTTTTCTTGCGGTGTATTAATGTCACTTTCTTAATTAAATGTCTTGGAATATTGCGTGACTTTGATATTTGGTATGACTGTGTAAATTATGTCGATGTTACATATTGAAAATGGTAGTATATAATAAAAATATCTTCACACGATCATCTTAACAATAAGTATCTTCTAAATCGAAAAAGTATATAAAGGAGAAAAAAATTGTATTTCAAATGTTATCCTACACCTATCACGAGGTAAACATTATTCATTTGAGTTTGATATCATGTGATTCATGTCGTCATACTGTAAATACTTAGAGTGAATTACTAATGAATGCTCCAAATTCGATATTATTGTTTATGAAAAAATGTTGTAATAATGCATTAATTAAAAAATTATTTATGTAACTTACTCATATTAAAAGATTACATATGAAAAACCTCATTTAAATATAACATCTTACAAAAACCTCTTCACATTAAAGAAAGAGATCGAGAAGTCACAAAAATTGTATCAAGAACAAAACATGCAAAATGCCAACAACAAGAAGAACAACAACAAGAACAATGCCATGGCTATCGGTGTCAATATAGATAAACACTTAGCATTCATATTAATAGTACGTTACAAATTAAACATGCAATATTTTACTATACGAACTATAATTTATTATACGAATTATAATTTATACTCTTGAATATACTAATTACTTGAATGTTTTATATTTTTATAGTTTTGTTAAAAAGGAAATTTGTTTTATAGTTCGCTTTTAATAATGTAATTTATTTTAACAACGAAGTCTGTTTTTCACAAAAAATGAGAGTTTCAAACATGAACCGAAAATTAGTCCCGAACATTACGAAAAAAACAATTAGATCCAACCTGTGTGCATCGCATGGGTCATGAGGCACTCCAAACCTATGTGCATCGCATGGGGATAAATATAAAAGGTCTCCAACATTAATGTCATCGCTTCATATTTAAAATAATTTATGTAACTTATACATATTAAAATGTTACATGTGAAGAGACTATTTTCAATGTAATATCTTGAAAAAATCTCTTCAAATATACTCTTTTAATGTCAATAAACTATTTTAAATGTGTGATATGCTTGAAAATGTGATACCATCACAACTTAGATATATAATGACGAAAATAAGTGTCGAAGATTACGCTATAAAAACTTATATACAGCCAATGTGCAACTCAATAAAGTATTTTAAATACGTATAAACTTAGCAAATGTGTAACACCATGACAACTTAAATATAAAATGATGAAATTAAATGCCGAATATTACGCTATGAAAACTTCTATACAGCCCATGTGCACCGCACATATTTTAAATCTATGAAAACTTCTATACAGCCCATGTGCATCGCATGGGCATTGTCGACTATAATAAGAAATAGTTATAACTTAGCCGGATGTATTATTAGTTAGTTCCAATTAAAAAAAGATAGAGTCAATACCAAAATAAATAGACAAAAAATATTACGTAAAAAATACATCTTAAAAGATTACATGTCAATAAACTATTTTAAATACGTATCATGCTTACAAAATGTAAGCTACCACGACAACTTATATATATAATGACAAAAATACGTCTCGAATATAAAATGACGAAAATAAAAGACGGGTATTAAACTTTGAAAACTTCTATACAGCCCATGTGCATCGCACGGATTTTCATGACTATGAACATTTAGATCGAGTATGTGTGCATCGCACGGGTCTGAATGCCCAGTATAGTTTAATATTAAGAACATGTGTTTTTGTTTATTAAATTTTCCCGGAAGGCTGGTGGTCACCTGCGGAAGAAATCTCAAACAAGCCTCACTAAGTTGGAATCCAATGTGTGCAAACATATGATATTTAGGGTGCGTTTTGTTCACAGAATGTTTTTGAAAGAATTGTAATCTTTGAAATGAATTGTAATTTGAATGAATTGTAATTCAAAAAATTGGAATGTTTTGTAATTGTAATCTGTTAGAATTGTAATTGATGAAATCTGTCATTCTGTTTGGTTGACTCGCAACGTAATGTAATTCGGAAAAAAATAAATAATAATAATAATATTTTGATCGGGTTACCCAAACTGTTGAATCTACATTCCATCTTTCTCCTCGACAGATGGCATTATGGAGCTCTCTAAAGGAGGATCATACTTCAGATTGGCTCAGGGTGGTTCCTATATCTGGATTGGGTCAAACAATGAATGCCCGGACATACCGTTGTGTGTTGTGCTATCGGCTGGGTGTTCCTCTTTTCACTGTTCAGGTACCGTGTTCAGCTTGTTCTCGTGTTTTTACTGGAGATATTTATGGGGATCACGCGGTTTCTTGTGCGGGTATTGTTGGCATTAAACATCGGCATAATATTGTGCGTGATGTTTTTGTTGATATATGTTCTCGGTCCGGAATTTCAGCTCGTAAGGAGGTGGATATTGGGCTTTATGGTGATAGGGATAGATCCTTGCGCCCAGCTGATATATTACTTTACTCTTGGGATGGCGGGCTTGATGTTTGTGTTGATCTTACGGGGTCGTCGCCTTTGACGCAATCTGGTATGATTGATTTTATGCCAGGTCGTGCGGTTATTGATGCTGCACAACGTAAACGCATCAAGTATGAGGCCAAATGTGTGGATATCGGATATGGGTTCCTCCCCTTCTCTTTCTCCTCTTTTGGAGAACTTGAGAAAGATGCGGTAACTCTTCTAAAACGTATTCGACGTTTCTCTACGACTCAAGACATTGGAGCGCGGGCTGCTGATCATATTTTTAATAGGATTGGTTTCACTATTGCTAGAGGTGTGGGGGCCCAATTGGTTTCTCGGCTCCCCACCAATTTCTTGTAAAATCCTATTTATTGTTAATAAAAGTGATGGTTTATAATAAAAAAAATAAAAATAAATAAAATAATAATAATAATAATAATAAAATAACAATAATAAAAAAAATATTAATTTATTAATAAAATGTTAATAATAATAAAATAATAATATTAAGATTAATAATAATAAAATATTATTAATAATAAAAGTAATATAATAATAATAATAATATTAATATAAATTTATAATAATAATAATAATAATAATTATTATTATAAAATAATAATATAATATAATATAATATAACATAATAATAATAAATAAATAAATAAATAATATATTTTAGTAATAATAGTAATAATAATAATAATAATATAAAATTTTAATAATAATAAAATATTAATATTATTAATAAAATAATATTATTATTATTTATTAATTAATAAATAATTTAATAATATTATTATTTATTAAATAATAAATAATATAATAATAAAAATAATATTAATAATAATAAAATATTTTTAATATTAAAAGTAATATAATAATAATAATAATAATAATAATAATAATAAAGAATAATAATATTTTTTAATAATAATAATAATAATAATAAATATTTTTTAATAATAATATTAATAATATTTTATAAATATTAATGCTTTGAATTATAAAATACTAAATTACAACGTAATTCAAAACTTTCCATCTAACTTGCTATGTAATCTGAATTCCCTCTCTTGATGTAATTGAAAAGATTGAATTACAATTACATTGCAAAACAAACAGCCTATGTAATGTAATTTGAGTTACAATTACATCCATTATGTAAACAAAACACACTACGTAATGTAATCAAATTACAATTAAATTAAATTACGTCCGATTACAACGAACCAAACGTGGCCTTAGTTATTTACTAAACTCTGCATGTCACTAATGTTTTACTACGGAGTAGTATTTTATGATGTATTAATTCCCTATTTTAAGGAGTACAATTTCTTATAAGATGACGAATTCAGTTACATCATTTAATTAATAGTGGGCCATTTAATAAGAGTGATTGTTCTATTTGTTTTTAAGATGTTCCCATGATTATGTTATGATATGGTTTTTAAGTGGTCGCACCAATCAAGGAGGATTTTTCGCGATAAGAATATGTTATGATATGTGACTTGATGACATTCGTTCTTTGCATATACATATCACGCGTCTTTATATGTTGGTTAGACTGGATGCTTTTTGCCGAGTAGTTGAAACTTGTGGCTTTAGTTCTGTACCTTATATTGGTTCTCTATAAAACCAAGAGATGTGTTTCATGATGTAGGCGTGTAGCTAAGCTAAAGAAAGAAAATCTATGGTTGCTACCAAATTTATTTATCACTAAGCTCGTCATCATATTTTATAAATAGAAATTATGCTAGCTGTTGGTCTTGAAAAATAATATATTGGTCATGAAAGGCTGATCGAAACCGAACTTGTTTGACTACAAAAAACCAAATATTAAATTATTGTAGCTAACATGCGTTTATAATTATAAAAGTTGTGCCATTATTCCATCAATGATTGTGCATACATTTTCATTAACCAACTTCAATCTAATCATAGTTTATCTTTCTCATTTTTTTTGGGAAAAATAATAGTTATATCTCTATACATCGTTCTTAAAAGTGTTTGACAGATATATCTCTATACATGGCATTATTGTCAAATGTGTTGAAATATATACTGTAGTCGTTATGTTTGACGAATATATGATCATTGTACAGTTTTTCTTAAATGGAAGAATTGATGCAAATCTCTGTAATTGATATGCTTATGATAACATAAATATGCAAAACGTCCAAGTTTTTTCATGCAAATATGTAACTAAACTTAACATCTGTGTCTATTTATATATATATAAAGGGGCATGCAAATGGCTTCAATTAAATATTCTCGGCTTCAAACGGCTCCAATTGAATATTCCGAAAATTTAATGGCCTGATGTTGGGCTAATTTCAGCCCATTAAGCTCTCTTTGGTTACCGACGAAACATGTGTCCATTGACTCATAAATCGCTGCCACAAGTGTAATATGTAGCCAATACCAACATACGTTTTAAGTACTTTTAACCTACCCTTAAATTTTATTAGTAAAAATTTTCAAATAAAAAACAATAAATTTTATTAGTAAAAAAAAGAAAACTTACAAAACATACCATGGACACCTTAATATTTACGACTTTTTTATATAACAAACTTTGTTTGCCAAATATCTAACAGATATCTAGCGGTTTCTTAAATAAAAAAAATACTGGCAAAAAACTTTCTCGATAACGAACAAAACAAGCCCAATATTGATATGTTTTTTACGTAAGTACGGTTTTATAAAAAATGTTGAAGTTTAATCTATATAGTTTTTAAGTAAAAAGAACTTTCAAAATGCGCCCTTAACCTATCAAATAATTTTAAAAATTATTCTAAATTTTTTAAAAACTATAAGGGCCAACACCTCCACGCAAAGATATCCGTTCACTCTCCCCCTGAAGGTTTGACCTTGATGCTTACAGCTCAAGTTCTTTTCCAAAGTCAAGAATCTGATTAATCCATATTCGATTTATCAAAAGTACCCGCCGCAACGCGGCGGGCGCAAATACCTTGTTCTATTTTATACCAACAGTTTTGTCTTCCATATATAGATATATTTATATAATAAAAGAATTACATCATTTTGTAGTGTTTTTGCAAAACCATTCTCATTGGAAAAAAAATTAGACCAATTGGAGAGCTTGATTTTGCCACGTAAGCGAAATCGAGCAATATGATTGGTCAATAGAAAGTCAAAATTAAATTGATTTTCGTCAAACTTACTAAATTTGGTGGAGAAATTTGGTTAAGAAAAAAAATGCAAAAAAATATAGGTGTCATATTTATGAAAACAAAAACTTAAAAAGAGAGAAAGTAATTTATAAAACTTTAGTGGTTGAATTTTGGGTAAATGATATTAAAATGTAATATACTTGCCACAAATTCATCGAATGGGTAGTGAACTATTTTTTTTTTTTTTTCATTTTGAGGGTAATTTTCTTTCAAATTCATCATATTTAAGGTATTTTGCAAAAATTTTGGATAATTTAGCCTTTCGGAAAAAAAAAATTGTATTAGCTATGAGGGGCAAAATTGTCCAAAATTTTTACAAAATACCCTAAAGATGATGATTTTGAAAGAAAATTACCCTCAAAAAAAAAAATAGTTCACTACCCATTCGATGAAATTGTGGCAAGTATATTACATTTTTTTATTATTTGCCCTTGAATTTTACATAAAATATATGGAGCTAAGTGTAAAATTACAAGTTCTATGTTTTTTAATAACTTTAGAAAAAACACAAATAACCCCTTACACTTTATACCCCTTATACTTTATAATATGAACTTTGTTTAAAATGACATTAGTATTAGTATTAGTTTCATACTTTCATCTATTTAAATTACAAAATTTTGTAAATATGCAAATTAGTTTTAATATTGTTAGTTGTAGACTTTCATCTATTAGAATATTTTGTTAAATCAAGACTCATGTTATTCTATTTAAAAGTTTAATTTATGCGTACACGGATTTGAATATTAATATTGTTAAATTATTAGTAACGGGAATATAAATATCAAATGGTAAGCACGAGTTACTGTGATATGAAAATAAATATATGCAATTCTACTTATAACAACGATTTTAGCTTCATTAACGCTCATTTATGTTCTACTAAACTCACACATTTTGTACAACATGATATCAATAGTTAAAGTTAAATAATAACATCAACATCAACCCCAGCATGTCTGTCAGTTAAAAACATTATACAAAACTAATTATTAAAAAAACAAACAAACAAACAAATGAGTTAGATAGTCATTGTTTAAGTTAGAAGGTGTTTTCCTTAAATTATATAAAATAAAATAAAAATGCATGCATCACAATCCTTATTTGATAACAATCACCTTCTAAATCAAAAAAGAAAAACTATGTAGGTAATAACCTAACTTTATTCATTGACGTGATGTTTCATCAAAATAAATAAATAAATAAAATAACGTATAGTTGGCCGTTGCAAAGGAATTAAAGTATGTGCATGAGAATTATTAAGCAAGAATATATAGTTTTTAATCAGGTTATTACGTTACTATACTGCAATAATGTTATTGAGTTGGTAATCACGGATGTAAGATACCATTCATCTATACTTATGATTTATGTGTTAACCTCTTTTTGCTTCTCGATAGAATCTGAAAGAAACCTTAACAGAACTTTGGCTTATGTCTTATCTAGCTGATACAGTAGTTTTTAGAAACCTTTTTTATAGTTTAACTTTTTTGTTAACTTTTTTTTTTTAATGTTTTATCAAAAACTTCTACACTTAATATTTTTGTTTTTACTATAAACACACTAAGCTATGATAGAATTAGTTGTGAGTTCAGAGGTTTGTTACTAAGCTTCTCAAAAAAGCTTATAGCTTTATTATAAACTTATTGTGTTATGGTAATTGAATAAGTTAATAAGCACCTTTAATAAGCATAACCAAACACCCCTTTAGTTATAATATGAAGTTTTCTTATTTGATGTTATAACTGACTATGTTGTTATCCTCACTATAATGCAACATGTAAGTAGTTTTTGCAGTTTTATGATCTTATCACACACACTAAAGTGCAATGCAATTTGTTGTGTGCGTTTTTAGAAGAGGATTAAGTATCAACACGTGATTGTCATGGAAGGATTTTCTACGCCTGCTCAAGGTATGAATGTATAATTAAGTTGAGTTGCTGATTTAGATAATACATGAATGTATTTTAATGTACCAAAGATGTATTTTAGTGCATATATGGGGAATTTTATGGTAGGAATTCTTAGCACGTGTCTTTCAATGAGTTAATGAAACTTAGCAGGTGTTTGTTGTCATTAATAACACTATGGGTGTCAATCAACGGTCTAAAACATGAGTGTCTTTTACCTTGATGATCTAGGCCTGTTGTAAAGAAAGTTGCACTAAAGTGAAAGGTCGGTAAGGATTCAAACAATCCTAAAAGACTTGCGAATGTATTCTTTGTCATTTTTTTCATGCATTTATAATTTACTTATACAAGTAATTATAATTTCCTTATATAGTTCGGTCACAGGAAAAAATTATTTTTATACATTAAGACATAAACGTAAGATTAAATTTGAGTTCTACCCATCACATCTTTTTTTTTTTGTTTTTCTTTATATAATAAAGAAGCTATAGTGTAAGCATCTATGTTAATTTGGTAATTTTAAGATCAAACATGAGAAATAAATAGCACAAACTTTATGAAAATGTTATTTTTCAAACAAAAATGTACATTAGTAAACATGATATAATGGTTATTCATAATCAAAAAATAAATCAATCTTCAAAGCTATCTAAATATGCTACATATTTTAACGAAAATATAAGTAAAAGAAATACCACGATTACAAAACATATCGTAAATTCCTAGCATGGGTTTGCAAAACTAAAAACATATATCACTAAAACGTCATGTAAGTCAAGTATCATCATGTGATTTTGCTTGAATAATAAAATATAATTTTTAACCAAAAAGTATTTTCCTAAAATAATAGGTAGATTATAACATATATATACATATGATTTTTTATTTTTAGTCCCTCAAGTAAAACCAATTGAAGCATGTTAAGAGATTCATTTCTTAATCGATAATAATACATAATCAAAATGAAATTTTAAAAATCCTGTGCGTGCACAGGTATTATAACTAGTTTGTTTTTAATACAATATCTCATAAATTAATAGTAGATCATACTATTATTTATCCATACCTCTATCTCTATTCCCTACTTTCTACACAAATATAAAGAGTTTTGTCTTTTTGTCTACAATGCAAAGCTCGGTCCATGTATATTTGTCTTCTCAATATGGGCTTTGCCGACTTGCTCCCATCAACCCAACAGCACGGATTCAAGGCCCATGATGAGTAAAAGGAATTTAGTTACTGAGTAAATTACCTCTGTCGTCCTTATGATTTTCTCAGGTTTAAGAAAACTGTCTATCTTCAATATTGCTTGCATACATAGTCTATACAGTAAATTACAATGTTAGTCCATGTCATTAAGGTTTAACACACAGAGAGTTCACAAATCAACAAGAGTACCTCTTGTATCGTGAAAATGCTTTGGAGTCGAAGTTCTAACAGTCATTATTTTCCCGTATAATCTCCAAACACATGAGTTGCACAAATGTACAAGCGTCGATTCCTTTTTAGTTTTTACGACCTGACTTTTAAACCCTCGTGATTTATCACATTCCATTCACACACTTCGCGGTTATCTTTTCCTATTAAACTACAAAATCCCTAAATAGATTTCATCTTCCACATCTACATTTAACATTCAACAAAGGTAGTTTGCTCATTTGATCTGCAGACGCTCCATCACCGGGACATCATGAATCAATGAAAATTCGGGTCGTCGATTCTACGCATATCCATTATTGAATGACTTACTTTTGATTTTTTTAAGCTTATGAGTTGTGCACATCAATAATTTTTCAGGAAATGGAACATAAAGCTTTTGTTTTAATTTTTAATTTTTTATTTTTTGAAAGACAATGTTTTCACAAACCTATCTCACACTATCTCACAAATGTTTTAAATGATACACAACTTTTTTAGTACAACTTTTATTTGAACGAAGTGAAAAATGCGATCTTTGTTGTCTAATAGAACAAAGACTAATACCTTAATTGAGTCGGTCAAGATCAAATCTGTTTATCAAAGTGCTTCTCCGATTGCTCAAGATACCTCTTTTCAACCGAGGAACAAAACAAGATCATTTCGCTCCATTTTTAGTCAAATAGTGAAAGATATTCAATTAGTAACGAAAAAAAGGGGTAAAGAGGTTTGAAGATATGAGCATCTCTTTCGTATCTTGATGTCAAACTTAGCAACCAAACGTCATCATTAACATTCATAAAGGCTAAAACTCATAAAACAACACCATTAACGTTCATCTAAGTTTTCATGGCCCGTTGGGCCTATATATGAACCTGTGTTCATCTAAGTTTTCATGGCCCATTGGAAGTGCAAATCTTGACCCATTACAAATGAGGCAATTTAGCTTATTTCTAACTCTAAGAAGGGTGGCAGTGGACAACGGCATAACCAACGGCATGCCCATGCCGGCGGTGAACACCGCCGCCACCTAGCCGGCATGCTCCATCGGCAAGGCTCAGCAGCAATATATGATTCCACGGCATGGATTTAGTTCAGGAGAATGTATAAGTTTATATGCATTATGTATAAGCTTAATATATATGATGCTATGGATTTAGTTGGGAGGTATGAAAAAGGCATGGTTGCCACTAAAAAGGGGTTGGGAGGTACGAAAAAAGTATGAATGAGGTGGAATGAGATGAAATGATATTATTGGTGAATTTGGGATGTATGGATGATTTCGGAAGCACGACTGCCACCATCCTAACTAGTTATATAGGCACACAAAAAAAGAAAAACAAGTCAGCAAACACCAACGGGCTTAAACAAATTCAGTTTAAACGAACCTAAAGTATATAAACTCATGTCTTTTTTAATTAGAGAACTATGTTACGTTGGTAACAGTGTGGCTTTTGTAACAATATTCCACATACGAATTCATGACATTGATATTGGATTGAAGCATACCAGGACGCTACAATCGAGCCCGTTATATAACCCTGCACTCGAGACCCGACTCATCTGTTTTGACACCCCCAAAATAGGGTTTAGTATATTAATTAGAAACAAACTTTTCACGTTTTACAGTTATTAGAACCGGGGTAGATAATATACACTTCTGGTCATTGTAACTTGTTGTTTTGTGTATTTATTACCAATTTCTTGACCTGTACTATCTAATTCAAAATGTGACCAACTATTTTAAAAATCAATACTGACATGGTTTAGAAGGGGAATTTAGGGTGCGTTTGGTATGAGGGTGTGACAATCAAGGAATGGTTTGAATCCTATTATTAATTGTTTGGTTCAAGTTTTCTGTAATTAAAGTGTGCCCTGGAATCAAATATTAATTCATGGCATATAGGGTGACTTTCATAAATCCAAATCTATAATTAGACCTCACATCTATATTCACTCTCACAATTTATATATAAATTAATTATTAAAAAACAAAATCATCTCATTTTCTCTCCAATAAATTATTTATCAACTATTAAAATAAAATTTTTAATAAAATATTACTTTTTTCTCTTACCTCATTTTCTTTCATTTTAAACCGAATCCAAATCCGATTCCAAATCCTTTTACGAACCAAACGGGCCCTTAGATTTGGGTTTGGATTGGAGATATTTATTGAATCAGGAGCGACTAGATGGGTAAAAACTAACAAAAAATAGTTTACATGGAATATAAATAAATAAGGTGGAAATTTATTATCTGACATGGAAACTCAAAGGTTTACATTTGTAATAAATCTTTTATATAATAAAACAAAATTTTTATTGGGAATTTCCATTTTAAAAAAATGCATTCATACCTTATTTAGTATTAATTTTATTTAAAAAAAATTATTTTCTTATTAGGTAACATTTTATATTTATCCATAACACAAGTAAAAGATAAATACAAAAAATAATTATTTTTAATAATTATTTTTAAATAATTATTTTTAATAATAAAAAACTATAATTAAACATCATAAATCAAACAAAACAAAGATTAACTTATTTGATTTTTAATAAATAAAAATATATGATTTAAAAAAAAAAAAAAAAATTGACGCGTGCGCGGGCATTATAACTAGTACACAGAACAACAAGTTACATTGACGAGATGTGCATATATCCAATCGCGTTTCTACATCTAGATAAAGAAACAAAGAAAGTTTCGTGTCAAGATCGGAGACCATGATCATCGTAACCTCATCAATAATTCCAAGAATTTTTACTACTAGAAATACAACGTACACGGATGATTAAATCAGTTGATAACCCAAGATCTTCTATAGAGCTAACATAAGCTAAAAAGTTATAGAAAGCTTTACAAATAAATCATAACCTTTGTCTTCTTCACCTTCATCTCTCATGGATATCTTTAAAGTATGAAAATTCTAACTCTTCACTCCTTTGGATCCTTTAGGGATCAAAGATTTGTGGGTAGGTGAACAATCCCACACATTCTTCACTGTCTTGTATATATACCTTATTGTGTTTGACATAAATTATATACATGTACATGTATAAATAGATTCATGTCATCTTTACCCTCAACAGCCCAATCAATATGTCATTTGCATTAACTGACATGGAGAAAAACACAGTCACTATTATGTCCCTATTTTTTCTCTATCACCTTGCATGCTCAAGTAAGGTTCTAAATTTTAGCTTTTTCTTTTAGTTACTACGTATTATTTTTTTCTCAAGGCAAAGACACGCATATTCTAATCTAACGTTATTGTTCATATTAGTATTAGGTTAAACTCACAACCATTTGGTTGAGCGGCAACCTTGGTACCGCTGGGCTAAAAGCCATAATTCTCTACCTAACCTTCATTTGTTACATCCTTTTTTACAGGAGCATTATCAACCAAGATTGGCGTAAACTTTGGGCGGTTAGGGAACAACCTTCCATCAACATGCAAATCAATCGAACTCCTACAAACCATGAAAGCAGGTCGGGTCAAACTTTATGATGCCGACCATGAAATACTCAGACTTCTATCAGCCACTAAACTAGAGGTTACAATTATGGTCACTAATGAGGAAATCACGGGTATTGCTGGAAGTCAAGATATTTCTGACCGATGGGTATATGAACATATCCTTAACCATTATCCTGACACCATGATTCGGACCGTGCTTGTTGGTAATGAAGTCTTGAGTTATACAACCACGGATCAAGATAGGCAGATAATGCAAGATCTTGTACCAGCCATGGTACGAATTCGGGCGTCACTTAAAACCGTAGGCATTAATAACATTAAAATTGGTACTCCACTTGCTATGGACATCATGGAGTCAACTTTTCCACCTTCAAGTGGAAGATTTAAGCCCGAGATTGTTCACGAGATTGTACCATTATTGGAGTTCATAAATGGGACAAATTCGTTTTTCTTCATTGACATTTACCCATATTTTTCATGGGCTGAAAACCCATTATGCATAAGCCTTAATTATGCTCTACTTGAAGGAGGTCAAATGTACACAGATCCAGGTACTGGGTTAACATACACGAACCTACTGGACCAGATGCTTGACTCGGTGTTTTTTGCTATGGCCAAATATGGATACTCTGATATTATGATTGCTATAGCAGAAACGGGTTGGCCACATGATGGTGACCTGACTCAGCATGGTGCAAATAGAGAAAACGCAGCAGTGTATAACCGTAATGTTATAAGAAAGATGACTGCGGTCCCACCTAAAGGAACTCCGGCTCGGCCAGGGGTTATCATTCCAACTTATATTTTTTCATTGTATGATGAGAATGAAAAACTTGGTCCAGGATCTGAGAGACATTGGGGGTTGCTAAATCCTGATGGAAGCCCAGTTTACGAGGTGGACCTAAGCGGGAAGGCATACAAGACCTGATAATTGAATGTAAAGAATCTTGTGTCACATTTTGGTTCAAACTACATTCTTTGAGATTCATAAAGCAATGTAATATAAGTTATAACCATATATTTCACTCCAATGAACTTTATCCATGATCAAATTGAGTACCTAACAATGCTCGCATACATGTTTTTGGATTAAAAAAAAAAAAAAAAAAAAAAAAAAAAAAAAAAAAAAACAATGGTTGACAATGAGCCAGGCCAAGTCACGAGTCAAATTGGTTCTGGGTCATGATGGGTATATATATTGCACATGTCAAAAGAGTCGGGCAATACTTTGTGGTTCAAAACTAATTCTTAAACGCTTCATCGGATGACAGTTGCAAATTTATAACTTCAATCTATTTTCGGAGATCATGATGGGCAAAATGGTTTTATTACTCAAAAATCAGATTAATACATATGATAGTATGCTTTTCAGAAGGGAATTAAAAAACACATGCTAGTAGGCTGGTTTGAAAATAACATTCGTCTAACGAATATATCACAAAGACATTGATGAATAATCGGCTAGTGGTACACCTAAGACGGTCCCATGTTATATTTAACATATTTTTCTAGCTACATGAAAAAAGCACACAGAAGTCATAACAAGCAGAAAGAATTCATAACAGTGTGCAAACTATTAAGTTAGGTGAAGTGTTACCTTTATAAGTCGACCTTAGCAGGAAGGCATTTAAGACATGTTATCAGCTCTTAATGAATCTTTTGTCCCATTTTGGGTCTTGCCACATTCATTGTAAAGCGTATATGCAAACTAGTACAGTAATTAATTTCAAACATGTCAAACTAAAGAGTCATGTCTGGCAGCTAACACACTAAACCTTTCGAATTCAAGATTAATAATAGTTTACATACACCCTTGTATCAGATGAAAATTGCAAATGTAAACCTTCAAATAAGAGGAAATTTTATTAGAAGAAAACTTAAAACGAAATAGTTGCACTTAGGTGGGACAATCAAAAAGCAAGTGTTTGATTATTCAAAAGTCAGGCCAACTTGTCTAGCGAAAAATCATAAAAACTGATTCAGCAAAGACGATAATGAATAAACTGCTAGTGGTCCACCTAACATGACCCTGTATTATGTTTTAAACACATTTTATTTTACATAAAGAAACTTAAAAGAAGCAGAAAAAGTTACTAAGGTGTATGGACTATTAAGTTAGGTGAAGTGGTGCCTTTATAGTGTGGCATCCACTTTCAAAGTATAATATAATGGTGCTTTCAAAGTGGAAAGCATCAGAGATCAAACCCAATGGAGTCATCGTTTAGTATCAAGATTCGTTTCATCCACTTATGTCTCTTCTTTCTGACCATTTCATCCCTCATGCACCTAGAAAGCGCAGCGTATGGGGATGAAATTATAGCAAGATCACCCTCCAATGGTTCATTAGAAGATTTATTGGAAGAAGTGTTGGGACCAGAAATTACAAGAAGGTATTTGGAAGAAAAAAGGTATATTTCTGCTGGGGCTTTAAAAAGAGACCAACCCGCATGTAATGGTGGTGGCAAAGGTGAAGCTTATACAAAATCTGGTAGTTGTACCCCTCCTGCCTCTAATCCTTACAACAGAGGTTGCTCAAAGTACTATCAGTGTAGGAGTTGAATAAAAGTTACAGCTCGCTCGGTAAAGCAAAATGATTTAGTCTTTCATGTTTCTTGTTTATGTAGAACCTTGCAGTTTTTACTCTCGGCTTTACACGTGAATCAAATATATTTTAAATGTAATATAAGGACATATAAGAATTTGCCCGTGTTTAATGTTTTGTAATTGTGATATATAAGTATAACTAATAATTATGCACGGGTTTTTACATAAACTTTTTCATTATATATCAATATCGATTGAATATTTTGTAATGATTTTTGTTTGATGCAAGATTTATCTTTGTTTAACTGGCATAGGTGTTGAGGTTGATGTTGTAGTTTAAATTTAACTATTAATATCGTGTTGTACACAATATGCGAGTTTAATAGCACATAACGACACTTGATGAAGTTAAAATATAAAGTGTTTTAAAAATATTTCTCGGGATATCCTTATATAAACTTTAAATAAGAATTACATAAATCGTTATTATAAGTACAATCGAACATATTTATTTTCATATAACAGCAACTCGTGCTTACATTTGATATTTATATTCCCGATAATAATAGTTTTGCCATACTTTAATTTTCAAACTCGTGTACGCATGTGTTAAACTTATAAAAAAGAATAACATGGGTCCTTATTGAATACAGATAATAAAATAAAATAAAAATGGATATCCTTGCTTAAACTCATGAAGAGGAATAACATGAGTTGTCCATATATGTACAACCTCACGTATTTATTTACATAAACAATAACTCGTGCTTTCATTTTGATATTTATAATCATATACATATATATTTTGTATTTTTAAAAACCACATATATATTGTATTTATATTGTGTATGTTGTGTTTGCAAGTATAGGAAGAAGGGGTGTGTGTGTGTTGTGTTTGTAGGTACAGGAAGAAGGTGTGTGCGTGCATGTGTGTGTGTGTTAAAAGCTAGGAAGGGTGTTTTTGAGGTTTTGTGTTATATGAATGAAATATGGTAAAAGGTGAAATGAACCGCCTATAACTTGGCGGATAACATCCCGTGCACCTCGCACTCTAATAGTAATATTCAAACGCAACCTAGAAAATCACCCGCATAGTGTCGAAAACAATAATTTATGCATACCCACTTAAAGATTCAAACTTGAAATCAAGTTCCCAACTGTTATAACTTATAACACCACAACTGTAGCCGCCACCATGACAACCGTCTCCGTATTTGTCCTGCATCACCAGTTAGCCGGCGTTGGATTTGAATCCGGTTGTAGGATTGGGTTTAATTCGTGTTGTGGCCAGGTTGTGATGTAAAACACTAGCATGATTAACTTATATGATGACGAAGATGAATTAATCAATTAATATTACAAATAATTTTTGGTGAGTGAGTGTGTAAAAGAATAGCCATGATGAAGATGAATAAATACTTAAAAAAGACAGAATTTGCTTTTGTGTGTCTGAATACAAAACAAATGTGGTGCTTGGTATTGTTTATTAAATGTGTTTCAGAATTTGATGGAGTTAATCATTTAATGGTTGTGATGAGAAATTACATTATATATTTGTTAGGGGTTTTGTTGTGTGTGTGTGTGTGTATATATATATATATATATATATATATATATATATATATATATATATATATATATATATATATATATATATATATATATATATAAAGTAATTAAAAAATAATAGGAGGTAGAAGATGAAGATGAGAAATGACCAAAACGCCACTCACATGATGTGCACATGGGTAAGTTAACGACATTTTTTAACAGGCGTTTGGTCAAAAGACTGGTATTGTAGAAATCGACAACCACACGGACGACCAGTGTGATTATTAAAGTTTAAGGACGAAAGTTGAAATTATTTGTAAACGACAAGGACGAAATTTGTAATTTTCTCAATTTTTTTATTTCTGCTTTCCGTTTGATACAAATTTGCAAACCACGTACTCTCATATGCTAATTAATAGCAGATGAACAAAAGGCTATCAATGGTTCATATACTTATTATTACCATAATTCCATACTAGCCTGTAACTAGACCACGAGCTTAGGTTTATGTGGTTAAGAGGGTCATTTCCACATGAAGAATCAGGAGGATATTCAAATATGTAACAAATTACCCATCTTCAGAATACGAGACCATGACTATGTTGAAGGCTTGAAGCAAACAAAATTAATTCATCTATTTAGTATACATAGTAATCCAGATACAGTAAACACTCTTTAAACTTCATTAATTTGGAGATAAATGACTATCGCAAGAAATAAAAAAATTATGAATTTTACTTGAATTGAAGCTTCCATACTTCACGAACGTTAGAGGATCCACCTCCAACCTCAGCAATGAGGCTAGCTGTCATAACACCTGCAGGAAACAGGCACACAATCAGTACACAGTAACCGAACATATACAATTTGTTTTTACATCCATGATTCTTGCTATGACTTATCATATCAGAAAATTCCCTCTTTGATATTAATGAATGGAGAAAAAGCCCACCATCTTTCTCGACCAATGATATGAAACGTCTTGAGCCCCCTCCAACTCCAAAATAATACTTTTTTGCTGCCATGTAAACAACTCCATGAGGATGACTCGTACACTGCAAGCAAACACGTCTACATTATTGTCAGGAAATTTTAATAATACAAAAATTATAAATGATACGAAACCATGAAATCACCTTTTTAATAAGTTCATAGAGGGTAGGAAGTGTAGAAATTGAGTAAACAGTCTCAGCCATAAGAATAATATCATAACCATAAGATGCACTAGACCTAGAGCTACAGTTTGAGTCTTTGTCCTCAGTTTGTAGATCAGGCAGGATTTTATATACTTCACTCCAGTCACCAGCAAAGAACCGGACTTCTGCATCAGTATCCGGTGACTGAGACTTTACAGGAAGATTAGCAACAACGTTCGGAATCGTGAGACACTGTAGAACCTCAGAATTGAAATCTTGGAAATGTACAGCAGATGCACCCTGAAGTATAAAATATAATAATAGATCAGTTACATCCAAATTTAAAGTCTTCTTTGTAAAGACCAGGCAATAATGAAACATGAATGCTTACCTGAAGGCAGGAAAATATTCCGGGAAGCCCGTGACCACAACCAAGCTGTATACGATTAAATGTGGTTAGGAAGCATTATGACTCAATCACTTGATATAAGATAGAGTAAATTGCAAAAATTGTCCCTGGGGTTTGGTCAAATTGCAGGTTCAGTGTGCACTCATCGTCCCTGCGAGGAACTTACAAGTGCACAGGGGCGGATGCATGCCTTTTGTATTTGGGGGAAAAAGATAAAGATTTAGTGTATTTTTTTCTTCAATGTTGAGCTTTTTTATAAAATGCCCCCATCCAAAACTAGGGATGAGCACGGTACCGGTACCGTACCGGTACCGTACCGAATTAGAGGTACCGAATTTTTCCCGAACATAAATTAGGGTACCGGTACCGTACCGAACGGGATTCGGGAATCGGTACCGGTACCGGTACTGGTACCGGGAAATCGGGATTTTCCCGTTTTTTTTCGGGAATTTCCCGATTTGGTACCGGTACCGTACCGAATTAGTGGTACCGAATTTTTTTCCTCCTTATTTCGTAGTACCGGTACCGTACCGTATTTCGGGATCGGTACCGTTTCGGTACGGTACCGGTACGGTTCCGGTTCGGTTCCGGTATTCGGTACGAAATGCTCATCCCTATCCAAAACTCAAATGGCCCCCACACACACACACTAAAACCCAACATTCAACACTCTAAAACCTTATAAATCCATCATCTCTAAGTAATGATACTCGATTTATAATTTCGATCCTAGTTTTTTTGCCACATTATGTTGCTATTGTCACAAAAAAATAAATAAATAAATAAAATTTGCCCCCCAGTCTAATTTCCTGGTTTCCGCAACTGCAAGTGTACATTTAGTCCCGGGCTAAAGTTAAATTACTAAACTACCCCCTTCATCTTCCCTTTCACTGTGGTCCTTGTGAGGGTAATTTAGTCATTTAATTTTGGGCTTTTGGCCAGGGAGCAAGAGTGCACTTGTAAGTTCCCTACAAGGACGACAAGTGCACTTTCGAAAGGACAGACACCGAACCTGCAATTTGGCCAAACAGCATGGATGATTTTTGCAATTTACTCCATAAGATATATGGATACCAACTAACGGATGTTTGGATCTACGTTTGGAACTAATAATCTCTATAAATATATATCACAACTTCACTATACTCAGTTTTCAATGTTTTTTGGGTAACCATGGTTTCCTACCTTTTGGCTGACTATTCCACGGGGTTTGAACCCACCGCCACACAAAATCAAACCAGGTAAAGCCTAAAGAAGGTTGGCGTGGCCACTTCAGGATTGTTTGCACCTAGCAGGAATTGAGCTTGAGATCTATAATTAATCTAGTTCTAATGATAATGACAATGTTTTAGTTGTCTGATCAGTAAGGGGTTGAGTAACTAGTTTCAAAACAAGTAACAGAATTACCTATAAACTATGTTTAGCGTGATTTGAGATACTTTTCATTTCTCACCAACGGTATATCTAGCGATTTTATCTATATGTTGTTCTTGTAATAATAAAAGTTTTGTCAAGCACTCAATCATCTAATTATCTGATTACTACAATTTCAGACGGCATAAGCACATATAAATAGTATATCCTACAACCCCTTCTATTACAGTCAATTATATATAATATATCCATTTAATATCGTACATGACTAACAAAACACAAATCCAAACACATCCTAAGTAATTATATTATTAACTTTTACGTTTCTTATTCCATCTCCAAACTAACCCACATAGACTTTGTATCACTAAGCCTCCGCAGACTACCAGATATTATCTGACAATTGTACCGAAACCAATAAGAAAACTTACAACCAATTTAAAAATAAGATCACACCTCTAATACTTTCTTTCCAACCAATGCTAAATTGTTAGATTCCACCTCTGAGCGAAGAGTCTTTACCAAATCTAACGAACCTTCCCATAACTTTAGCCCACCTAATACAAAAAACGACAAGAATTATAAACACAATAACATATAGCTAATCTGCTTGATTTTCATCAAGATGCTTAAGATAAGTGAAGAAACAGCATTCACAAACCTTCATATTTTCCTGGTACTAAATCCGAATTCGACAATGAAAAAACTTCATGAGTACTCACTCGTCCCTACAAAAAGAAGACACTTAATAGAAAGCAGCATCATGTAAAGTAATTAAAACCAAGAACAGTGTTTGGCTTCACAACCCGTAGCATCACAAGTATCAAATGAATTGCACATCACAAGCATCCAAAGAAGGTTGATAAGTTTAAAGTTTGTGACCCCAGTAATTAATTAACGTAGAGGAATTTTCTCAAACGAAACTATTACGATTACAGCCTTTTTTGCCACTTTTAGAAAAGTACTTCTCCAGAAGAAGAGGTACATCTAAAGTCTTCATCTGCAAGGGAGAAGACCGTTTGGTTTTTTGTGCCTTTGAAAGATCTAAAGTCTTCATCTACAAGGAAGAAGACCATTTGTCTTTTTGTGCCTTTGAAAGAAATGAATGAAAGAGAAACAGATACGGTTTGTGTTGAAGAAGTGAAAGTTTACGTCTAACTTTTGAAGATGTGAAAACTCAGAAGTGAAAAGAAGCACTTATGTCTGGAAAAAAAAAAAAAAAAAAAAAAACAAATACCTTTGTGCGCCCGCAGACAAAAGAAGTGAGAAGAGAGGAAAAAGTGCTTCTTCTAAAAAAACAAATGACACCTAAGTTTTATTCATAAACCATATTGAAGTTGCTTATTTTAATTTGGTTACGCTTATTAGTTGCTTCTGCTTAGGCTGTTAAAATAAGCAATCCCAAACACCTTTTGAATTATTATACAAAAAACTACACAACATAAAAACCTATTACCCCTTTATTACCTAGTATATCACTTGCAATGCTAGAAGCTTAACACATTGACCTTAAAAAAAAAGTAAAAAGCAGCAAAATGGGTACCTTAAGTAGAGTAAGTCCATCCAAATTAACAGGCTCCAAAGTGGGTTTTACTGAAGATGAAACCTAATACAATTTCAAGCAAATTTAGATGAAAAAAATGATGTTTGATTATATATATAACGAATAATACCTCAGAGACTAGAACTTCAATACAAGGAGGAGGTGGAACTGGAAGAGGAGATTTTTGGGATGAAGAATCATTATCAAGAAACGAAAACGCGAATTGTGAATTGTTTTTGTCATCAAACAAGCGAAAGGAGGAATCAGTTTCTGGTTGATTTGTGCCCATTGTTGCAGAGCTTTTTCTTTTTTAAGGCAGTTTTTGAGGTTTTGGGGATTTAGTAGCCACTGCTGGTATTTGTGGGTTATTAAAACATGGTTTGTGTTTCTTATTTTGTTCACACATATAATATTTTTCTTTTTTTTTTTTTTTTTTTTATCAACAGATGAAACAAAAGATACTCCTCATTAAGACTCATTAACAGAAAAGGACTCACCCATTTAATCTGAGAGAGAGAAAAAAAAAAAAAAAAAAAAAAAAACCTAATCAGCTAAGGGCCAGATAGGGCTGACCCAAAACCCACCGAATCCGAGAGGACCAATCGGATCGAAGGACCAACGATCCAGTCTCGGTTTGGATTTTTTCTTTATTTCGGTCTCGGTCCGAACAGATCTTACGTAAAACCCGACTATATTATGCCTTGTTGGACCGGACCGGACCGAACACATTCGGTCTGGTCCTCAGTCTAGGTTTTTGGGCTATTTCAGGTCTCGGTCTTGGCTGATCCGGTCTTCGACCAATGCTCACCCCTAGGACCAGTAGCCTGATGCCAATTGGGGTTAGCCAAGAGTGGGAGTGGTGTGTGCGGTGAACCATCACCGCACACCCTATAACACGAAGACTACACGTTGTGGTACCCAACCGATTGATAGGTCGGGTGTTTGAGACGCGTGCACAGCCCAACGAATAGACAAGGAGGGCCCCCTCCCCCACCACCACCCATTTTGCCCAATTTGATCGGCTAGCCAACCGAACCCAACCTTGCAAAATACTCCTAAAACTAAAACACCAAAAACTCGACGACTATAAACCGTTCCAACAACAAACGATCCCAAATTTTCAATTAACAAGGCACTCACCACATATTAATTTTCAACCCACTAGTTTCTCATACCATTCCAAACATCAACAAGCTTATGTCAAGAATCCGTTTTCTCCTCCATTTAACCAACCACAACCTCCGTACAACTAACCACAACCTCCGTATAACCAATCACAACCTCCGTACCAACAACAACCACAACAACAATCTCAATATTATCGTCTGGTAGTGTCACCCTCGATGGAGCCATTTTCTCAATGATTTTCTCCCATTAACTCTCTAGATCTTGATAATAGTGATGCATTTTTTGGGTAGTTAAGATTGTACTATGGGTCAAGGTTCGGGTGGTGGTCCATTCGAACCCATTGACGATCGGGTCTCCCGTCGAAGATGCGGCGCCCGTCAAAAGGAAGACTACAAAAAGACGTCAACAAGCCAAGAAGACGGTGGATGATAGAACTACACCATGGACCTTGCGGAAGAGGTTGCCTTTTTTTGGGGGGTGAGGGATAAAAGGGATTTTTCACCCTGGTAAAATTCATTACATCAAAAAATATTTAAGTACAAAGGATGAGGGTGACTTCCCTCATTTAGGACACTTACATGCACACATAATGCAACAAACAAAACCACTATATAAGAATGACAAAACCACTACAAAGTTTGCCTTGTGTAGAGCTTGAATACACATGTCCGAGAATAGCATTGACGGAAATGCTAAAAGGTACAAGGGTTTTGGACAAAAGTTTTAACATATTTTGAAAGGGAAATGAAGTCTTCCACAAGTAAATACGATTCAATTTTGTGCAAATCGAAAGGTAGGATTCATCCTAAATTACTCAATTTTGTGCGGTTTACTATATTGTGATAGGGAGGCACCAGAGTAGCGCAAGTGAGACAACATGGTACGATCAAGCAGTGAAAGAGTATCGTGTTATTTACAATACGCCCTTCACAATGACTGAATGTTGGAGAATTTTGAAGGACCACAAAAAATGGAAATATGTCAAAATGCCAAACTTTTACAAGCAATCAAAAAGCGATGGTTCTAAAAAATCACGGACATCGGAAAGCACCTCACAAGTAACTTCCGAAGCTTCAACACAAGGTGGTTTGAATCTGAACGAAGAAGCGGATGATTATGAGGAAGAAGAGGTTTGAGAAGTGCGAACAATGGATCGAGATAGGAGTAAGAAGAAAGTGGCCTCCCAACCTCGTTCCGAAGCTTCAACTTTTGTTGCAGCGGATCTTGTTGTGACCGAAAAATGGTCAAGCGCCACAATGGGTATGGTTTCCCATAGGAAGGAAGCCTCCTCTGAGTATTTGATAATAAATGAGCGGGAGTTGGAGATGGAAGATATGAGGCGTCGGGAGCAAGTGGAATTGAAGTGACTAAAGCTTGCACAAAAGGACAAAGAATTAGAACTACAACGTCAGTTGTTTGAATTTCAACAGCAAGAAAAATTTGAGAAAGACATCATGTATTACAATGAACAGCATGACCATTTAACTAGAAAATAACTGGCGACGGTGTTAACCCTGAAAAAAAAAGATCAAGGAGCGACATAATTTAGACTATTAGTTTTATTTTAATTATTATCATAATGTTTTTATATTATTAATTAAAAAAAAAGTTAGGTCACCAATAAGGTCACAATAATGGAAATTTGGTCACGGTGTTTGGTCTAGAAGTTGATGTGGCAGAGTGATCTGGTCATAGACTCATAGGGGGTTACTATAACTACTAGTCTAATATAACTAAAACACCATTTCCACTTATAACGTCACGCGCTAGTGAGTCCCTTTTTATTTCTTTCTCATTTTCTTTTATTAGAAGAAATATAATTTAAACTAAAGTTAAAAAAACAGATGATTCTTAGAACATCATATTTAATTTTTAAACGAATGAGATGTTGTCATGTATGCTTTGATTTGTTGTTGGTACATTCTGCGCATCAAACATTAAATGATAAATTTCAGTGGTTGTTTAATTTGGTCAAAGGCATTAAAGCCTCTTAAATGTTTGGTGTGAAAGCACTACCTTTATAGCACCATAATTAATTTGTTTAGGTGATAATGTATGTGTAAGTATGTGGTGAAGTTAAATATAAAATGGTGTGTCTGTTAAAGTTTGTGGATAAATATTAAATAGTATATGACTAGAATCGAACTCGAGACCTTGGGATTGCACACATTACAAATAAGAATTAAAGTATAATAATTGATCTATATTAAACGTTGTATATATAATTATTTAAACACAAATAAATGGCTAACGGTCGTTAGTACTTAACGGAATTGACTAATGAACAAAGAAAAAAGGACTAGGATGTAAATAGGAGCCAAGAAGGATCTAGAATCCCTTCTTGGACTCCTAGGCCGATCATACAAGGGGAGGGGAAACCCAAACTCATTCCAACTTGTCCTCCAAGTTACATCTAGTATAAATACAAGACTCAGGTTCATTCTTTCATACCTCTTGTGCACTAAACCTAAGTTTTGTTTTCTCTTATTTTTTTATTTGTGATACCAAACGGCCAAACACACCCTTAGGGTTTTTGGACCGAATTTGGTTAAACAAAATTCAATTGTGTTTTCTTGATCTTGCAATCTCTTTAATTCGTGATTAATTTTGTGTACAAGAACGAGATAATTACTCACTATAGTAATTATCAAGCGATTGATTAACAAAACAGTAAGGGGTTAATCATTGATCCATATAAACCCTAATTAGGGTTCATCACTTGTTCAAGTTAATTAAAGTTTGATTCTTGTTTAGCTAGAATCCAAAGGTACGTTCTTGTTTATGTTTATGTTAATCTTTTATATGTTATATATGATCCTATGCTTCCGCATAACGTGACTACTTGATTTATTTAATTATATGAATGTCATGGTATATTAATTATAACAGTGGCATCACGAGCTTGCTATAACATGTAATTGATTACTAAAAACACATAAAAAATGAATCTTTATTGTTTTTGTTTACATGTTGGTTGTTTTTTTAGAGCTATGGTTCTTTAAAATTTTTGAAACCCTTTAAATTTAAGGGGGGGTTGATTACCTCTTTTATCCAAATTAGAGTTTGTGTTTTAAATATTAATTGGATTAGAAACCCTAGGTTGTCAACATGTTTATGTGTTCAAGAACGTATCTTGTGACCTAATTGCTAATTGTTATGCATGAATCCATGATGAAACATGCATGTTAGTCATGGATTGGTTGATTGTTTAATTGTTAGTATTGTTTTATCACATGTAATTTTAGATAGATCTAAAATTGGGGAAGACCTCAATTGTTTAATATATCAATTTAAGTGCTATGTGGTGTGTAATTGATTATGGCCTACGCAATTGATTCGTCAATGTATGTGGCTCTACTTCCTTTGAAGGGAAGGCCTTAGTTAATTACATGCATATTGGAAAATCTAGAATTAATTTGATTAGGGTTTATCTAATCAAGTATGCATGTGGCTAATTATTTCACCTATAATTGTTATGTTTATTAGTTGTTTATGTTTCTTCATTATTACTTGTTTTGTTTATTTGTTTGACACGTTTGTAAGCAAAAAAGGGTAATTTTATGAAAAGAAAATTAATTGCACTAATAATGGTGAAACTTGTTGTGATAAATTATGATTCTTGCAAGGTCTTATGTGCCGACAGTGGTTCGCTTCGCACGGTAATTGGCTCCCAGGCGAGACTAGCAAGTTTTATAATTTATTACATGTTTTAAAAACTAAAGTCATAAAATTTTTCTTGATTGATGTTTTTGTATGTAATGGTTAACTAGGCTCGACCGAAGTTTGACAAACTATAAGGTGGGTATAAGTGGAAACGGGTTTTCTAAGAGATTTGCTCCTACCGGGTTTCCACGCATGCTTGTGCGTCAAATTAGACTTAACGAACAACCATTACATGTACAATATCATCTTAAGGGTGATTTACCTCAATTCCATGTGCTATTTTTGTGGTAATTATCTGAATAACTTGGGTCTTTATGACTCATACAGCAGTAGGATATAGTGGACAATAATTGGAGGTTCTTCTTTAATTGGTGAACCCAATACCTCAAGTAATAAGTTTTTGATTTAATCTTACCTTAAAAACGGTTAACTAAAATGGTTTTGAAAACTAATGTTATGAAGATGAGTGCATGCATCTTCGTATATGTTTTTATTGTCACATCAAACTAAATACCCTATAAAATTTAGGTTACATGCCATCTAACTTTAAGAAACACTTGAAGTTATTATTTGGTAAACGTGAGACCTAGGCTAAATTTTAATGACAAGGTAAAATTCTGTTAATGCGTGAGACTATATATGGAGATTTTACTGTTTCTAAGTTAGAGGACTTAATTAAGTTGTGCGTGAGACCTAGAACTTAAGGCATGAGATGGGATGAAACACGCTTACATTGCAAATTGATGAATCAATTTGATGTAATTCCCATAATGATCTAGGAATTGGAAATGGTTTGCCAATTATTGTACGACAGATTACCATCTTTTATATTTTCATTGCTAGCAGATCAACTGATGTAGTGAAATTTATGAAAAGTTGGATCCTAGGTTTTCAAGAAAATTATATGGTTTATATGAATATTAACTAATGGGTATTTAATTTTCTTGAAAATTGATTATCGAAAATACTAAAATTGAATTTTATAAATTCTTTTAAATGTATTAATGCAACATTAAACCATAAACGTAAGTTATTCTTTTTGTTAATACAAATAATGTCAAAAACGTTATTTGCATTATTCGGTCTTCTTGTGTTTTGATAATCACAAAATATAAAGACATGTTACGTAAAGTTACGGTTAATAAGTTTTTAATCGAGGAAACTCGTTTCTTCTACGTAGCTACTACAACGTCACTTCAGGTATGAACAAACTTTATACCGTCATTAGTAAAGTGATCAAAGAATTTTATTTTCTCCTAAACTTACATTTTTAAGTTTGACAAAACATTTTCACAAAAGTAACTTTATTTTTTTAAAGAAATGTTTTATTAAGAAAATATATTCAAAATTCAAATTTGTAATAGCTATATTTCTCCCCAAAACAGTTGAGTTTTCACCAGATAAGTTTTTACCACGTCAGGACAAAAATGGGAGCGTATGTCAGGATGGTCCCTTAAAGTGGCCGGCGGTCCCTTAGTGATAAAGGATCATCGCCTATTTAAGGGACCGCCACCTCCCTCCTGTCGTGTATAAATAGTGAATTGTTCCTCTTCAGAAAAAATGGTATTCCACACACAAAAACTTTCTGTTTTATTTTCCTTTCTTCTTTGATCACTATAACATGTCGGTATATGTTTATAAGTGATTTCCTCTTCCGCAAAGTGCAAGAGAAGAACTCTCGACGTAGATGAAGATTCGAGATGTTAAAGTGTGTTCCTCTTCCGCAAAGTGCAAAAGAAGAACATTCGTTGTTGTCAAGAGATGAAGTGTTGAAGAAGAGTCATTCTCATCTCATACCATTGTTGCGGATCTATCATCATTATTATTCATTGTTGCTTGTATGTAATAGGACTTGAGTGCAAGTCTTATATTGTGTGTTGTGTTGTATCGTGCCATCGTGTTGGTACGAGGTGTTAAGCCACGTGGACTTTGATAGATTGGTTCTATCTACGATTAGAACTCGACATTCCGCTTAGTGTCGTTAAACCTTGTGTAAGCTTGTGTACGGATTGCTCTGCCTGAAGGAGTGTGTTGATATAGTGATTGATAACTCTCGAGTGTGGTACTCGAGGAGTGGAGTAGGACGAAGGAGTGAGCTTCGTGCCGAACCACTATAAATCGCCGCGTCTCTTTGGTTGTGTTCTTTCCTTACTCTTTACATTAGTTATTTGTTTATGTTTGTTAGTAGCTAAATAGATATCACATAATAAGTAGAATTCAACAAGTTTTTAAAAGAATATTAACCAGACTTAAAAACGTCGAAACGTTTTAGCAAGTAAAAAGAAACGGTGAAACTATTCAACCCCCCCTTTCTAGTTTCTACACTTGTAACAAGTGAATTGATCTACACCCGTATGGGTTTTTGGTTAGAGTCAACTTTACTAAAAGAATAAACCTAGTCGTCTTTCCAAAAAAGAAGTGTGAGACTTAATCCTATTCCTTTTCATGAATGAGAAAGGTATAATAGGAAAATTAGAATTATCTATGTTCTAAATACATAAATCATAACATACTTTAATAGTTAAGATTATTGCGCACTTTATGAGTTATTAAATTAGAAGCTAAACAAATTACCGCAAAATGATTAAAGACAAACTAGCATATTTTATCTAGTTGTTTTGCTTTGATCATTTAAAGGTACTACATACAATTGTTGAAATGGTAGACCTAATTAAGGAAGAAATTGTATGCTCAATTTTTCAAGTTAATTGCATTGATGGATACTCCATCATCTACGTAGTAGAATACATTCTTTTAGTACCTAAGTAATTTTTACGAATGGGTTTTCTCAAAGATGTAGGAAAGTGAATAGTACACTCTTTCCTATCACTGGTTAATGAAACACTTACAATGTTGTCAACTTCAGTGGGAGTTTTGTGTTCTTATTACTGAATAAGGAATTATAGTAATGATCTCTAATTCAGTGGGAGCTACAAGGATTGTTATCTTGGTAGTAATCTGTTAATACAAATATTGCCTAAAAACATTATTTATATTTTACGATCTTTGCTAAGTTTTGTTAATGACAAAGTATGAACTTTTGTTTATAGTAAAAACATCACTTTAGTTTTAAGTCTTGTATAACTAGATTTTACATTTCTCTTTTAACATAACATTGTTTTTATTTTTAAATAAGTAAGTGTCACATCACATCAACATGCATTTATGGTAAGTTTGTGTGTTTGACTTACCATAAGTTCTTACACATCTTTGGAAGCATTCTACTTTGATTCAATGTGTGTTTGACTAGAATTAAGTTGATGTGACTTTGGTTGGTTTGGAAAGATTTATTGCAAAACCTACTGTCAGCCTAGCGGAACCTTGGAGGTACACGGGCGGAACCCATCTGAGGGTTCCGCCGTATCCGCCAGTGCTGCTGAAGGTTTTTGCTATAAATGCCAAACCACTTGCTAGTTTTTACCCATCACTTTAGGACATATATTTCACATATTCTCTCATCTAACTCAGTAACATTTGACTTGTGTGATTCTCTTATGTAGCAAAGGAGTTCACAAGTTCTTCCAAGAAGTTACAAGTTTCAACTCAAAAGTTGCAAGACTTGTTAGCTTTGTTATGTATGAACTTTGGTAGTTTATACTTCATTTGTATCTTGTGTAGAAGTGATCGATTAGTATTTTAGGCCTCAAAATACATAGTGTGACGGGAGTTGTTGTACCCTTGTAAAAAAACTATCGGGAGTGGTTGTACCCTTGTAAAAGAACTCGACATCTAGCTTAGTGTCGGAAATAGTGGATAGGCGACGTTAGGTTGGTTCTACCTTGAACTAGGACTTGGTATCTAGCTTTGTACCGGATAAAGTGTAAGCGACGATTGTAAAGGTTTCTCCACCCGTGAAAGGAGCTTGTTGACTAGTGCTTGAAACTCTCGAGTTGGAAACTCGGGGCGTGGATGTAGGACAAGGAAAAAGAGTCCTTGTAGCTGAACCACGATACACAATCGTGTTGTGGTTTGATCATTTCTTACTTTGTCTTTGCATATTACATATTGTCTCTATTTAGAGTCGTCAATTACACGTAAAGCTTTTCAAAGATTAACAAGTATTTTGTGTTTATATCTTTAATCAAAAGTAAAGCTTTTCAAAGATTAACAAGTAATTTGAGTTTATATCTTTGATCAAACGTAAAGTTTCAAAAGATAATTAAGATTAAAAAGCGGTAAACTATTCAACCGTCCTTCTAGTTTTCCACAATTGGCATCAGAGCTACGTTACTAAAGATCTTTAAAATATATTGTATTTTAAAACTTGGATTGATCCATGGATTTTGAAAATCTCAACGAAGGGCAACCTATTCAAAAGCCACCGCTATTTGAAAAAGAAAACTTCCTTGAATGGAAAAGTAAATTTGAAAACTATGTGAAATCAATTGATCAAGATCTTTGTTATATTATTTCTATTGGTGATTTCAAACTAATGAAAACAAGTTTTGAAAATCAAGATGATTATCCTAAACTTGATAGAAACACTAAAGCTAAGATAATGATTTATAAAGCTTTACCAAGGACCGAATATGAAAGTATGTATTTTTGTCAAACAACAAATGATATTTGGAAACATATGTTAAACTTTCATCAAGAAATATGTCAAGTCGAAGATGATCAATTTGATCTCACATATGAATTAGAAGTCTTAGAAAAATTAATAGATAGACATTTAGTTGAAATAAATACATGTGATACTAGTTTAAATGTTTTAAATGAAGGTGTAAGTGAAGATGATTACTTATGTCGAGCTCAAAGTGACCTTGCTTACGATTCATGGAATGACACGGATGAAGATGAAGCCAACTATCCGGTTTGTGATTTTCAACTAGATAAAACATCAAGCAAGGTACAATTTGAAACCAAACACTTTTGCTTTGACACATTTATCCTAGAGTTTTCTAAACAAAAAAATGAGTCTAAAATTTTATGCAACATGGACCTAAAAACTATCTTTAACAACGAACATTCAAAATCTCTTGTGAACAATCTTGAATAAGAGATAATGTTAGAAGATAAAATGTCTAGACTTGAAAGCAATGTTGAAATTGATCTAGAATGCAAAATATGTCAAGATTACAAATATGAAATTAAAAGACAAAATGAAAAAGGAAAAATGATTGCTAAATTTGAAGAAAGTTCAAAAGCTTATTGAAAAGTCAAAAGTCATTTAGAGATAAAACCGGATTAGGATTTGACTCAAATGCACCATCAACAAGTAAAACAAAACAAGTTGTGTTTGTGAAACCTAGGAGAGAATTGTAAGAGTAATTCTATCTCTATTAGGAGCTCATGATAAAAGGATAAAGATATCATGTTCAATACTTTTATATGTTTGTCTAACCTCCTTGGATTCGTAAGTATTTGAGTTTAGCTCTCTTACGAGTCAAGATAATTTGCTTAGAGATTATCTTCTTGGTGGTTCGTCTAAGGAGCTTAAAAGGTACACGTCTCTTCAACTTACCTTTCATTGCTTCTTGGTGATTGACATTAAGTTTTGTCGTGGGTGTTATTAATAGTTTTTACTTTAAGGTGTTTATATGGTGTAAGTAACAACAAGGATTAGATTCTTCGTAATTAAAGAATTTAGACACTACATCTAGTAGGAGATATAAGGTGTTTTACCTCTTTAAACTTTCGGAAAAAAACACGAGAAACTCTTGAGTGAGTCTCACTTAATTCTTGTCTACAAGTGAGCTAACTAAGAATCTCCAAAGTGATTAAACAACCAACACTTTTGTGATGCTTGCAAATCTAGCAAAACCACAACATTTCATAGATATTTGTGGTACAACATCTTTTGACATTATACCTTATATTTTCAATCGTGTCTTTAATTCAATCACTCTTTTGTTAAAGTTTCATATAAGACACACAAAGAAAAATAAATCATTTGAATGCATTAGGATGATTGGGAGAAAATGATTTATAAACATTTAGGATTTGCACATCTAATTCGACCCATAGTCTTATGATGTTGTATCTCTTGGACATTTACACTTATAGTGTTTTAAGTAAATAAACCTAAAGAGTCGAGGAGTCATTGAATTTAACATTCGATGAAAAACCACCTCCTTCTAAGATATCATCTTTGATAGATGATGACTTAGTCGAAAGTCCAACATTGATAAGACAAGTAAGTTAAGATTGATAACAAGGAAGATGAATTATTAAAAATGAAAAACAGCATCTTTTCGTCTTGTGTCAAACATTGAGTCAAGTAATATTGACATGGTCATAAAAACTTGAATTATGGGTCATAGTTGTGATTAAAACAAATTTGATAAAAATAGTTTTTGGATATTAGAGTAAAGCAACAATTAAAACTAAATAGATCTTTCAAAATAGAAAATTGTGTAAATCTATAAAAGACTTTTTAATAACCTAAGCAAGCTCCAAAAGCAAGGAATAATCACTCAAAGACATTCCTAGTTATTCACAAGTTCACAATGATTAAGTCTTATATGACTTATCAAGAATGAGATTAGTAAATCTGTAGATAAAACTAAACATAGAGAAATGTTTGGAAGTTTACTTGTTCTCACAACAAATAGATCCAACATTATGTTTAGTGCTTGCCTATGTGCTCGTTTTAGAGAAGATCCTAAAACAACTCTTTCGGAAGAGCTTGTTTGGATACATCAAAAGGCACTACACAACTAGGATTATGGTATCCCAAAAGAACGGGAATAGAAACCATAGTGTATGCCAAATGGAATTATGTCGGTAATAAGTTGATAAGAAAAGCACAAGTGGTACTTGCACTTTTATACTTACTTATCCAATGATTCTCCAAAACGCTTAAGGTTCTCAAATTAGTATCGGATGGAGAAGCACGTCAACAAGCTCCACTGGAACAAGCAAACCCGCGTCAACAAACGGAATTCCCCTTATCAACAATTTTATCCCTTCAACAAAGGAAGCATCGACTTTAGCGACAATCCAATCCATATGTTCTTAATTGACATATTGTGATCCATCATCATCGCCTTGGTAAAAATGTTCATTGGGGAACATCTCAACCAAGAAAGTCTTACTCGATAACCATATTGTCGACGTTTTCACGAAACCTCTTGAATAAGAGTCATTCATCCTCCCTAGGCTTAGTTAAAGACTCATGAGACCTAAAACCTTAGCTTTGAACATTAGGATAAAACCACAAAAATCAAGAAAATCCTTTTTATTTTTTCCTCTGTTGTACCCGCGGAACCCTGAGACCAAACGGGCGGAACCCTCCCTTTGGTTCCGCCTGGTCCGCCGAATCTGCAGCATGTTTTTATTTTAAATTCAAAACCAAACACCTCTTAACTCAAAACTTCAACTTACAAACAGCTATCCCTCACTCACAAACACCTTACCACACGAAAATTAGGGCTCTTACTCACATCTCTTCCAATCCAATTAACTTTGTAAGTATTCTTATCATAATTGCATTTTCAATCAAAGTCTATCATTTTCATCTACATACATTAACTAGAATCTTAGGGTTTATGTATAAACTTGTTGATTCATAAAAAACCTTGGTTGTAAACTAATCATAATTTCCATTAGTTAGGAATTGTATCCTTTTTGTTACTATCATGATTTACCAAACACACCAAGTTCATTGTCTTTCAAAAATCACTAGAACACCACCTTTCACCACATTGTTAAGACAAATGAAAAACGTCATTAAAATATCACTTGCATAATATCTCTTGAAGGCTAAAAGGGAATACATAACTAATATGTATTTTCGGGTACATTCAAACGAAGCTATATTGAATTAGGAGCATTTGAGTTATCTTTTGTTTTATAACATAACTTGCATTACAAAAATGGTTCAAGCATCAAAATGAGTCAAGATAACCGCACCTCCACATTGTTTTCATATAGGCTTATACTAGAACATCCACATTATAAAAGTCATTAATTTAAACTTATATTTTGTGTTTTCTAGGAATCAACATGCCTCCCGCAACATTCTCCGATCACAAGGAAACTCTTAAGTACTTACCCAAACACCATAGGACCAAAGGCCTTACTAAAGATCAAGTTGAAACTTTTAAGAGTCTAGAAAAATGCTACTTTCATGAAGGAAGAACCATTGATCCATCCTTCTTAAAAGGAACATCCATTCGCTAAAACTTTGCCGCACTCAACTTTGATTGCCTCCTAAACATCGATGAGCAAATTTGTCCTAGGTTCATCTTAGAATTCTATGCAACCATAAGCCTTTTCTTCGATGACGATGGTGAGTTCTCACTGACCTTTACAACCAATCAAATACCAAACATCATACCCTTGAAAGATTTTGCAACAATTCTTGGTGTCCCTAATGTTGGTACATGTCTCTACACGGATAATATCACATCCCGTGATTTTCCCTATAATTAAAAATGTTTAATTATATATTAATCTATCGTCATTATTTTTAATCACCATTTTTACGGGAAAATTTAAAATTTTCTTTATTATATTATTTTGACACGAAAACAGTATCACAAAAATCACCAAATGACGGAACAAGTTCTCGACGCGTTTAATGAAAATTAAATATTTCACTAATCCAAATTTATCCTTAGCTATACTAAACGGGACCTTAATTATTCCTAAGCCCAATCCGAATCTGTTACTATTCACAGCCCACAAGACTCAAGCCCAAATCCTTATATTAAAATTGTTATACTCGACTGGAAACAAGCAAGAACGCACCCCGTACGCACTATTTTTATACGCGACACATACATATATTTACCCTACCTCATTTCTCACCTAGCAAACTCCAAGCATGTCGAATTTCAGCTTCACATATCGAGTCTCACTATATTTTTACGAGACCAAGTGTTGGTCCACAAACAACCCATACGATTTATCAAATATTTCAAAACTTAACCAGTTTAAACCCCGCTTGTTTCTTTAAACTCCTAATAAAAATCCTAACATGAATTCATGTTTAAATGCTAAATTTTAACAACTATCACTAAGTCATACACGAAATTCCAAATCGTGTATGTTATTAAATTGGTAGTCGACATATGTTTTTAAAACACCAGGACAAGCTCCACATTTCAAGCTCTCACAAACATATTATACATTTCCTAGGCTAGTACTAGTTACATTTTAAAAAGGAAAACCACACGTACAATCAAGAATATATAAACAACACAAACTCACAATTTCGTTTGATGTACTTGTGTCGACAAGCTAGAAAACAAAGAAAAACATTTTACCCCTCCTCTTCTTACAACCTACAAGACTTTTGAATGCATCCTACCCCACTCTACTATCCCATCTCATTAAATCATAATCTCTGACATGCATAGTATTACATGTTACTTGAATTATTGATTCTTGAGTATCCTAGAAGCATTTCTCTCCTTCTTTCTCCTTCTTGCTTGTGCCGACCTGCCAAACACAAGAAAACCATGTGATACTGCAAGCTTATCTCTTACACACACAAACTATAAAAAACACTCCACCTCTTGACTTTCCTCCTCCAAGCAAATCCATCATGTCACATTTATAGTTCTACAACTTGTATATACAAACTAGCTCTATACAAGATACTACTCACTCCTCTCATTTCATACGTACAAACACACATATATACTTACCCTTTTCAAACACAAAACTATTCTCTTTGTTTCTCCTGCTTCTGTGGTGCGACAAGAAAAGAAGAAGACGAGAACAAGAAGGTGCTAGTGATCATCTTTATAAACTCTCAAGTCCTTACCTTGGTTACTACTAAATGGGTTACACACTTTGGAAATCGTTGGGGTCGTCTTGCATCAAATCCTCGCTCGTTCACTTCGTTCGTTCCTCACCACCTTTTGATTTCATAAGTCTTTTCATCCATTCTCATAACATATTACATCACTTCCATCGTAGCCAGCTTTTGTTTTGTTTTAATATGTTCTCGTTGAGCACTTTGTATAAAAAGTGGCATTATCAATCTTCTTGTGGCTATGCATGAGGTGGTGAAATAAAATGGAAGTAATGATAACGTAAAACTATAAAACGCAAGCCTAAAACTTAACATAAACTGTGTGATCATACAACTACTATACCTCATCAACAAGTTAACAACATGTGAACATATAATAAGCTATTGAACAAATACCCGACTCGCATGCATGAAAAATCATAAAAACATATTGCACTTAAGGTTCTTGTGTTTCGTTCGAATCGCGGGGAAACACCAAAACAAGTGCAACCTAACGAGGGAAAACTAATTGTACATGCATTCACAAGTTCAGCTTCGGTCTAAGAAGATGGAACATCAATGTTTTATAAACACAACAAAACCAAAAGCATGCAAACACAAGCTCACTGTAACTGAGCGTAACGTATAACCAAAAATAACACAGATCGGAAACCCTTTAAATGTATCAATCAGTAAACTAAAACAATAAAAAGCCCTTGGCTCAGTTGGGTGGGGCGTAGGGTTCTAAGCGAAAGGTCTCGAGTTCGAACCTGAGCTAGGGCAGTTTTGCTATTTTTACTATTTTTGCAAACTTTTGCATATTGACAGTTGCAGCCCTTCAGCTTTACACCACTTGCCATTGCCCTAAAAGAACTTTTATAAACTTAAAACTATTATAAATCTTTTACACTTTCAGTCCCCAATTTCTAACAACTTTCCATTTTCTTAAAACTTTTATTAAACTTTACATTTTCAACCCTCGACTTTTATCCATTTGACAACTCCCTTAAAAACTTTATTTCGTTTGAAACTTATAAGGTTTTCACCATTTTAATCCTTTAAAAGTTAAACCTTGACATTTGACGTCCTAAAACTTTTATAAGATCTCTAAAATTTTAATCTTTTACCACTTTCCATTTAAATCAAATATGTTTAACACATATTTTATTTGGCAACCACGTCAACGTAAACTATAAATAATATATGGTCCTAATACATTATTTAACCACAACTTTAATAAACATATAATATTTTGGGAGTATATTTTAACACTTTAAACGGCTCGGGTTACTTTATAAAACTTGTATACACGAAATATATATATATATATATATATATATATATATATATATATATATATATATATATATATATATATATATATATATATATATATATATCGTTAACGAATAAGCAAACGAATAACCTATACAAAAGCAATAAGTAATACATAACGGACAAGTTATATAGTATATAAATTTGTTCTTGAACTTTAAACGTTTTGCCACGCAAGCCACCTCTACCACAAGAATCATTTTGTCATCCGACATTGTTTCAAATCACTATTCTCGATAAGTCAAACTTATCTCTGACTTACGTATTAATCAGGTTGTCTATTGGAGCCATTCCCATTCTGCGTTGATATTACTTGTTCTTTGTCTTCCATTCCACCAAGGTGAGTCATAGCCCCTCTCTTACTCTTTTAGTAATTGTTTTATAAATGCTTTGGGGGAGATACATGCTCAACTACATGTTTTACATTTTTATAGGTACTCGTTAAATATTCATATATTACTGTGCGTTCCATAGTCCCAACTCTTTTTCCTATTTTGAATTACTTTCGGGGGGAATACATGCTTCTATTACATATAAATTTTATTAGTTTACTTTAAACATTATACTCAGTTGATAAACCACACTACTTGTTATTGAAACATGATACTCGCTTTTACTTACAAAGGCACTATAAACTTTTGCGAATTATTATGAACTTATGAATCCACTTTTACTCATTTTATATCTCATAGAGAGATACCTGCTATAAACATGATTACAAGTGATTTTCAACTGTATGCTATTTGGATTATTATTGCCTATGACACACTTTTGCCTCTGAAAGTCCCTCATATCATGAACCTTAGTCACTTGCGAGTGAACGCGAATATAGTGAATAGATCTATTGGCAGTTGACGCCCCATTTGTGCTAGCCGGATAGGTAGCCAAATGCACTTTATTTGAAGAACAATAGGATGTTGGCAAACTCCTACACGAGGGCACTACTACTTACATCATTTATGATGTCACACATGTTAAGGGTTGCGTTCATGAGACTTAGAGCAATAAGGCAGTACTGTAGTCATGATACAGTACTGCAACTACTAAATTTATGGGCGTATAACAACGTAGCCCACTGTTTATCAAACTTCGTACTTGTTTACATTTTATAGCAGAAAATCACTACTTGGTAAACCATAACTACTTTGTGTTGACCTGGTAGGGCAACTAAACCGACTGTGGGTGTATAACAACGTAACCCACAACTTATTTTATTAATAATGGTATCTATTACCATTACTTGGAATTATTGGAAAATCAACTGACTTTATGCCAATTCTATGGATTCACTCACTCTTTACTTTTGAAAACCAAATGTTTAAATTATAAACCCTATGGATGTACTCATTCTTTGATTTCGCAAATCAACTGTTTCAACTAAAAACTTTAAGGAATTATCCACACTTTAATTTTGCTAATTAACTGTTTAAATTATAGATACCATGGATTTACTCACACTTTGAATTTGGATAATCAACTGTTTATTTATAACTACTATAGACTCACAAACTCTTTGATTTTGGAAATCAACTATTTTACATATAAACTCTATGAACTCACCAACCTTTGTGTTGACGCTTTTAGCATGTGTTTATCTCAGGTCCATAATGAGCAAGGATGGCACGGAGGAGCACGGATACTTACGAAGGCTATAAATTTTACTATCATTCGAAAACTTATTTAACAACCTTTGAAACCACTGGGATCTCATTTTGTAAACTCTGATATTTACAAAGTTCGAATGATAAATCTTTGAAAACGACTAAAATAATGATCGTTTCTATTATCAAACTGTTAAGCCATGAAGTAACACCCAATCTAAATTCCACTGCAAATTTTAAAATTGGGGGTGTTACAGATAAGTGGCCCCTTTCTAGTCTCGATTCCATTGAGCGTTATCATCCATACGACACTCCTCTTGCTAATAAGGAAGAAATTCGTGAGCATCTCTTTGTTAGAACCTTAACAACTAAGAAGAATCGTTCCAGAAATGAGGTAGATAAGGACCAGTTTGGTATGGAACTCAATGAGCTTAAACCACAATTTAAGAAATGGGAAGAAATTCTTAGAGCCAACGTTATAAGTTCCATAGGAAATAGAGATCATGTCAACACATGTCTTAGCTACATGCTTTATAGCATTTCCACCGGTCAACCTTTTAACTTAGCCTATTACCTAGCCAAAAGAATGACCGACATATCCTTGGTAGGAACAACCGCTCATCCTTATGGAATGCTTCTCACCCGCCTCTTTAGAGCAATCTCACCCATTCCTCCTAACAATAAGGGAATGTGCCTTGATTACACTCTTGTTCCTCACATATTCGTCCCTCTAAGTGATAAAAGAGTCTTCAAAGTTAAGGGCAAGCGTACTCGCTCTCCTTCACCATCATCTTCATCATCCGATATGAGCGATGACGATAAACTTCCTAACTCTAAGCTAACCCCTTTAGACTACCTTCAAGAACTTCCCGTCATTAGCAATGCATCCGAAGAGTTCAAGCAAACCAAAGGAATTTTCAAGTGCTTTGGAAGGTACCTAAGAAAGCTCAATAAGAAGATAGACCGGTTGTGAGATGTGCGATTAAGGAGTGTTTGGCTTATGTAGGTTTTAGAACTTTGTATGTGTTAAACTATGTCATTTATATTGTTTCTTACTTCCATGCTTTATTATTTTCGTCGGATTATGTTTTGTATGAGCCTTTATGCATATTGACAATATTTGAGGTGTTTGTCAATTTTTCATGCTTATGGAAAATTTTACTAAGTATAGTGAAATTCGCTAGCCCCCGGTCAAAGTCCTATGATATGAATGTCTACATGTCCATTTTTTGCATTTCCTAATCAGACATATAATAAATTTTCATTTTTAAGAGTTTTTGAAAAATTTGAAAATCGTCTCGCGGGTTAAAAACGTGGACTGCCTTGTTTTTCAGGCCTGGCGGATCTGGCGGCACCCTAAATTGGGTTCCGCCAGTGTAAATTCTGGGCAACCCAGTTTTGGCTCAACGGACCAGACGGAACCCAAAACAGGGTTCCGCTTGTGTTTCGCGAGGGTTCCGCCAGTCACCTGTAGAAAATTTGTCATTTTTCAAAATTTCAAAATTTGTAAAATGTCAAATAATTATCTTTTGTGAGAAACATCTTCCCTTACTTCCAATAAACATATTATGATCACTCTTACTCACTAGAACTATTCGGAAGTCATTTCCCGCCAAAAACTCAAATTCAAACCTAACTAACCCAAGGAACCCTTACAAAGGATCCTTCAAAACCTTTAGAACATTTTCAACCAAATCACTTCCCATGATCACTTAGCATTGAGTGCATAAGTTAGCCTTTCACTCCACTCAATTCCATTGGATTGACATCCAATGATTTGACATGTTCTTGGAAATTTTCTAAATCATTAGAAACCTCAACATTTGTATGGTAAAACATCAAATCCAAACACCCCTTCCAACATCTCTTCCACTCTATAAATTTGACAATTTTGCAACACTTCAAATCACACCATTACCATCAAAATCCCTTCTCTTAAAGCTTCAAAACCACACCTTTGAAATGACTAAATCCAACACCTCATTCGAATTATCAAAATCCCTTACAAAAACCACGAGGATTAGTGTAAAATCTTGTTGCTTCAACAAAACCATCAAATCAAGCTCATCATCATCAAGTGATGCATCACTTGACATTTCCTCACCTATCCAATATTTCCTTAACCTTACTACGTCAACACCATCCTCAACACCTTGCAATACCAATGTGATCACTATACAAGATTTGCTTAATCTTGCGACTCCAACACCCTCTCCAATACATTGCAACACCAACATAGCCACTATTCCACCACCAACTATACCTTCAAGTGATTCAACATCACCTCTCAACAAACTCAACCATCAAAAACTTCATCACCTCAATCACCAACACTTACACCAATAGAACTTTTCCATACACCACCAACATCACCACTACCCTATTTGGAAACTTTAGAAGACCTATCACCTAAATCATCGAGTCCTCCATCATTGTCACTCTTTGACACCATTGCCAAAATGGAAACCCAACAACAACCAATGTTTCAACCAAATGAGTCATTGGACGATGAACCTCATCAACCATCATTGGTTGAACGTTTAACTTATCGTTATGCTAGACCATCAATTTTTCCACAAGATCAAGGTCATACACACCTACAATCATTTATGTTTCACCCCATTTACAAAGACCTTCATGGTAATCCTTCCAGAGAACCAAACTTCCGCCACTTTGTTCAACAACAAGAACAACCACAACAAGAACCACCACAACAAGTCCCGCAACAACAAGAACCACAACAACAACAACAACCACCACAAGAGCATTCCCAACACTTTGAATCTCTATTTCCTTCTTATAAGAAAATAGAAGCATCCATATGGAAAAAATCTCTAAACCTTAATGATAAAATGGACACTCATTTAAACCACCTTCATGCCTTCAAATGTATGGTTGACTCTCAAATAAACCATATTATGGTTTTACAAACAACGTTACACTCATCTAGTGAAGGAACCAAAAACACCTCTCAACCATCCGCATTTGCTCCTTCAAGTTCAAACCATTCACCACCAACAAATCAAACCTATCTTCCACCAAACTTTCCCCGCCATGATTGCGGACATTGCGAAAGAACCGCTCACATTAGTGAAAGATGACGAACGGAAATTCACGAGCTAACCGAAGAAATGAGGTTTATCCTAAACCACATTTTGGACCGTATAGAGTCTTTGTCTCACCCACCTCAACTCTAGAGTCTCCAACAATAGGGACCCATTCATAATAACACTAAAAAACACAAACCAACAAACCAAAAGCATTTCACTTCCACAACATTCAAAATGAAACCCGCTACATCCTCCAACACACATTTTCATCCTTAAACAACCTTAGCCTTGTTTTTGGAAAATGTTTCTCATTAAGGAAAATGATTGCTTTCTTTTATAGATGTAGGATTTTATGTTCTTAGTTTCTTTTTATTTTTAGAAGTAGGATGTTATCTTCCAAATTTCTTGTTTTTGACTTTCTAAAAGTCATATTTTACATGAAATGAATTTCATTCTACTATAAGGTATGCATTGTTTGTTGGCCATCTAGGTATTGTGAGTAAACTTTGCCTTGCTATGGTAGCATACATATATCTTGTGTTTTAGAAACTAACCTTCCTTTTTGTAGGATCATTATCCATGTATTCCTTCCTTGATACTCCATTTAGGGGAGTAATATTCAAGGGGGGGGGGGCATGAGAATTGCATTATCCCGATTCGCAACTCTTTTTTGTGTTTTTGACAAAAAGTGCTTTCATGACTTGGTCTACACTTGTCTTGTGCGGCAACTAACATTTTTTTTGTAGGTTCAAAATCTATGTTTCCCATCTTGGCACTTCTTTTAGGGGGAGTATCAACCAAGGGGGAGCACGTGAATATTTCTGCTTCGCTACTCTTCTTTTTGTTTCGACAAAAAGGGGGAGAATTTATATTAAACTTGTTCTCATCTTTTCTCTAACTCTTGCATATCACATCATCTTAGCAAAAACAAGTTTTAATACAAACTTTATAAGACTTAACACTAAAACTAGTGGCTTACTTATAAATAAAGTTTATGTTTTGTAATCAACAAAAAGGGGGAGATTGTTAATACAAATATCGTCTAAAAATGTTATTTATATTTTACGATCTTTGCTAAGTTTTGTTAATGACAAAGTATGAACTTTTGTTTATAGTAAAAATATCACTTTAGTTTTAAGTCTTGTATAACTAGATTTTACATTTCTCTTTTAAGATAACATTGTTTTTATTTCTTAAATAAGTAAGTGTCACATCACATCAACATGCATTTATGGTAAGTTTGTGTGTTTGACTTGTCATAAGTTCTTACACATCTTTGGAAGCATTATACTTTGATTCAATGTGTGTTTGACTAGAATTAAGTTGATGTGACTTTGGTTGGTTTGGAAAGATTTATTGCAAAACCTACTGTCAGCCTGGCGGAACCTTGGAGGTACACGAGCGGAACTCATCTGCGGGTTCCGCCGTATCCGCCAGTGCCGCTGAAGGTTTTTGCTATAAATACCAAGCCACTTGCTAGTTTTTACCCATCACTTTAGGACATATATTTCATATATTCTCTCATCTAACTCAGTAACATTTGACTTGTGTGATTCTATTATGTAGCAAAGGAGTTCACAAGTTCTTCCAAGAAGTTACAAGTTTCAACTCAAAAGTTGCAAGACTTGTTAGCTTTGTTATGTATGAACTTTGGTAGTTTATACTTCATTTGTATCTTGTGTAGAAGTGATCGATTAGTATTTTAGGCCTCAAAATACATAGTGTGACGGGAGTTGTTGTACCCTTGTAAAAGAACTATCGGGAGTGGTTGTACCCTTGTAAAAGAACTCGTCATCTAGCTTAGTGTCAGAAATAGTGAATAGGCGGCGTTAGGTTGGTTCTACCTTGAACTAGGACTCGGTATCTAGCTTTGTACCGGATAAACTGTAAGCGACGATTGTAAAGGTTTCTCCACCCGTGAAAGGAGCTTGTTGACTAGTGCTTGGAACTCTCGAGTTGGAAACTCGGGGCATGGATGTAGGACAAGGAAAAAGAGTCCTTGTAGCCGAACCACGATAAACAATCGTGTTGTGGTTTGATCGTTTCTTACTTTGTCTTTGCATATTACATATTGTCTCCATTTAGAATCGTCAATTACACGTAAAGCTTTTCAAAGATTAACAAGTATTTTGAGTTTATATCTTTAATCAAAAGTAAAGCTTTTCAAAGATTAACAAGTAATTTGAGTTTATATCTTTGATCAAACGTAAAGTTTCAAAAGATAATTAAGATTAAAAAGCGGCAAACTATTCAACCCCCTTCTAGTTTTCCACATAATCTACATTATCTTGGAATATCTCAAGATAAAATCTTTCCAAATATAGACACTAATATTTTCAAGGATAGTCATGTGTGTTTCCTTATTAATTAAATAGCTCTATATCTACTAGTTATGCTAATATAATTAACACAATCATATTGTTCATATTAACAAACGCATGCATGTTGTTTTTATGGTACATGGTGTTGTTCCATGCACAAGTGGGAGAAATCGTCATTGTGTGCAAGGTACAACACATAGAAATATGATTTAAAGAATTCTCTTGACTGCAAGTAAGAGATTGATATTCTTATATGACTAATACACATCTAATCCAAGAAACACTTGGTGTTGCAATTTAGCTTAAGGGTGACCTTGACTAGATTATAACAACAAGGTGAATTTCCATGATTACGTGAGACCATACATTTACTGTTTCTAAAATTAGATAGATTTTATAACATGTGTCAATATGATAACAAGACAACTTCAACTATAATATTTATGTATTGTTAGAATGACATAAATAAATGAAGTAAAGAAATTAACTTGAAATTACTATTGAAACCAAATGGTGGTGTTCAAGAATACTTTAGTTATACATCTTTATATCTTATTATAAACATGAAGTCTTTTAAGAGTTATAATAAAGTAAGACGTTAACTTGTTATGGTTTTTTAATTAAGACATATACAAGAAGTAATTGAGTTGATCAATGATTAATAACATATAGTGGAATTATAACACGTTTATGTTTTTGATGAAACATTAACATGAAGTGACTTGGTCAAAAGTACTTGTGTTATAAAGCATGCAATTGGTTTGAAAATACTATTATACCATTAAGTTGACTTAGTCGGTAAATAGGTATGCCAAAAGGAATATGTTATCTAATATATTGTTAGAATTGTCTTACAATATTAATTCTAATGAAATACCATATATTTATGGTATGTTCAGTTAGGGAAATCAAACTCTTGTTATATTGTTTGATTAAAGATAGCTATGACTTCTTTTCTTTCAAAAGTTATCAAGGTTATAAAATTAAGTATGGATTGAATATACTCAATTAGACTCTTAGAATATTAATAAGACATTATTGAATTATGAAATGTGATGAATCACATTAAGTCTTAAAATAAAGTTATGGATTTGTTAAACTGCTTATGGAAAGGTTATTTACAAACTAAAAGTCAGGAACTGTCAATGTGTATTTGTAATATCCTAAAAGAGAACATTGGATGGTTACTCTAATTGCTAAGTATTTATAGATAGTATATATATATATTACTAAAGGCAAGTGGGAGTTTTTTTATCTTGAAAAGATAAAATTACAAGATACATAATCTTTTAATGACACACTAGTGAAAATCATGATGAGGCTAAACATGTAAATGATAAACCTCAAGATGATGGAATTCTCATTCATAGATCCACTTAGTTAATCATATTTAAGCAATTAACTATGATTGAATATTCTTTTCTAAGCACATTAAAGAAACAAAGATGGTAATTGTCATACTTATGAAATTTGACAATGAATATCAAAACTCTTTCTTGAATGATTACTTGAGCGAGGACGGTAAGTAATCAAAAGGAGTTTATGAATTCAAATAAATCTTTAGAAGTATACAAAGTGCAATAATTCATGAATGAATAAATGAATGGATCTAGGAGATTACTCTTATGTTTAATTATTAAATCCATGTTTTGTTTTATAATTGAAATAAGATAATTTCTAAGTATTCATGAAAGCTAGTGGGAGTATTATGTTTAATTTACTAAATCATATAACATATAAGAAGTAACATTCCATATAAGTAAAATGTTAAGTCTTATTTTGGAATGAAACTTGACTTGAAAAATTTAGAAAATAAGACATACAATCTTGGAACAAAAGTTTATTATTTAATAAACATGTACGGTAATTAAATCTAATAGAATATGATATATCATTTAGAAAAACTATATATATATATATATATATATATATATATATATATATATATATATATATATATATATATATATATATATATATATATATATATATATATATATATATATTTGAAACAATAGAACATGAATGAAATCTAAGTCTGACTGAAGTATTTTTCATGTGTATCATATTATTGTTGTATCATGCTTAAATGCAAGATGATTTGACAATATTTGATATCCAATTAAAAGTTATTAGATAACTTGTGTAATGAATATTCTAATGGAATATGTTTGGACTTAGAATAAATGATCCTCAGCCTAGAATTGCTCCTAAATTCTAAGTATAAACAATATGGCAAATTGTTGCACAATTGTTATAGCCGACAATAATCTTGAAATATTGGAAGGCATCAAACATTACACAATGGATATTAAGTTTACAGAATTTTAAAGAGCATATTGTGGTTTGTATACAATGATGGTGGTTTAATTGAGATGACACTCAATACTAGTCATGGAAGGATTGCATCCTTATTAATAGCTATGTGAACTAGTTGTGCGCAACTAATAGCATAGTTGCATTATACATTAAAGAATTAGAATACTTTAAACTTTAAAAGGTTTAAAAGTTTGATTGTCATAAGTTGGTAATTGAGAATGTCACACCATTTATGAAATATTATGTGACTATATAAAGATAGTTGGATGTACACATACAAGAATTTCGCTTATTGAATTCTTGAAATAAGTATTCTCAAAATTCCAATAGATCAAAGTTAGTTAAAATTATGCTTTGTCAACAAGTATGATTGTCATTACTTGAGGCATAATTGTCAAATAAGTATGATTGTCATTACTTAAGCCAAAATTCATTAACTAGAATTGTCATGCATTGATCTATTAGTATTTGGATAAGGGATATTAAGCAATTATTTTTTATATTGAATTAAAGTACTTTGTACGTTTGTTTTCATTAATAGTAAATTGTATCATATATTTGCATATTTAAATCCGTGAATAACTTATGTTATGTTATTCTAAATTGTCCGTTGTCAATTAATGATACGGGAATATCATTAAACTAAGACAAATCTGAGTATTGGATAGAATATACTTTAAAGTATATTGATGCGTTGTTATACCAATTTCACATGATATTCAATGAATTGAATATAAGACTTATCCCAACTACATGAGTTAACTTTATGAATCTTGTAAATCATGAAAATAGTTATCCTTAGACTTGAGATACAAGATAAGAGTCATGGATGTACTGCATTTCTGTGAAGCAATTTACCGCTATCCGTAACTGGTAGTTATAAGGATTATTTTCTGGAATGTTGCAAAGTTCATGGGTTATTGCTTGTAGTCAATAGATAATCTGGTTATTCAAATTTGTTTTGAAGTTTAATACTATTGGGCCCATCGTAAGGTTGACAAGATGTTTGCGTGCGCATGCCCAAAGTCTATCTGAAATTCGTTCAGATGTTTTGGTAATCTTGCTCAATCATAAACAACGAGAAACAAAATTGTTAATTAAAGAATGACTAAGATCCATATCTTTATTAACGTGGTATTAGTAACAAAAGGATAATAATAATGATGAATCATTAAAGGTTTTTCCAGGAGACCTACCTCGAGTTGGTCTAGGGTGTAACACCCCCATTTTTCACTGATCGCAGTGGATTAAGTGTTTGGGGTATTACTTCATAGAATAATAGTTACAGTAATAGAAAACGACTCGAAAAGAGACGTTTTTAGAAATTTAGTTATCATTCATTTAATTATCAGAGTTTTATTAGTAAAAGTTATACTTTTATTTTTGATGAGGTCCCAAAGTCTAGGTGTTAGGTTATATTTGAATGATAACCGGTTTGAATGTCCTCCGAGTTCTGTGCCTCCTTCTGCCATATCTCCGTAGAAGTGATATACCTAGAATACATGCTTAAAAGTCAACACTATGTGTTGAGTGAGAGTCATAGGTTTAAGTGTTAGTGAATACAAGTTCCTTGGGTTCTGTTGTTACACCCATCTGGGAAAATGTTGTGTGAGTGATAATTGTGATGCATGCACAATTATCAAGAGTGGAGTGTGTTGCACTAAGCTCATGAACCACACGTTAACAATCCGGGTCATGGGGGCTGCAGACCCAACCATGAGGGGATGGGAAGGATAACTTGCCAAAGTTAATCCTTCAATGGGTTCAAATATAGTACTTATTGGTACCATCTAGAAAGATGTTAATACCAACGGGAGTTGTCAAACTCCAATAGATCTATCAACTATATTCGTGTTCGCGTGGGTAAAATATCCCAAACAATTAGATTCATGAATTTTGGTTATGTAGTGGTGGCAGTTAGTTTACTCGTGCAACAACCAAAGAAAAAGACTTGTATTCGGTTTTAAGTAAAGCAAGTAGCATGTATCCCCCTCACAGGGTTTGTAAAGCATTTAGAGTGAAAGTTTTAAAAAGAGTATGAGGCTATGAACTCACCTGGGCTTAGGGAAATCTAATTATTGCAAAAAGTGACTCGGGAACTAGACTGCCTTACTCACGTATCCTAGTGTGTTGTAGGTTTGGATGTATGTCAAGCTTTAGTTATCTTGTTTAAGTTTCTTAAGTAATTGTTCTTAGGTTCGTTAATGTTTTAGATATAACATAACCCCGTTCGGGCCATCACAATCCAGAAGTATATGACTCCTCACATGAAGCTCCCTACTATTGTATTATGTTATCAACATAATACCGTTTGGGCCATCATAATTCAGAAGTTAATACTCCTCACGTGAAGCTCCCTAATATTGAGATATATTGTTATTAAGTTTAGTTATAATCATAACACCGTTCGGGCCATCATAATCCAGAATTACATGCAATAATCGTTTGAGGAGCCAGGGCACTTTAATTCGTAAACCCAGCAAACTCGTCAAAACGAAATATCCACATGGTACTCCTCACATGAAGCTCTCTACTATTGTGTTATGCTTCTAACTGTAATTAGGTTTTATATTTATATAATATTTTCACTTGATACCCTTTATAGTTTATATATTTACATTTTCTACCCTAAACTTATAATACTTATAACTACCTATATTTGACACAATTAGTCCCTAGACTTCTATATTTTTAGAAAATGACAGAAATAACCCTTGGACCTATAAGTTTTCTATATTTACCATTTAGACCCTTAACTTTATAATATTTGCATAACTAGTCCTTTTTAGTTTATAACTTATTTTAATTTCTACCCTAAGGTTTTAATACTTTGCAAAATGAGTCCTTACACTTATAACTTCTAGGAAATGTCAAAAACAGTCCCTAGACTTTATAGTTTCAGGAATTTATGATATATACCCTTATGCATGTAAAGTTTTGCAAAACTAGTCCTAAATGCATGTAAACTATATTTTTATGTAACAACTAAGTTTCCTAGCTTATGTTTAACTAATATTAGCTTATCTAAGTTATCTAAACTAGCTTAGGGCTTATGAAAAGGGCTTATAGAATATATTTAAGGTTTTATCTATAATTAGGGTTTTAAAAAGTAAACTAGCAAATGATTATGACCAAGGCTTAGGCAAGGGTTCTTATGGGATCTAAGGCATCCTAATACTATACTAAGACTAAACTAAAGCTAATAGAACAAGAAATGAAGGCTTACTTGGTTAGCTAGGGTTTAATGAGGGGTTAACTAGGGTTTTAGGGTTTCTCGACAAGAAATGAGCTCGACAAGGCCTCAAGACTTACTTTGCTCGACTCCTAGGTCTACCACAACTCGTATACTACTACTACTACTACTACTACTACTACTAAAGAAGGTTTGAGGTGAAAAGAAGAGAAGAGGTGTGAATGAAATGAAGGGGAAACGGGGGGTATTTATAGGGTCGTTATGAGTAACGAGCAAGAAATGGGGTGGTATGGTGTCGAGGAGGGGGAAGGCTGAGTAAGCTAATCTAGTGGTGATGCACACGAGCTATGGTGGTGACTAGGAGGGGTTATGAGGCGGTGTAGGGTTCATGTGGTGGTGGTGAAGCCGCGACACAAGGAGGACACAAGTAGGTGATACACCTACTTGTGTGCTAGCTTGTCAGGTGCTAGGGTGCTAGATTAAGGTGACTAAGGTGCTAGGGTGCTAGGTTGAGGTGCTTGAGGTGATTATGTTTAGGTTTTACTAGTTTAGGTTAAGTTTGGACCTAGTTTTACTTAATGAGAGTTTAGGGTTTTACCTAAGGTTTAGTGCCTAGGTTAGGTTCCTAAGAGTGTTTAGTGACTAATACTAAGTCCTAAGGGGTTTATACTAAGTTATGGTAGCTTATGGGAAAGATTTGGAAAGGTTTGACATAGTTTTGTGACCTAAATGACCTAATTGTGTTTAGTGGGAGATTAGGGTTTATCCTATGGTTTAGTGCCTAGGTTAAGGTCCTATGAGTGCCTAATAACTAATCCTAGGTCCTAAGAAGCTTATACTAAGTGGTGGTGACTTATGGTAAAGTTTTGGGATAGTTTTGACCTAATTCTAGGAAATGACCTAGTTATGGTTTTGTGCTTAAGGGACTTGTACCTAAGTTCTAAGGGGTTGTACTAGTTCCTAATGGTCCTAAGGTATCCTAATGTTCCTAAGGTAACTCATACTTAAGCCTTGGACACTTTCAAACTAGTTTAGTTAAGCATATAGGGTTTAGTAAGCACATAGACCTAATTAGGGTTTAATCAAGGTTTATTAGGGTTTTGTGATATGTTTAGTGTGTTAGATTGGTAGATTACTTATTATGGTGTTGTGGTGATCTTATGCTTGAAATACCAGGGGTTTATAGGATGTGAGTGTTGAGTTATTTGGCTTGTATAGATACCTGAGCAGGTCTAGAGAGTCATGCAAGTAATGAATGCATATAGAAAGCAAAAATTTACCTGTGAAATACCTACTATAGGTATTTGTAATGAGAATGATAGAAATGAGATTTTGTGGGTTGTTACATAGGGGCATTGGTGTGTTGCAAGACACTAACCTATGTCATTATGCTATTAATAGATATCCAAGTGGGAGCTGTTAGAGTTTGTGCATAAATATTAAATAATATAGGACAAGAAGAGACCTCAGGATTGCACACATTACAAATGAGAATTAAAGCATAATAATTGATATATATTAAACGTTGTATATATAATTATTTAAACACAAATAAATGGCTAACGGTCGTTAGTACTTAACGGAATTGACTAATGAACAAAGAAAAAAAGGACTAGGATGTAAATAGGAGCCAAGAAGGATCCGGAATCCCCTCTTGGACTCCTAGGCCGATCGTACAAGGGGAGGGGAAACCCAAACCCACTCCAACTTGTCCTCCAAGTTACATCTAGTATAAATACAAGACTTAAGTTCATTCTTTCATACCTCTTGTGCACTAAACCTAAGTTTTGTTTTCTCTTCTTTTTTTCTTTGTGATACCAAACGGCCAACACATGCTTAGGGTTGTTGGACCGAATTTTGTTAAACAAAATTCGATTGTGTTTTCTTGATCTTGCAATCTCTTTAATTCGTGATTAATTTGTGTGTACAAGAATGATGTAATTACTCACTATAGTAATTATCAAGGGATCGATTAACAAAACGGTAAAGGGGTTAATCATTGATCTATATAAACCCTAATTAGGGTTCATCACTTGTTCAAGTTAATTAAAGTTTGATTCTTGTTTAGCTAGAATCCAAAGGTACGTTCATGTTTATGTTTATGTTAATCTTTTATATATTATACATGATCCTACGCTTCCGCATAATGTGACTACTTGATTTATTTAATTATATAAATGTCATGGTATATTAATTATAACAATGTCGGCCCTATTTATAACGCACCATATTGGACTAATCGGTAAAGGGTTATAATTTAGGTAGAAATTGGTAAAATAGTAATGGTATATCATATTGGTAATTTTTTTTAGAAACTTTAGTATGTGGACACCTAAACAAAAGACTACTCGTAACCCGACCCAACGCATGGTCGGTCTCCCTTTGAGGAGATGACTCTCTGCTGAAGCAACATTGAAACCTTCAGGGGCGTAGGTATAAGTGTTGGAGCATAGCGATAGAGGGCTTCAATTCAAATGGGGTTGCCCGTCGTTGTTGGCCATTCTTCCAACAACACATCGATCTCGAAGGAAGATTCCCATTTCACCCACACGGCGATCAAATCCAATCGCGTCCCCTTATCCACTTTGCTCAATTCGATCCTCAGGCGATCGAATGGTTGCATTTGATTTGTGTGTGTGGGTTTTTATTTAATTTATTTGTAGGGTATATTTTTGACTAGCTTATAGACCCGTTGACACCGGGTTATTTTTTAAAGAAATAGAGAAAATGAGATGATAAGAAAAGTAATAATGTAAACATGCTCCATTTAAAAAGTGAAACAAAGAATGAGACAATGCGTCCATTATCAGATAAGAAATTGCTTCTATTACAATTACATTAACAAACGTCCAAGCTTGGGGTCTCCAAAATTGATTGTCTTGAGTAATAAAAGATGTGTGTGAGCGCCTATCGATTTACAGCCCAATGTCCATGCCGTGCACACCTAATAGTCCATATCTGATGTGAGTAAATGCATGTTGTTAATGATAATATATTATAATTGAGAATATGAGGGAAGAAAAAAATGGTACGTGTGTATTTTACATGCCTTTTGAAGTTTTGATCATAGACTTTCAAGTACTTCTCTATACACGACATTTGTTGTAGTTTTGGAGATGATAAGAAAAACGATAACGTAAACATGTTCATTTAATATATGAAAGAAAGAATGAGACAATGCATCAATTATATGATAAGCAATTTAGTTTGTTACTCCCTCCGTCCCATAAAAACTGTCCAGTTTGACTTTTCAGAGTCAAACTGGTTCAACTTTGACCTTAAATATTTTTTATGTGTTATATAATACTTGATGAAAAATTATACCAATGAAAAACACACTTAAAACTCAATCCATCATATATTTTTCATCAAGTATTATATAATACCCACAAAAATAGATAAGGTCAAAGTTGAACCAGTTTGACTCTGAAAAGTCAAACTGGACAGTTTTTATGGGACGGAGGTAGTACAATTATACTAACAAACTTCTAAACGTTGGTGAATCTAAAATTGATTGTCTCGAACATAAAATGATGTGTGTGAGTGCCTATCGATTCAAAACCCAATCCTTGCTATTTTCATTGTGACTTTTCATGTAGTGATGTAAGTTTGACCCAATTGGTTTGCAATTGGTAGGTTTTGAGGATCTCGCATCTCTAACACGTCAAACATATAAGAATTAAAAGGAACTTTTTTTTTTTTTTTTTTTTTTTTTTTTTATGGTGATCCCTTATATGAGAATGCTTGTTTTGACCCGTACAAAAAGTGACCTATTTCACTATCTTAAAAGGGGATAAGAAATTTGATTTACCACATCAAAGAGTTCAAGAATAGTTGAATTTAATTAAAGAATTCAAGCAATTCATTTTAGAGCATGTATTGAAATTCAAATTGTCGCAAAATATAAGTTCTTTAAGTGCCCCGTTTCAAAGGTACATAAAATTACAAAGTTGACATAGTAGGTCAATAGAATTTTGTTTGTTAACATGTACTCATCACACTCACATCCTTTCTTTCTAGTGGAGGAGACTTACAAATGTGCATTCTTTAGACCCATCATATTGCAACAAATTCCATAAGTAATAGTAGCTACATGGTTACGTTAACATGAAAATACACTCTATGTAATATGATTGATAGGATACGAATCTAATGCATATTTTCAATCTTTTGTATTTATTGTCAAACAACATCCCATAATTTGTCATCGAAAGAGTTAGTAAATGTAAATTTTTCATTACCTTTTTCTAATTGAATCATGAACTAATATTCGTTGGCAAAAATAGATAAGCATATTAGATATGTAGGTTATGAAGTTATAATTTTACTCTATAAAAAAGACATGAGCAAATTGAAACATAAAACATGAAATCAAGAGTAATGTATCAGAAGCAAACAAAATCAATCAAGTACCAAAAAAATTAATCATTCATGACCTTCCATTAACATCAAATTTTCCATCATCACAGTGCCTTAACATAACGTGATCCATAACAAACAAAAGAAGGAAACATTCTAAACAATGAATCATATCCTAACACGAAACATAAAACTTGAAATCAGATAAAAAGATACCGACACATAATATTATCACCGACGCCCAAATCAAACACACCCAACAAATTGTCTGTTCCGCCATTCACAAAGCTTCCCGCTTCCGCCATGTTCTCTTTAATATCATTCAAACCTTGACCTTATGTCTTAACTTAAACCGCCATATCAAGAAACACTTGATGAAGCTTAATAAAACTCCTTTTAATATCATTCACAACTTCATGCCTTTCTTTAATTGCAAGAACCAAATCCTTTTTCCAGTCAAACACTTAAAAACACCTTCCACTTCCCGAAAGCATATTTTCAACCATTGCCTCACTCGGGTACTCACCCGTCTCATTATAATACATTCTTTTCAGATTCTTCTTACGATCTTAAACAATCTTTTCTCTCAACTCTTGATAGCGGGAAGTAATAACAACCTAAAAATATAAATAAACCTAAAAATTAATAATTTAAACTAATCAGCAATCATCGTCATATAAACAGTAAACAACTAACGATTACAGTTGAGCAAGTCAAAAATATGCTCTTTCTTATTTAGCAGCTAAAAGTATAGTGTTAACATAGGGGTTGTTTAGGTAAGCTTAAGCTTAACAACTTTACATCGTCAAGACTTATTTGCTTATTTATCCCCCTAAAAAGGTGTTTAGCCATAGAACATACACTTTCACTACTTATTTAGTTATTTGAAAATAAAGCTCAGTACTATTAAATAAACCTTTAGGTTTAGCATAGTATAAACAATTACCATCATAGGTTCACTATTCAGCTAATGGACTCCATACATTTAATTTTGACAACTTGCAAGTTGAGGTTAATCAAAATTACACGAAGACATTGGCAGATAACATTTAAGTAGTTTTTACAAAAACAGTTGAAAGCACCAAGTTTCATGCATAGCGGAACCATGGTGCATTATTTGACCAAATTACTTATCAATGGGTCTATTTGGATCGTGTTTTATCTCAAATTTGGCTGCAAAGGAACCTGTTATAGATTGAAAGTCACAAAAAGTATATCTTTAATCCCACAACGTCCTAAATGAGTTTATTAGAGAATTTTATCATTGTGCAATGCAATACTCTACACAACTGATCAAGTTCTATGTAACACCTTCTCTCGCAAAGGCATGTACAGGATCTATATTTCTATAATCATAGGCATTTAACCTTATAACATTACCATTAGTCTTAGATAATATTTTAGGTGAACTTAGCGTAAACAATAACCATCATCAATCGAAATTGGTTTGATTGATAGTTTTTGAATCGGTCTATTGAATAGAAGGAAACTGATTTATTAAAGTCAGCTTAAAAAATAGAAGTATGATCTCATTTAAGTGTGTAAAGGATCAATAACATTACATGGTTATTTGCATGGTTAGATTTAATTTTTGCAATGCCTCTTCTTCTATGTAATCATATGTTAGATAAACTCGATAAAAAACTACTATAAAACCCTTTTAAGCATGCTTATGATCACAAGGTCGGTTGCTGAAAGGATCATTTAATGAACGAACAATATCAAAGAACAAAGGTGCACCTGCTGATAAATTGAACAAATCGGCATCCTTTGCCAATAGGAAATCTCACCGAAACTATCTCGCCATATAAGGATAAAGGTTGCTCAAGATCCTCGTCATTTATAGTAGGGTTAAGTCTTCCAACAAATATCTACAGCCAATTGAAGGGTTAGCTAAGTGTGAATAATATTAAAGATGAATTTTGTTTGAACCAAAAAACTTGTGAAAAGACCATACTGACCATTGTGTATAAGAATCACCATCTGTTTAAAAGCCACCATTTGACATACAACCACCTAACAATAAAAATCTAGTTGAGCCGCCATTGCATACTATGAAAGTGGTTTACTCGATTGTGATAACACACGTGGCAATATATATGGGTCAGAAATTCGGCCAAAACTGGTCCAAGTTGAAATGGGTCATTTTAGTAAGCGTCAGGTTGACCAAAAGTACATTATGGTCCAAGTTGAAATGGGTCATTTTAGAAAAAAAAATTATTTGGCGCATTAGGAATAAATTATAACCCATAGAAGCCTTTAATAACAAAATAATAACTCTGCAGATGAAATAGAGACAGAAAATCTAATAAATAAGCTCTCAATATGTAAAGACACGCTAAAATGTTCATATAATCAATTAAAAAAAATTATTTGACCAATTTTCCTTTTTGGGTTGCACAATATTAACGGCACAAGCAAATCCATAAATTGATTATTTTTTCTGCTTTTACCTTTAAGCAGGAAAAATAAGCAATCCCAAACACCCTCTTAAGCACATAGATATTCACAAAAAATGCTTACGTATATCTTCAAATCAGATTTGAATCTAAAGATGTATCTAGCACTGTAGTAAACTAACCATTGAAAAAAAAAACTGTTGTATGCTTCTCCATGAAACAATCTCAGACTTATATACATTAGGAACTAAACTTGGCACCAAATAACATATAAGTAATTCATAATGTGAATGAATATATAACTTCTCAATAAATAGATATCAGAAAGAATGAGAAATGGATTGATATTACAGTCTTGAACATACTTATTAAACACTAAACGACATTATAGGGACAAATTACCTGTCCACAATTTTAGCTATTGTTGTGAGTATCACCGTCTTTATTGTATTCTCCATGTGCGATTTTATGTTTTTCATTGTATGTAACCAAGATAACCTGAAGTTTATATTATTCTATGGCTTCTTACCACCTTCCTTGTACATACCATGCACGATAAAACAAATATCGTGTTATTAACCAACCCACCTGACAAATCAATTTTTCCACCTCTAATCCAATGGACATTAAACAAACCAAGCCTGATTGATTGACTCACAATGTATCCACCTCGTACAATTAGCATTTATCATCCATCCTTCTACAACTGCAATTCAAAATATACATAGATTACAATGAAAAAAGTTATTTTTAAGCAATGACAGTATTGCATTGGACCATGAATCTAATGAATAATAGTTCTACTTAGATAATACCTTTGGGCTCTTTATTGTATCCTTTGTTTTGTAGTACTATCATATTGCTTCTCAAACGATCTCACATTTGGGTCTTATAACTAACTAAAACAAACAGAAATTTCATCAAACACCTCGTTTGTATACAATTGTCTACGAATCCAAATTATATGTTTACCACAAATCACACATAAAAACAGTTACATTCTTTTTTAGACTTTAACTCAATAAGTGATGATATAAACACGGACGATAAGCAAATTACCTGATTGATTGTTGAAGAACATAAAGTCGATTTGCACGACTCGTCACGTGCTTCTGACCATTTTGTTTTAAAGAAACTTGGTCTTTGACATCCATAACCACTTCCACCTGGATACAAACAGCAAATCATATGTAGAGGTCAATTTGGGTTCGGGAAATTGATATGGCTGGGTACAATTTTCTCCCAAACTTCTGACTTTCTAAATAGATAATCAATGTGTCAAATATGACTACCGAGTTATTTTGATAAAAAAAACTACTTTACTAAATACAATTATTCAAAAGGTTTTATGCAATTTATATACAGTCTGGGTGACTTTTGACCTATTTCCTTTGAAGCCATTTTTCAAATTTATCTGTATGACCAATGACAGATAAATTGTAACCGGTGTCAACCCATTCATAAGTAAATGGGCCGAACTAATCACATCTAACAAAATGGAAGCTACAAAAGATATATTAGAAAGTTATAAGTTGAAACACGGTACCTGCTACACAAATTTTTCAAGAAAAGACTATGCACTTTTAAACCATGTGATGAAAGTGTTTATTGAGTCTATAAAGATACTGATGAGTGCTCAAACACTCATCATTTTTGGTCAATCTGAACTGCAAAAATATTCAAAAACACTCATTAATGCATCAAAATACTGAAAATATTCTAAAATTATGTTTTATATGTTTCAGATGCAAAATGAGTAAAAACAGATGAAAAACGTACAAAGTTTGCATAATTGGCAGTTTCAGTCCCCCAACTTTCAAAAATTGGCAAAAATAGTCCCTGAAGGTTTAAAATGAAAGAAAAGTCAACTTTGTGGAAAACTAGAAGGGGGGTTGAATAGTTTTACGTCCTTTTTAAATTTATTTCCAAAATATTTTGTAGCTTATAAAAACTTTCGATTCGATCTCAAGTAAGTTCAAGTAACAACCAATATAAGCAAGTCTAATCTAATAATGAAAGTATTGAAATAGAATGAAGAAAAGATAGAGTTAGAAAGATCAAACCACAACACGCGAATTTATAGTGGTTCGGCTACAAGGACACCTTCCTTGCCCTACTCCACTCCCTGAGTACCACACTTGAGAGTTTTCTTCACTATGTCAACAAACTCCTTATGGTGGAGAAACCTTACACATCTTGGCTTACACGAGTTAACGGTACTAAGCTAAATGTCGAGTTCTAATCGTAGCTAGAACCAATCTCACAACTTCTTCAAGACTTCACACCTTCTTCACACCTTGTCAACTTCACACCTTCTTCTATGCACAACTAAATCACAACTACTACACTACTTTACAACACACCTAGTTTCTACAATCAACAAGTTCTCACAACACTTTTACAAATATCTAACACTACTACAATATGAAAATAGCTAATCACAACACTACTACAATTAAATGGATGTAGAGGAGTGTTCTTCTTCTTGCACTTGAGTGGATGAAGCTTTGGATCACTTGGAAACAAAGACTTATGAATTATATGATCAAAGGATTTTTGATATAGAAATGGAGGTTGGATCAGAAAGTTTTTAGTGCAAAAAGGTGAGAAAAATATGTGGAATGATCCAGTATTTAAAGGGCCAGAAAATACTGTTCTGGAGCGTGCCGGTCCCCTTAATTAGGGGGCGGTCCCCTTAATGATTAAGGGGGCCGCCTAGTATAATTAAGGGGGCCGCCCTACTGAACGTTGAAAAAGTTTTTCTGGATAAAATTTGCCCTTTTTGGCTGGAAAGTTGAAATCATATCTTTGTAGTTTAATACAACAATACCAAAAATGATTTACAAATATATATAAAATGTTAATATCATTTTATAAAATGTTATGTCTTAAGACAAGGTTTCCTTTGATCATGTAATGCATAAGATGCTTAGTTTATGCATACCTTAAGTGATATTAGATATAGAGGTAAATATTTGTTACTAAATACTTGTTTACGTCTTAATCTTGACTTAATTTGATTTGAGTTTTGTGATTATCAAAACATAGGTTTATTGAGAAATATTAATAATGTTTTTAAACATTATTTATATCAACAATCTCCCCCTTTTTGATGATTACAAAACTTAAACTCATTAACTCAAAAATTAGTTTTTAAACAAGTATTTTAGTGAGTTTATATTTACTTCTCCCCCTTTTTGTAGAATCAAAAAGGTTATGCCGACAATTTTCAAACGTGAAAATTTGACGGGAAGATATCTCCCCCTTGATGTGTACTTCCCCTCGTTTGGGGGCACCAAGAGAACGAGCTATGGAATGCTTTGCAAAACAAAAATATTAGAAGTACAAGTATATACATGCAAATATATATAAGGTGGTAAGAATATAATTAAGCATGTTTGAAAAGAAGCATTCATATTAAAGTAATAGTTGTGTCAAGACACAACAATACAAGTAGCAATAATAAATATTACAAGTAGGATAGCTATTACATAAACTAACAACTAGACGAATATTTCATCATGCAAAGAGTACATGGGCTTCATAGAGCTTGCAAGCAAAAGGGTGGTAAAGGCTTTATTTATTAAGCATATCATATGCTTAATTTGGAGAGCATGATGGTGATGGTGGAGGAATGGGAGAGAATTGTGGTGGAGGAATAATTGGAGAGGATGGTGGAGTTGGCGGTGGTGGTGGGTTAGTAAGCAAATGTTCAATATATGAAAACATATATTGAATTTCATCACTAAGACCAAAGATTACGGTTCGGTTGTGGATGCAACAAAGACAAGTATCCCCATGGGATTCAAGTAACCTCCAAGGCACGGGATTGACAAAGAATGGTGGTGTAATTGGTGGAGATGAGAGATGCGCATCAAGTGGTGTTATTGGTGAAAGTGAGATGGTAAGATGGGTGGAGATAGGTTCTTGTGTAGGATGTGGTGATGATACTTGTGGTGACAAGTGTGAATTGATGTAGTCATTGATTGATGAGGTTGAGGGTATGGAGGATGAGGAAGTTCCATGAGTGGAAGGTGTTTTGGATGGTGCATTAGGTGCACTTGGAGATGAGCATTTAGGTGGAGGTGATGGGTTTTGTTGTCTTCATTTGTTAAGTCAATGAAGAGTTGTTTTGGAGGGATGATGACAATCTTTTGTTTCTTAGAGGCCTTGGAGTTTGAGGTGCTTGGTGGAGTCATGATGATTTAGATGAGGAATGATGAGATGAAGAATGGTGATTATGGAGGGAATTTATAGTATGGAAATGATTGATTTAGGTATGTATTTGAAATGGTTGAATGAGATTCTAAAATCAGTTGGGTTAAAATGGGAAATGGTAGCTGATACTAGAGAAAGAGTTCACAAGATGCAAAAGAAAACAGTAAACACAGTTCCAGATGGTCGGTCCCCTTAATTGTAGGCCGGCCCCCTTAATAATTAAGGGGACCGCCTAGGAAATTAAGGGGGCCGCCCATCTTTTGTTTTCCCAGACGACCAGAAACCCAAAATTTGCAGAAATGGGTGATTTTTCAAGTGTGTGTTTCCAGCAAGCTCTATTAGAAGTATATACTCTATGAATGATATATATATATATATATATATATATATATATATATATATATATATATATATATATATATATATATATACATATATATATATATATATAAACAAATTATGCATGCAAACAAACATATTATATTCCACTTTTAAAAGAAACATAACATAGCATTAAAATATGATGAAGATAGTAGCACGATAATAGTTAAAGTCTAAGCATCATCCAAGAAATAAACAAGAGATAACATAAGTATATCCGAATAAATCGGACAAATAACAAGCAATACAAATGTCTAATAGAGAATAATAATAATAAGTAGCAAAACATCAACATCATCTACTTCTTCTTCTTCCCAATCATCTATCTAAACATCTTTCCAACGGATTTGAATCCTCCTCGAATTTCTTCATGCATTTGTTGTTGTTGGTTGATAATGGACGTTTGACGAGTGAAGAGAATTTCATCGGTACGTTCATGAGGAAGAGGAACTTGATACTTGGTATAGTCAAGATCAGGAAGATCATCAACAAAGGTCGTGGGGGATGGAGTACTAACACGTGAGGTGTCTTCCTCCTCATCATCATCATCATCGTCACGATGAGATGTAGACCCACGAGGCATAGAGAACAAAGGAACACGAGATTTTCCTTTGTCACTTTGAGAACAACGAGTACGAACAAGAGTAAGTTGGTTCAAAGTAGGAAGGATTTGCATGTAGTAATCTCTTTGAAGATGTGGGTAATGTTCCATGACATAACGATAAAGTCGTGTAAGGAACATACCGTAAGGAAGATTGGCATTTGGGGTGTTTTTGGCGGACATGATTCGATGAACAAAAAGATAAGCCAAATTGTAGTTCTCTTCAGCAACTACACAATATAACATGTGGGCAATGCTTGCCATGACATGATCACGGTGACCACCAGTACCAAATGCATTCTCGCGAATGAGTTCTTCCCACTTTTTCATATCGTGGCTTAGCTCTTTGAGGAGGATTTGATTTGCATGAATATCGACATTCTTCGACTTGATTACTCGACTAGTCGTACGACGTTCTAGTTCAAGCAGTCGACGAATGTCTTCAGGACTAGGAATCTCAGAATAGTATGGGCCATCCTGAGGATGATTTCTTTCAAGAGAGGAAAGATCCCATTCATTTGAGAATACGGCTTGGCCGTTGTATGGGATTCTAAGAATTTGTCCAAATTGAGCAAGAGTAAGAGTGATGAATTGATTTTGGATCATGAAGGAAATAAGGAGATGACCATAGGGATCGGTTTGCACTGTCACTTGGCTATAGAAGTCGAGGATAAAACGACGAATGATTGGTTCATTGATTTGGTAAAGACATTCAAAACGAATATTGGAGAACATTCGTTCGGTTTGATCAGAGTCATAGAAAGATGGATCGAAAATTCTTCCTTCGTGAATGTTTCTATTTTCAATGGGACGATAGAAACATGCAACTGAAGGAGACATGCCGGGAGTAGAGGAAATATTTGGAATGTATTGTTTGGTTTTGGAGACATCACCAACCGTGGTCTTAGGCATTTTCACCTAAACAATATAACAACAAAAATAAAATTAAGACAAAAACAACTATCATGCATATGTTATATATATATATATATATATATATATATATATATATATATGCAATATATGTGGAACGAAATTCTACTTCGACCAAAAAAAATATTCTATGAAGTAGTTTCACAATGTTCCTTGTATTTTGATTTTAAACTCGTTTAGAATATATGATGTCAAAGAGTATGATATCATAATTAATTTCGAAGTAAGGCTAGATATATATTATATTATATATCTTGCTTTTTTATAAGAGTTTGACTCAGCATAAACATGTTTAAAAGGTTAAAATATGAATTTTGGTTTTCAAAATATCTTTTTCAAGATAAACCAAACGCTCCCTTAACTAGATGAGTACAACCTAAAACATCAATATATATATATTGATTATATATCTTGATGACATCTATTGACTCTAATAGTTTTAACAAATTTTATGAGCTAGTTTTAAGTTTTAAATAACTACATATAATTACAATTTGTTCATGAACCAAACGCCCATGTTGTCTTCATGAACCATTTTATAACGAATTGAGAAGTATGTTTTGATTGTTTACAACATTAAACTAATATAATGTAGTAAGTTTTAACTAGTTTTTAAGAATTATATCAACAATGTGCCTTTTGAAAAATGAAATTCAACAAGGGTTTATGGGCGATTAAAGATTTTGACAAAATGATGTGTTATACTAAGTTTGAGTTGCAATACATCATTCTAATCCTATGGGAAGCATTTGGTTGTTCAATTCTTAGCTTCTATTTCACTAAAATTCGAATTAAAATAAATTTTAATAAAATACCAAATTATTGATTAGACACCAAATTTAATGAAATGTGATGAAATGTATGTTGGAAAACTTACAAAAGATGTTGTTATACGTTTGGTTAGCGTTTGCCCCTTGCGAAACAACCCCGGATTGGTGATTTGGTGAAAGATTTTGATGGTTTTGGTTGTTTTGGTTCGTACTCAGCAGAGGTGAGGAAGGGAATAATGAACAAATAGAGTGTTTGGCAAAATATTTAAGGTGGAAAACGGATTTGAAAGTATCAGATGGCCGACCCCCTTAAACATTAAGGGGACCGCCCCCGATAACAAGCTGGTCCCCTTAATTATTAAGGGGGCCGCCCTTTGAATTTTTGAATTTTCACGGTATTAGTTTCTGGAACAAATATATTTATATGTATATAATTAGATTTATAATATATCAAAAATACGTAAGCGTTTATTGGCACGATGATAAAATACTTAACAATTTTTAATCACCGTTTTGATAATTAAAATGTACCTTTGACAATTTTGGATAAAATGATCAAAGTGTTAAGTTGATGAGAGGTTTGAGGTGTGTTCGGGAATATGTGAATATGTGTATATATGTATATATGTATATATATGTACAAATGTGAGTGAATGATGGGTTGATAGGTGAGGTTTGAGAGATGATAATGGTGATAGAATATAGTCGGCGAAAGGAGTTTGTTTCATCCATAGTGTTCACATGCGAAGGCGTTCTTACATGATAATAGTCCACTTGACTCATATCCCTTCATCATCATGAGTCTTCTAAAAGTGGACATAATAGAATTTCGTGTTGAACGTAAAAGATCAAAAGTAACACGACGGGGAAGGAAAGGGTTCGATAACGAATAATTTCCTGGAGTTCTAGAAAGTCAACTAATGACGTATCTAGGTTATGTGCAAGCATATATATATATATATATATATATATATATATATATATATATATATATATATATATATATATATATATATATATATATATGATCAAACAAAGAGAGAAAGATAGTAAGCTATATCTATACAAACAACGTAATCAACCAAAACATATTTAACTAAGCATGGCAATGAGTTGTGAAAGAATGGCGTACCCGGCGGTCTTCAACAAAAATCTTCAAAATCTTCAAGATGACATATAGACTTTGAAAATGTCTATGGTGAGAAAACTTCAAGATTGCCTCAAGGAATGTTCATCTAGCTATTCGGTCCCCATTGCCTCTTTGGTCCAAAGTTGTTTGGTCCAAACATGTTTAAAATTTGACTAGGATGCATGAAAGGTGGTAGTATACCCCAAGGATTGTAGCTTTGTTGATAGTTCCACATTTGATTACTATTGTTATTGTAGTTTTGCCTATTTTGGTTTCTTCTTGGTTGAGGTGTTTTAGACCTAGGATGAGGGTTATTTGGTTTTCTAGGTGGTGGAGTTTTAGATCTTGTCTTAGGTTTAGAAGATCCTACTTCGGTTTTTAAAGAAGGTTTATAAAAAGCTTTAACTTCTTCATTGTTGGCAAGAGGTAATTTTCTATCATTAATAAGTATATACTTAGGATTAGATTTTAGAGGTTTTTGTTCATTAAGTTCATTTTTGAATTTGACATTTTTAATCTCGCTTGTTGAAGCTTCGTTTGAGTTAAATCCTAAACCGGTTTTATCTCCGGATACTCTTTGAATGCTTATTATTTTACTAAGTGAGTGACTACTATTTTCAAATTTATCAAGTTTGCGAATTTCTTCCCTGAGTATTTCGTTTTCACCTTTAAGCTCTTGACATGATTTACATTCTTCAAAAATTTCTTTACCTTTTTCAAGTTTATGTATTTTAATTTTTAGTTCTAGTACTTCATTTTCCAATTGATTGTTTATGTATTTTAGTGATTTGTTTTTTGCCATTACTAGTTGTCCTAATTTGCATAGTCTATTATATTCATTATCTAGGTCTTTTTCATCTAATGATAAATTTCATCACTAAAATATTCGGTTTCGGAACGTACCTCATTTGATGTCTTCGCCATAAGACACTTCTCTTCCTTTGTCGTTTCTTTCTCATCTTCATCGCTATCACTCCAAGCTCCTCCAACAAATGCTCTTTGATTTTGATCTCTTGTCATCATTGGACATTTTCCAATAAGGTGATTCGGATCACCACGCTTGAAACATTTCCTTTCATTCTTGTTGTTCTTGTCATCCTTACTCTTTTGAAATGTTTTCCTTTCATCATGTGGTTGTCTTACGAATCTTCCTCGCCTTTTGAAGAATTTCATGAAATCTCTTACGGCCATGGCGTATTCTTCATCATCACTTTCGGAAGATGAGCTATCTTCAATACTAGATTCCTTTCTAGCTTTCAATGCGATTGACTTGCTTTGCTCTCGTTTTCCTTTGACCATTTCGGAATCCTTCTTTATAATTGCTTCGTAGACTTTTAAATTTCCAATTAATTCATCAAGTTGCAATGTTGACAAATTCTTTGATTCTTCAATAGCCGTCACTTTAGCTCGCCATTTTGGGTGAAGAGCCCTAAGAAACTTCCTAACAAAATTCTTACTAGAAAAATTCTCATCAAGTGCTTTTAAACTTGTGATGATAGTGTTAAATCTAGCAAAAGCATTATCAATTGATTCCTCTTCCGAAATCGTGAATTGCTCATATTGTTGAACAAGTAGATCTATCTTATTATCTTTGACTTGACTATTACCTTGGTGAGTTATTAGTAAAGAGTTTCAAATTTCTTTTGCGGTTTCACACATAAATATCCTTTCGTACTCTTTACGTGGTAGCGCATTATAAATAACCATTTTTGCTTCATTATTTTTAGCAAGTTTTCTTTTTAAATCATCATTTTATTTTTCAAAAGGTACGATTTCATCTTTCTTTGTTTCGGGATTATTTTGAATAGGTAAAAAATCACCATTAGTAATAACATGTCAAAGATCTAGATCTTTTGAATTCACATAAGTTTCGAATCGATTTTTCCAATATAAAAATCCATCACTTTCAAATAGCGGTGGTCTTTGCATAGATTGCCCTTCTAAATATTTTTCAGATTCCATAGATCGTTAAAAGTTTTAAAATACAATATATTTTAAAGATCTTGCTAGACATGGCTCTGATACCAATTGTGGAAAACTAGAAGAGGGGGGGGGGGGGGGGTTGAATAGTTTTACGTCCTTTTTAAATTTATTTCCAAAATATTTTGTAGCTTTATAAAAACTTTCGATTCGATCTCAAGTGAGTTCAAGTAACAACCAATATAAGCAAGTCTAATCTAATAATGAAAGTATTGAAATAGAATGAAGAAAAGATAGAGTTAGAAAGATCAAACCACAACACACGAATTTATAGTGGTTCAGCTACAAGGACACCTTCCTTGCCCTACTCCACTCCCCGAGTACCACACTCGAGAGTTTTCTTCACTATGTCAACAAACTCCTTATGGTGGAGAAACCTTACACACCTTGGCTTACACGAGTTAACGACACTAAGCTAAATGTCGAGTTCTAATCGTAGCTAGAACCAATCTCACAACTTCTTCAAGACTTCACACCTTCTTCACACCTTTACAACTTCTTCAAGACTTCACACCTTCTTGACACCTTGTCAACTTCACACCTTCTTCTATGCACAACTAAATCACAACTACTACACTACTTTACAACACACCTAGTTTCTACAATCAACAAGTTCTCACAACACTTTTACAAATATCTAACACTACTACAATATGAAAATAGCTAATCACAACACTAATACAATTAAATGGATGTAGATGAGTGTTCTTCTTCTTGCACTTGAGTGGATGAAGCTTTGGATCACTTGGAAACAAAGACTTAGTTTTGAAAATGGTTTCTGTTTCGTTTTAAGTTTATAGAAAACTATTTGCAATTTTACATATGATCACAAGATATATAAAAAGCAAAACAAACACATAACAACAATATGCAAAGCCTCAACCGATGAAAAAAACCTATGCTTGGTCTCTTGAGCCATCACAAGAACCAAGAGTCAACTAGGGACAACCACACAACCACACGGAGGACTCCCACTTGCTCCAGGACAATCAAGAGCAAGTTGGAAGCCCATGATGCACATGAAAAGTAGTTTATGTCCTTCCAGAATTTCTGTGTTAGAGAGCCCAAAAGTCCATGAAGGAGGCTTCCTCGAGCTTAGCTCAAAACTATAAAGTTGTAGGCCCATGTCTTGGGTACCTACAAAAAACATTTCAGCCAAAAAGACCTTACCAATCACCGGGAAACTCCGTTTTATCAACTGGTGTTCCAGCAGTCATTTTTCGGCAAAAACTTCTTTAACTCTTTCGCCATTCACCACCAAGCCACAATTACATTATATTGAAAGTAAAATACAATTAATCTACTTTTAATCTACTGTAAAAGTTCCCAAATAATGGCTACAACCAAAAGAATATAATTACATAAATGCCGAAACAATGGCAAAAAACCCCAAAACACGAAATTAAATAACATTCACAACCATTCAATGCACAAGTGGTCTAGGTTTTCATCGGCTTTGCATATAAACATAATAATACCATAATATTACGAATGAAACATGGTGTTGGCTAACTCCATGGACAAACATGCATGTATTTGCCATGGAAAACAATTGACAAGAATTAAAACCCCGTTAGGTACGTGTTTCCTATTACTTAAGGGTAAAAACCCACTGATATTAGGACCTTCCAAATACCATTTAACCATAGAAAATATGGCCTTAGGGGCTGAATTAAAACCGTTTCAAAACCGATCAAAAACACGCATTTTAGGCCATTTTTTACGTACCCGACAAGTAACCAATTAGCGTATGCATAACAACTGGCCATGGGACAAAAAAGTGCAGATCATAAGACCCCTTAAGGGTCGTCCTATGTGAAAAAAATTGGAGCCCTAGGGCTGGTTTAACCATGACTTCAAAAATCATCAAAAAAACACCCGTTTTAGCCATTTTTATGCATACCCGATAATCATATGGCACATATGATGGCTCGTGATACCACTATAGGTGATGTATGAATATAAAATATATAAGAATCAAATAAACGCAGCAGAACAACATCACCATACAAGGATCCATATAGCCAATATGATTAATCAAAATTAAACACAACATGTTTATACCTTTGTAGCGTGCACCGGGAGTCACCAACAAACACCAAACCCATGTTTGGAATAAGAAACCCAAGAGATCAATGAAGTTGATCTCCTCTATGAATGGAAACACACTACATGTCATCAATCACCACCCGATGCTAGTCATAACCCCGTAACATACGATCTAGCCTTGAACTACAATAGAATAAGGTTAGATAGAGATCAAAACAAAAAAACGCTAATATGGGAGTGTTTTATTTCGTGGTTATTAGTGAGAGAAAGGAGGAGAGAAAGCTGGTAAGTGTTTATTGTTATTGATCCTTTCCTAATGACCAAATCATTAGTAGTTATCAACATGTAAGTAACACTTAGCCCCTTGTATTTTCTCATCTTGTCCCTTTCCTCCCTAGGCCGGCCATAAGGGCTTACAAATGGGCTTACCCATTTGTTATGTCCAATCCAATACACTAAGTACAAGCTTAGTGATTAGTGGCCCGTTATTGATCCCAAGTTACGTAGTCATTTATATATTGTAAATACGATAAATACAATATATAAAATGGTGTCTCTGTGTATAAGTGTGTGACCCCATAGGCTCACATATGTCTAGCCATATAATTATTTATTATGACACGAACATACTCCAACAGTATATATATATTTGCTCATATAGTGCTAGTATTGATTTTACTTAAAGATCAAACAAAAGTTTCATCACAAAACAAAGTTTTTACAATCAAACTAAAAAGGTAACATACATATAATTGATCATTTCGATCAAGTAAAGTTTTCATACAAAATATAACTAAGGATTATAAAATAAACGATTACTTACTTATCTCTCGTATATAGCTATAATTGTTTATATTGTGCATGTGTTGATTTCACATACTTAACTTATATTATTATTGTTCATACTTAGATATAGTTGTTCATATTGTTCAAGATTTGAGTTCACATAAGATTGAATCAAAGTTTTAAAAACAAACAAGGTTTTAAAACTAAACTAAGTTTTCATAATAAAATTAAAAATACGTAAAACTATTCAACCCCCCCTTCTAGTTTTTCACAATTGGCATCAGAGCTACATTAAACAAAATTTTTAAAATATACTGTATTTTAAAACTTGTATCGATCTATGGAATCGGAAAAATATTTAGAAGGGCAATCTATGCAAAGACCACCACTATTTGAAAGTGATGGTTTTCATTATTGGAAAAATAGATTCGAAACTTACGTGAAATCAAAAGATCTTGATCTTTGGCATGTCATTACCTTTGGTGATTTTCCCCCTATTCAATATAATTTTGAAACTAAAATGGATGAAATTGTATCTTTTGAAAAACAAAATGATGATTTGAAAAAGAAACTAGCAAAAAATAATGAGGCTAAAATGATTATTTATAATGCATTACCACGCAAAGAATATGAAATAATTTTTATGTGTAAAACCGCAAAAGAAATTTGGGATTCTTTACTAATCACTCACCAAGGTAATAGTCAAGTTAAAGATAACAAAATAGATCTTCTTGTTCAACAATATGAACAATTTACGATTCCGGAGGAGGAATCAATAGATAATGCTTTTGCTAGGTTTAACACTATCATCACAAGTTTAAAAGCACTTGATGAGAATTTTTCTAGTAAGAATTTTGTTAGGAAATTTCTTAGGGCTCTTCATCCAAAATGGCGAGCTAAAGTTACGGCAATTGAAGAATCGAAGAACTTGTCAACTCTTCAACTTGATGAGTTGATCGGCAACTTGAAAGTCTACGAAGCAATAATAAAGAAAGACTCCGAGATGGTCAATGGAAAAAGAGAGCAAAGCAAGTCAATTGCGTTGAAAGCTAGGAAGGAATCTAGTAACGAGGATAGCTCAACCTCCCAAAGTGATGACGAAGAATATGCGATGGCCGTAAGAGACTTCAAGAAATTCTTCAAAAGGCGAGGAAGATTCGTTAGACAACCGCATGATGAAAGGAAAGCAAACCAAAGAAATAAAGATGACAAAAATGGCAAAAGTGATAGGAAGTGCTTCAAATGTGGTGATCCAAATCATCTCATTGGAAAATGTCCAATGATGTCAAGAAATCAAAATCAAAAGGCGTTTGTTGGAGGAGCTTGGAGTGATAGCGATGACGATGAGAAAGAAATCACAAATGAGGAGAAATGTCTTATGGCTAAGACATCAAGCGAGGTACGTTCCGAAACCGAATACTTTAGTGACGAAAATTTATCATTAGACAAAAAAATACCTAGATAGTGAATATAATAGGTTATGCAAATTAGGTCAAAAGGTTATAGCTAAAAATAAGTCACTAAAACATATTAATAATCTATTAGAAAATGAAGTACTCGAATTAAAAATTAGACTACAACATTTGGAAAAAGGAAAAGAAGTTTTTATAGAATGTAAAACATGCATAGAGGTTAATAATGAAAATGAAAAACTTAAAGATGAAATTTTCAAACTTGACAAGTTTAAAAATAGTAGTAACCCACTTAAGAAAATAATAAGTGTTCAAGAAACTTCGGGAGATAAAACCGGTCTAGGATTAACCTCAACTAATGTTTCAACTAGTGAAAATAAAAGTATAAAGTTTGAATGTGAATCTAGTAAACAAAAATCATTAGAATCAAAACCTAAGTATATACATACAAAAGATAGAAAAATACCCATTGCGAATGATGAAAAAGTAAAAAATTTTTATAAACCATCCTTAAAGACCGAAGTAGGATCCTCTAAATTTAAATTAAGATCTAAAACACCACCACCGAGAAAACCAAATAATCTTCATACTCGATCTAAAACACCTCAACCTATAAGAAACCAAAATAGACAAAACTACAATAATACTAGTCATCAAATGTGGAATTATCAACCAAGTTACAATCCTTGGGGAATACTACCACCATACATGCATCCTAGCCAAATGTTGAATATGTTTGGACCAAACAACTTTGGACCAATGAGACAATGGGAACCAAGTGGCTAAGCTGTCAATCTTGGAAGAAGTTGGAATATCATCTACAAATGACTTCTATGAGTCAACTTGATCACTTGAAGTGCTTGAAGATATTCCATTGAAGACTAAAAGGTACGCGTTTCTTTTAAGTTCATCGCTATAATTTGCATGCTTAGATATATGATTAGTTAGATTAATGCTTAGTTATACATATATGTGTACATAATAGCTTATATTCTTATAACCTAGAAACATCATTGGTTGACTCTCCTAGGAATAAGATAAAATTGTCCATTGCCGAATGAAATAGAAAATGGAAATCTTCTATATCCACTATTAGCAAACTCATGGTGATGAAGTGAAATGAGTTAAGTGGATCGATCGTTAATATATAAGTACGATTAGATCCCTCGCGTAAGAAAACTATGGATGAAACAAGCTCTTGTAGACTATGGCATTAAGTTAGATAAGCGTGCGAAAACAAAGGAACTATAGATGTTAGGTTATACCCCATTCAACACTCTCGCATCTAACATATAAATTATCGTCTTCATTTCCTTTAGGATCATAAGATATGTAGAAACGATAGCATGAGATAATAATAGGCTTAACCAATCCTCTTGAGCATGAGATCTTTAATAAACATTTTTTAAAATATTTGATTTATGATATTTGTTGTCAAAAATCTAATATCTCTAAAAATATGCAAAAACCTCACATTTTGGAAAATAGTTTTTCAAATAACTATCCCACTTTTAAATAACATGTTTTCACTATCAATATCCACAATTTTGTTTTGATCAAAACTAAAGATTGGGAAAATATTCTTTACCGTTCATTCACACATTTTGAAGTAAAAACCCAATCTATTTTATTCAAATAACTCTCACATCTAAGTAAAAACTTACTTTCAAACATTGTTGAATAATGCTAAAAATGTATCTTTTAAAATCATGCATGGTGATCTCATATTTTTCATCTATATTTATATAAATGACACTTATAAGTGAACTAAATCAAATCAAGAGGACCATGGTTTGTTCATTAAGACTTTGTTTGTAACAAGTCTAGAAATCCATGCTATCATAACTACCCACTTATTGCACATTGATACACATTAGGATTAATCCTCCTAGTTATGTAGTTATGAAATATTTGGTGTTGCTTATTGTTTCCTAGCACTTATATTTTACTTGCTTGATGAGTATGTTTGCATGCTAGATGAAATTGCTTGTTTACTTAATCTCTTTGATTAACATGCTTTGGCTACATAATTGCCTACATAATTAGTATATGCTTAATTGCCTCAAAGAGTTGGACTTGTTTGAAACCAAAAACACAACCTTTCTGCCATTCACTACCAAAAACCCTTTTCTAGCAATTTGGGAATCACCAGATGGGCGACCCCCTTAATTATTAAGGGGACCGGCCTCCAATTAAGGGGACCGGCCATCTGATGGTCGAAGGTGTTGTTTTCTTTTTCTACTTTTTAGCCCATTTCATCCTACACTTCCCAAAATTCATAAACCTATTTTATCCTAAACCTTCTATCAAAATTTATACATCCTTAATCCCACCAATCCTACTTTATAAACACTCTCATTCCTCTCAATCTATACTCATCTCTTCATGACCTCTCCCATTAAACCAAAACCACCAAATAACCCGTTTGGAGAAGAAAGCCTAACTTCCATTAAAAGCCCATCAAACCAAATGATGTTGTCAAACATCCAACACCAAATTCCTCCTATGTATTCAACATTACATACCTAACACCTCACTCTCTTTCTCACCAACATTACATATCAAAAACCTTTACTTACCCATATCCTTCTACATTACACTTAAACCTCATAATCTTTTCACAGCTCAAGCGATGTTGTTCATAATCAACCAACACCTAAACCTCACTCTCACACAAATGATCCATTTAACAACAAATCATCCATTCGTACTTCCACTAAACCTCCTTCTTATGATGAGCATGCACAATCCCAAAACAATAATCCCAACCTCATTACCAACACTTTACATGTTGCTCATTCAACAAAAACACCATCCACTCATGAAGCATCTCTTCCACCCATATCATGTTTTCATGATTACCCAAGCTCAAACATGTCTCCACCACCAAGAGTATCACCACCACATCCTACAACTTCACATGCCATTTTATGTTGCATGTTCAAACCCTAACCCAAGACAACTATCATGCTCCACCACCATCACCTTCCTCCGAACACTTAATGTTCATTGAGGCGCTAAAAGAATCCCATGAGCTTAGTGCTCTTTTAGCCTTACATCTTGCTCAACGCAATTTGGATTCACCTTCATCTAGATCACCCTCATCACCACACAACATAAATCAACTTGAGAAGCATGTCAACAATTGACCTTGTTGCATCTATCTCCTAAAAACCATTGCATTCAATGAACACTTCACTTGGATTGAATATCTTCTCACTAGATCACATCCAATACCCTCACTTGAACAACATCCAAAACCTTAATCAACCTCTTCCGCTACAAACTCTCCACAACCAAACTCTCTAACATTCATGACCCAAACCTATACCTCCATTAATCCAACAACCTTACCCTAACTCAACCATCTTCATTCCAAACACTCCATCATCAACCATCTAAGCATACTATATGCTTATGATTTTCACTTTCAAATATGAATCAACCAACCTTTTGTTACAAGCAAGTCCGATGGCTCTCTTTGGCAAATTAGGATCTTTAACATAATCTCTTTGAATTAATTGTTATGTATCCTTAATATTTATTTGCTATGCTTGTTATTTGTATATTGCATATTCTTCTATATATGCTTGTGCTTCTAATATTTTCCTTGCGAGCATTTCATATCTCGATCTCTTGGTGCCATCGAACGAGGGGGAGCACACATCAAGGGGGAGCTTTCATCCCGTCTAACTTCATTTATGAAGCTAGCCGGCATAACCTTTTTGATTCTACAAAAAGGGGGAGAAGTGAATATAAACTCACTAAGTACTTGTCTAAAAAAAAAAAAAAAAAAAAATAGACTTAATGAGTTTAGGTTTTGTAATCATCAAAAAGAGGGAGATTGTTGATATAAATAATGCCTAAAAACATTATTAACATATATCGATATCTCTATGTTTTGATAATCATAAAATGTAAACTCATTGAACTACAAATTATGACGTAAACAAGTATTTAGTCGTAAATATTTGCTTTAGCATTCATATCACTTAAGGTATGAATCAACAAAGTGTCTAATGCATTTTATGATCAAAGGAATTTTTATTTTTACAAACCTTACATTTTATTAAAGTGGGACAAACATTTTTAAACTTATACAAAACAATTTTTTATTTATAAGAAATGTTTTATTCAAAATAAATAGTTTGAATTCAAATTTCAACAAAAAAAAACGGCTACATTGTTCAGGAAAAACCTCCCCCGCAAAAAGACAAAAAATCTGAAGAAAAAATATTTTTTTATTAGGCGGCCCCCTTAATTGTACTAGGCGGTCCCCTTAATTATTAAGGGGACCGACACCCAATTAAGGGGACCGGCCACGCTCCCAAACAGTATTTTTCTCCCTATAAATACTGGTTCATCCCACATAATTTTCTCACCTTTTGCACCCCAAAACTTTCTGTTTTAGATCTCATTTCTATTCTCTAAAATCCTTTGATCATACATACATAAATCTTTGTTTCAAAGTGATCCAAACCTCTACCTTTCAAGTGCAAGAGAAGAATACTTCAATCCTTCAAGAGAAGAAGTATTACAACTTGTTGTGACCTCCACATCCAAGTTGTTAGAGCATCATCCATTATATCTATTTCTTTGTGTAACTAGTTGTGAATATTTGATAGAAGATAGATTAGCAAGGTGTGTAGATAGAGTGAGTGTGTAGTAGATAGTTGTGAAGTAGAGAAGTTGGGAAGTAGATAGTTGTGAAGAAGATTGTTGTGAAGTAGATAGTTGTGAATGGCCCGTTATTGATCCCAAGTTACGTAGTCATTTATGTAACACCCCCAACTCATGGATGCAGCGGAATTCAAACTGGGTGTTACTCGACGGCACAATAGTCACAATAATAGAAAACGAACTCCAATTGAGTCGTTTTAAAAGATTTATCATTCAAATTGTATAAATATCAGAGATTACAATAAAATGAGGTCCCAATTGGTTCCATGTTTACAATGTATAATAAATGAGTTTTGAATGATAATAAAATTTATAGCCCTCTTGAGTATCCGTGCCCTTCCGTGCCATCCTTGATCGTCATGAACCTGAAATACATGCTTGAGAGGTCAACACAAAGGTTGAGTGATATTCATAGAGTTTGTTAAATCGATTGAACACAATATGTTGGTAGTGTGAGTTATAGGCTCACACCAATGTTTGGAAAACAAAACAGGTAGGCAACGTTATTATACGCCCGGAACATGTATTATACACTAAGCTTATGACACCATAACGTTAACGTGTACCAATATCGATCGGCAGATTTATCCCGGTAGGTACTTTGCTAACATACCTAAATCTCAAATATTAATGCATTTGTTTGAACTTAGTCAATACAAATGGGATTCGTCAATCCCAATAGGCCTATTAATAATATTCGCGCTCACTATTGCTAGTGACTAAATGGTTCATAATAAAGGATCTCGGTTTAGCAAGGTTGGTACTTAGTGATAATAAAACAATCAAGTAAGCATACAATTTAAAAACATTGTGCTCGGTTATAAATAGCATGTATTTCCCCCAAGGGTTTGTAAAACAATTAAGTAATCGAAAGTGGGGCTATGAACTCACCTTAAGTAAGATAGCAAGTAATGAATGTAACGGTCGAATCGTGAAGGTTTCTACGAGCAACCTATAATAGAATGTCGCGACTTAGGATCGGAGTAAAGAATATGAAGTAGTGCCTATATATATATCTTGTATTTAGTCCATGATGTGGTATGATGTATAATGTAAGTCTTTGAAAGAAATGATTCATGAAACATGTATGTTTTGTATATCGTTCACTACCGTTCGGGTCGACATAATTCAGAAGTCATGTTAGTAAGCGTTCGAGGAGCCAGGACACTTTAACTCGTAAATCCACAACTCAACTCGACGGCTTACATAATGAACTCCTCACATGAGGCTCCCTACTATTGTAGTAGTTGATGAAATATATAGATATAAGTTTTGATCCGAAAGGTTACATGTCCGATATTTGAATAAACTTAGGAAAGTTTATTTGTACATGAAGATTGTTATTAGGGGTAGCTTCATAAGCCTTAAATGACCATGTTCTCTTGGTAAAATCTCATGGTTTCCTTTTAAGTGAAGTAGATCCAAATTGCTTGTTCAAGTTATCGCCTAACTCATTGTTTCATGTTTACGCCTATGTGAGTTGTTATGGTCATTTCGTCATGGCCTAGCCATGACCTTTGGTCCTTGTTCCAAGGTCATGAGACTCAACCTTGGTTCTAGTCATGTTTGTGGTCTTGATTATAGGTCATAAGACCTCTTGTTCCTTTCAAAGTATAACCATAATCTAGTGACTTTCGCCTAAAAATGGGCTGTTTAGAATTTGAAGAATTTTATCACTCGGAAAGCGTTTTTAGGGCTCGAGCTTCTTTACTCCTGAACGAAAACGTCGTTTCGGACAACTTTCGTGTTTTAACTTTTTGATGAATCGGACCAGAAGTGGGACTTTCAAAACCCAAATTTGATCAGGAAGCTATTTGGCAGTTTTGCCGGAAATCTTTGGTAATTTCAAATCGCCATAACTTTTGACTCGTATACTCGTTTTGGGTGGTTCAAATTGCTATGGTTTCCTTGTTAAGTCCTCTACTGTAATATGTAATGATCCAACATCATATTTTTACCATTTTGATCAGGTCTTACCAAGAAAGTCACTAGTTTACTTGTTTTAGTAACTTGTTGTAACAATCAATAACAATAACTTGTTTTGGTCATTTTTATATATCATGGACATAACTACAAGACATAATATAGCAAGAATAACATGTAAATAACATGAATATGATTATTTAACAAGAATCATGTTAGGGTTTGGCTTACAACTTTTGGCTTTCAAAGATGAAAGGAAGTTAACATGTAAGGATAGGACATTGATAGACTTGCTTCAACCCTTTTTCACTTCATGCAATCTTTCTACCCTTGGTATTCTTGAAAGATGGATGATGAAGGTTGAGGTGAATTGAGTAGATTTAAACTCAAGAGAAATCACCAAAGTTTATGTAGTTTGGAAGTGTTTTGATTATCTAAAAGAAACTAGGGTTTCAACCTTGAACTTGCACTTGAATCTTGCATAGAATTGGAAGAAGATCAAGCAAAGGAGATGGTGTTGGTGTGTTGTGATGGTGGCGTACAAAGGAAGGGGAGGAGGGAGTATTTATAGTCCATTTAAGGAGGTTAGGAAGTTAACTAGGAAGTTTCCTAAACTTGGTGACCAAGTTGTAATTAACTAATGATCTAAGGGTAGTTTCATGAGATGAAGCCACATGGGTGTGACTCCCCTTCCTAGTGGCGGTTTGGAAACTTGGGGAGAAAGGGTTAGACTTGTGATGATCTTATCCAAGATACTTGGTTAGTTTTGACTCCGGGAAATGCCAATCGTAAATGATTAAGCCTCAAAACGTAAAACCGGGTGTCGTAAAATTATGGAACTTGAAAGTATTGATAAACATGTCAATAAGTTCCATAATAAAATATAAAATGAGTGGTAGGTTCCATCGGGTGCTAAAACCCTGCTAAAAACTGGAAACACGGGTCTAAAACGCGTAATTCGCGTAAAACGCTGAATATTGCGTAAAATTGAGAAAAGTAAAATGTTACTTTTCTAATGTTATAAAAATGATTTAAAATAACTTATAATGTCTAGACTGGGCTCAGTCTAGTGTCGGTTGGTATTAAATGTCTTTTAGACATCAAACCGTAAGCCTAAAAATCACGAAATGACTTATAACATCAAGGGATCATTTTTGGTCAATGGAGGAGGGAAAGAATATGTTGACTTTTTCTAATAAGTTGAAAACTCAAAAAGTCTTAGAAACGCGTTTTGTGGTCTCACGGTTAATCGCCCAAATGGTTAAGCGTGCTCATGCGAGAGTAGTACAGGCATGGGTGACCTGCTGGGAAGTTTTTGGTCATATTTTTCTCAGTCACGATTAATTCTCAAATAAATCATGAGTGTGTAAAATATTTTACTGATGTGGGGTCACCTGACGGGGTTGAATTTCGTTGTGCGTAGAATTTCTGATTGACGTTTTACCCTAAAACGTGTAATTCCGTGTAATTCCTTAATAACTTTCACGAAAATGAGCTTATGAAAGTTAAACTTTTAATTTGCCATGGAAATGATTTATCACTCGATAAAATCAAATAAAAATCAACTTTCGGGAAAGTTTCGGGAAAAAAATGAATAGTAAAAGTGAATAGTGAAATTTTCCGGGAATGGTAATTAACCTGAAATTGTGAATTGTTACAGTCTCTACCCCTTACGGGGAACTTCGTCCCGAAGTTCTTTGTGTGTCATATGTTGGAGTGGTATCGATGAAAAGGTGTGGTTACTTATGAGGACCAAAGTCTGGGATTTCCGGTAATGTAATTTGATTTGTCATTTCAGTGTATGGTGTAGGATGAGGCTTCCTTTTATATAGGAAAGGTATGGTAATAGTCGAATATCAAAGGAAATTGATATAGCAGTCGAATATTAATAGGAATCGATATAGTAGTTGAATATCAAATAGAACTTGATATAGTTAAATATCAAAATGGAAATTGATATAGTTGTCAAGTATCAATAGCAATTGATATAACAGTTGAACAACAATAGCAATTTACATAGGAATCCAATAAATGGAAATTGATATAAGAATCGAATCATGGAATAAGCGTTGAACATGTGGTTGGACCAAGTCCTGTTTGAATTGTACGGCTGCCCATGCATATGGCTACATGGCTTCACTATAAGTTTGGTATGACTGCCCATGCATATGGTTACATGGCCCCGTAATGAGTTTGGTACGACTGCACATGCATATGGTTACATGGCCTCGCAACGAGTTTGTTTGTTATTGCACTATCATTATGAAAACCAAAATGTAAACCTCGTACTTATGGAAATTGGGATAGTCGTTGCAATCATAGCCTTGTAGGTAATCGGTTGTTGTACCTAGTGTTTATGTCATGGTTTGAAGCGATGTCGGTGAAAAGATAGGATTTCTTGTGGCGAATAAAATGTAGGTATCATGCCATACCCGAGCAATGTAATGTAGGTATCAAGCCATACCCGAGCAATGTAATGTAGGTATCAAGCCATACCCGAGCAATGTAATGTAGGTTGACTTCATACTTATGTTATTTCGGATATAATTAAGCCCACTTGTTTATAATTCTTTATTTACATAGAGAGGCATCCCAAACAATGTAAATAGAGAAGTATAAACTTATGGTTTGGTGATTTACAATGTCTTTATTTAAATGAAAAGGCATCCCAATCCATTCAAATAATTACAAATCATCCTACACAACATTCATACTTAGTCGGTGAGTTACAAGGTAGGGTATTACGAGATGATACTGGTGTTCCAAAAGTACAAGATGGAAATTCAATCTTGTAAAGCTGGTAAGGGTGATTGTGGTGTAGCTAAGGATGATTTGAGCTTTAAAAGTGCATCAAGATCTGTTAATGAGCTTGTGTTTGTAACGGTTGTGAAGATAATGATGTGATATGTTAATGAACAAAAGTGTGTAGTGTATGCTTAACATTAATACTCTTAGGTATCGATGTTGAGTTTGTTTTAAAAGTCTTAAGAGATTTTAAAAGTTTATGATGGAATGGTATCCTAAACAGGATGGTACTTCTACAGGATGAAGAGAAGAATTGATAACTATCTCAAGATAGTAGTTCGGATTATCTCATAAATGAAAACTTTCAAGAATGAAGTTAGGTAGTACAAATAAGGTGTTAAGATTTCGCTGAGTGGTAAAACACTATCGTGTCTCTAGATCGTTTTAAAGAATTCGGGTGGTTTATCGAGTTCAAGTAGGAAATCAACCTAAACATAACCCTAGTATAACTACTCTCAGTATTTGAAAATTTTAAGTCGAATATAGTTAGTCAGACTATATTCCACTGTCCCTAGGTTAAATATAGGTGACTAGTCTATATTTAGCCAAGGTTCGATAAAATTTCCAAATACCTAAATTAGGTATATTTGTGATATGTCCGTTGCTTTCGAGAAACTGTCCACTAAACAAAGGCGATGTCAAACCATTCAGTTGCAAGTCCCACCATAAGAGACTTGTAACCTATGTTTTCACATTCCATTGCATAGAAGATAGTACGGGTAGATATGTGTGGAAAGGAAGTTTTAAGTAGTTCTAAAACAGTCCATACTTGGCGAGGATCACGAACTTTTAACAATGAAGGTTTCAGAAGAAAACTTTGATGAATGTAGAGAAAGTTCAGCTTTCGTAGGTGATGGATTAGTTTGTCCTTTAGAAATCTCATATTTCTTGTTTGGAAATCGATAGATTGTGATGGGTTTTTGATATCATATGAAATGATATTGATGAGGTGGTGGAATAATTCGAGAGACCATTGCACAAATCACAATGTCTCGGAAGTAGATTAGACCATTGTGTCATACAATGTTCGGGAAATAGAAAAGACCATCGTAATTCGTTACAATGTCTTGGACATATAATGTTGGAGTAGGAACATGATTGGGAGAGTGTGGCTGTGCCGAAATGCCTTAGAATAGGCATACACAGATATGTTTAGTCCATTGTTTAGATAAATGATTGAAAATAAACCGAGTTTATATATCAATATACTAATATGTGTTCATGTAGCATAAAATGCTTAATAAGTCCATAATCGTCTGGAGGATGGAAGACACGAAGATCGGAAGGCTATAAAATGTTTTTGCTTGTAGTGTGGTTATAGTTTAGGTCTCAATTAGACCCGTTTCTCTATAACCATGGCTCTGATACCAATCTGTAACACCCCCAACTCATGGATGCAGCGGAATTCAAACTGGGTGTTACTCGACGGCACAATAGTCACAATAATAGAAAACGAACTCCAATTGAGTCGTTTTAAAAGATTTATCATTCAAATTGTATAAATATCAGAGATTACAATAAAATGAGGTCCCAATTGGTTCCATGTTTACAATGTATAATAAATGAGTTTTGAATGATAATAAAATTTATAGCCCTCTTGAGTATCCGTGCCCTTCCGTGCCATCCTTGATCGTCATGAACCTGAAATACATGCTTGAGAGGTCAACACAAAGGTTGAGTGATATTCATAGAGTTTGTTAAATCGATTGAACACAATATGTTGGTAGTGTGAGTTATAGGCTCACACCAATGTTTGGAAAACAAAACAGGTAGGCAACGTTATTATACGCCCGGAACATGTATTATACACTAAGCTTATGACACCATAACGTTAACGTGTACCAATATCGATCGGCAGATTTATCCCGGTAGGTACTTTGCTAACATACCTAAATCTCAAATATTAATGCATTTGTTTGAACTTAGTCAATACAAATGGGATTCGTCAATCCCAATAGGCCTATTAATAATATTCGCGCTCACTATTGCTAGTGACTAAATGGTTCATAATAAAGGATCTCGGTTTAGCAAGGTTGGTACTTAGTGATAATAAAACAATCAAGTAAGCATACAATTTAAAAACATTGTGCTCGGTTATAAATAGCATGTATTTCCCCCAAGGGTTTGTAAAACAATTAAGTAATCGAAAGTGGGGCTATGAACTCACCTTAAGTAAGATAGCAAGTAATGAATGTAACGGTCGAATCGTGAAGGTTTCTACGAGCAACCTATAATAGAATGTCGCGACTTAGGATCGGAGTAAAGAATATGAAGTAGTGCCTATATATATATCTTGTATTTAGTCCATGATGTGGTATGATGTATAATGTAAGTCTTTGAAAGAAATGATTCATGAAACATGTATGTTTTGTATATCGTTCACTACCGTTCGGGCCGACATAATTCAGAAGTCATGTTAGTAAGCGTTCGAGGAGCCAGGACACTTTAACTCGTAAATCCACAACTCAACTCGACGGCTTACATAATGAACTCCTCACATGAGGCTCCCTACTATTGTAGTAGTTGATGAAATATATAGATATAAGTTTTGATCCGAAAGGTTACATGTCCGATATTTGAATAAACTTAGGAAAGTTTATTTGTACATGAAGATTGTTATTAGGGGTAGCTTCATAAGCCTTAAATGACCATGTTCTCTTGGTAAAATCTCATGGTTTCCTTTTAAGTGAAGTAGATCCAAATTGCTTGTTCAAGTTATCGCCTAACTCATTGTTTCATGTTTACGCCTATGTGAGTTGTTATGGTCATTTCGTCATGGCCTAGCCATGACCTTTGGTCCTTGTTCCAAGGTCATGAGACTCAACCTTGGTTCTAGTCATGTTTGTGGTCTTGATTATAGGTCATAAGACCTCTTGTTCCTTTCAAAGTATAACCATAATCTAGTGACTTTCGCCTAAAAATGGGCTGTTTAGAATTTGAAGAATTTTATCACTCGGAAAGCGTTTTTAGGGCTCAAGCTTCTTTGTTCCTGAACGAAAACGTCGTTTCGGACAACTTTCGTGTTTTAACTTTTTGATGAATCGGACCAGAAGTGGGACTTTCAAAACCCAAATTTGATCAGGAAGCTATTTGGCAGTTTTGCCGGAAATCTTTGGTAATTTCAAATCGCCATAACTTTTGACTCGTATACTTGTTTTGGGTGGTTCAAATTGCTATGGTTTCCTTGTTAAGTCCTCTACTGTAATATGTAATGATCCAACATCATATTTTTACCATTTTGATCAGGTCTTACCAAGAAAGTCACTAGTTTACTTGTTTTAGTAACTTGTTGTAACAATCAATAACAATAACTTGTTTTGGTCATTTTTATATATCATGGACATAACTACAAGACATAATATAGCAAGAATAACATGTAAATAACATGAATATGATTATTTAACAAGAATCATGTTAGGGTTTGGCTTACAACTTTTGGCTTTCAAAGATGAAAGGAAGTTAACATGTAAGGATAGGACATTGATAGACTTGCTTCAACCCTTTTTCACTTCATGCAATCTTTCTACCCTTGGTATTCTTGAAAGATGGATGATGAAGGTTGAGGTGAATTGAGTAGATTTAAACTCAAGAGAAATCACCAAAGTTTATGTAGTTTGGAAGTGTTTTGATTATCTAAAAGAAACTAGGGTTTCAACCTTGAACTTGCACTTGAATCTTGCATAGAATTGGAAGAAGATCAAGCAAAGGAGATGGTGTTGGTGTGTTGTGATGGTGGCGTACAAAGGAAGGGGAGGAGGGAGTATTTATAGTCCATTTAAGGAGGTTAGGAAGTTAACTAGGAAGTTTCCTAAACTTGGTGACCAAGTTGTAATTAACTAATGATCTAAGGGTAGTTTCATGAGATGAAGCCACATGGGTGTGACTCCCCCTCCTAGTGGCGGTTTGGAAACTTGGGGAGAAAGGGTTAGACTTGTGATGATCTTATCCAAGATACTTGGTTAGTTTTGACTCCGGGAAATGCCAATCGTAAATGATTAAGCCTCAAAACGTAAAACCGGGTGTCGTAAAATTATGGAACTTGAAAGTATTGATAAACATGTCAATAAGTTCCATAATAAAATATAAAATGAGTGGTAGGTTCCATCGGGTGCTAAAACCCTGCTAAAAACTGGAAACACGGGTCTAAAACGCGTAATTCGCGTAAAACGCTGAATATTGCGTAAAATTGAGAAAAGTAAAATGTTACTTTTCTAATGTTATAAAAATGATTTAAAATAACTTATAATGTCTAGACTGGGCTCAGTCTAGTGTCGGTTGGTATTAAATGTCTTTTAGACATCAAACCGTAAGCCTAAAAATCACGAAATGACTTATAACATCAAGGGATCATTTTTGGTCAATGGAGGAGGGAAAGAATATGTTGACTTTTTCTAATAAGTTGAAAAATCAAAAAGTCTTAGAAACGCGTTTTGTGGTCTCACGGTTAATCGCCCAAATGGTTAAGCGTGCTCATGCGAGAGTAGTACAGGCATGGGTGACCTGCTGGGAAGTTTTTGGTCATATTTTTCTCAGTCACGATTAATTCTCAAATAAATCATGAGTGTGTAAAATATTTTACTGATGTGGGGTCACCTGACGGGGTTGAATTTCGTTGTGCGTAGAATTTCTGATTGACGTTTTACCCTAAAACGTGTAATTCCGTGTAATTCCTTAATAACTTTCACGAAAATGAGCTTATGAAAGTTAAACTTTTAATTTGCCATGGAAATGATTTATCACTCGATAAAATCAAATAAAAATCAACTTTCGGGAAAGTTTCGGGAAAAAAATGAATAGTAAAAGTGAATAGTGAAATTTTCCGGGAATGGTAATTAACCTGAAATTGTGAATTGTTACAATTTATATATTGTAAATACGATAAATACAATCTATAAAATGGTGTCTCTGTGTATAAGTGTGTGACCCCATAGGCTCACATATGTCTAGCCATATAATTATTTATTATGACACGAGCATACTCCAACAGTATATATATTTGCTCATATAGTGCTAGTATTGATTTTACTTAAAGATCAAACGAAAGTTTCATTCACAAAACAAAGTTTTTACAATCAAACTAAAAAGGTAACATGCATATAATTGATCATTTCGATCAAGTAAAGTTTTCATACAAAATATAACTAAGGATTATAAAATAAACGATTACTTACTTATCTCTCGTATATAGCTATAATTGTTTATATTGTGCATGTGTTGATTTCACATACTTAGCTTATATTATTATTGTTCATACTTAGATATAGTTCTTCATATTGTTCAAGATTTGAGTTTACATAAGATTGAATCAAAGTTTTAAAAACAAACAAGGTTTTAACACTAAACTAAGTTTTCATAATAAAATTAAAAAGACGTAAAACTATTCAACCCCCTTCTAGTTTTCCACATATTCCATTGCTAAAAATCAGAAAGCTGCTAATCAAGGGAGTGTTTGGGTTAATACCATTTTGATGGTTCTGACTTAGCATTTTCATTATGCCAACTTGAATCAGCTCTATGTAAATCATATTAGTGGTTTTCAAGTGACTTTGTGCATTTCTAAGTAGTAGCTCAGGTTTTGAATGAAGTTCTAAAACATCATTTATTGTACTTGAGTCTTAAACTGCTTTTAGTTGTTCATAAGGAGTTAGGGGTTTTGAAGTTTTTATTTACTCAATATTGGTTGTCATACATATGCATCATCTGTCCTTGACTTCTGTAGGTCAAATCACCAAACTTCTGCCCCACTTTGACCCATTAGGACCTGCTGCATCAGCAGCCTGCAGTCACTTTTCCACCATCAATTTATTTAGTTTAAGTTGAGGTTAGATCCAAATCTTAGGATTTAGAGGCAGTTTATCAGATAATATTTACTAGTCTCAGCTTATTTCTCATGTTTAGAGCTTACTTGTAGCTTATTTTGTGCCCTGCTGTTTCAACAGTCACCATCCCTAGTACACCAATTTTGATTCAAAATTTAGTATGCTAGAATAAGTTTTAGGATTTGAAATTAGTTTTACAAGTAGTTGGTAAGTTAGTCTTTGATTGTTCAAGCTTATTTTTTTTATGTTAGTGCTTATTAAGAGCTTAAATTTGAGCCTACAACTCACCAACTAAGCCTGCACAATCAGGCACCCATTACTACAGCCACTTTGATCCATATTTTTAATTTGTTCTTCCTTGGGATTCATGACTTGGAAATTGGGTTGTGACTTACTTGCCAGCTTGTTAGCATGGTCATATTTTTAGATTATTTTTGGAATTTTTTTTAAGCTCTGTGCAAGCCCCTAAAGTTGCCCTTTGAACTGATGCATATGCTTAACTGTCCTGTATCTGCAGCCCTTTAGTTTAGGTCTTCTTGATGCTAATAAGAGCTTATAACCTGCTTATTGGTGTTCCCTTAAGCTTTTTAGGAATCCCCTAGTCTCAGCTTATTTGCTGAGCTTAATGGTGGCTTGTGAGTGGGCTGCAATACACCCTCCCCCCCCCCCCCCCCCCCCCCGACCTGTGCATCAGGTTGGACCTGTCCAAACCCCTCAACTTCCCATGGCTATCAATAGCTTATTAGTAGGACCCAGGGCTAGGCCCTGAGCTTTTTGAAAAGCTCTCCTAGTTGGCTTTTTAGATTAAGCTTCACCTTGGACCTTTGATCACCCAGGTGGGCCCCACAGTGGGCTGCAAGTGCCATCATGGCCTGTTTGGACTGGTGTAGTGAATTTGCTTATTTTCTTATGATCTTTCAGCTTATCCAGTTAACTTTACTTGTTGTTTCTGCTTATCTTAAGTTTCTTTTACTCCTTTTAGCTTAACTTCAAGCTGGTGTTCAGTTGGTAGCTTTTTGAGAAGCTTTTCAAACCCCAAAAGTCCATATTTAGCTTGATAAGCTTACTGTTAAGCTAAGGAGCTCAAGCTGAGCTTATTTTTTAGTTCCAAAAAATTTGTTTTCACAAAAGTTGCATGTAATCAGTGTTAAATTAGATTTATAAAAGAAAAATCCAAAAAAAAATCAATTTAATTTCTAGTGATAGCTTCTATTTAATGTAATTTAGATTTTTAATTTTTCTTTTTAAATTTTTGTTAAGTACTTATATGTTTTTATATTTTTATTAAATTTCTAGCATATTAAAGTGTTTGTAGAATAATTTTTAGAATTTTTGCTTTTCATTTAGTATTTATTAGAATTTATATTAGTTTAATTAGTTATTAATTAATATTAGTAAATTAAATAGTTTTAATAAATTTTTTTAAATAGTAGTATCTTTTTATAATTTTCCTAGGTTCCTCATAATATTTAGTACTTCTAGTAATTTTCTTATAATTTTCACTGTTTATTTGGTAATTTTAATAATTAAATTAGATTAATTAGCTTTTAATTAATAATTAAGTAAATTAAATCTAAAAAAGTTTATTTATAATTTTTAGGACTTTTTGTAATTTTGTAAGACTTCTGTAGTTGTTAAATAGTTTTAGAAAAAGTTTGGTAATTTTCTAAATTAGTCTAGTATTTCTTTTAATTTAAATTAATTTAATTAGTAATTAGTAATTCATTAATATTAAATAATTAAAAAGTCTAAAAAATATTTTTCTTTTTCTTAAAATTTTCTTTTGTAATTAGGATCTCAGAAAAGTAATTTTCATATTTGTAGGACTTTATTTGCTCACGTTTCACTTTTTATTTTGCGCGTTCGCGTTTATTTTAAATTCAAACGCGCGTTTTTAGGCTTAACTCACGTTTTTAGTATATCTGATCATCAGTAATTGTTTATATAGTGTTTCTAAGTTATTTTCATTCCCTATATCTTAGTGTAATCATACAAACCAAATTCCTTACCTTTCTGTCCAAATTCACCCGATCACAAACTCGTTTTTGTACCGTCACACCTCGTCGGGACATAACGACCTGGGGAAACCACTATATTCCGTGGAGCATTGACTCTAGGCTGTTTGACTTAGTTGACCATCACCTGGTCCATTTAGGTTGACCGTTTGGAGCCAATCAAATTTTGGCGCCGCTGCCGGGGAGGTTGTGGGCGTATTCTAAGACTGTAGGATACTCATAATCTTAAACACGTATGGTTTCTTGTGGTTATATGGATCGAATTAGATGAAGAGATTAGAGAGATGTAGAAAGAAAGGTGGGAGCCTTTTAGAGAGAGAAACAATGTGTGTATTAGATTGAACTAATGAAAGGTCCAACCCTCTCCCTTGGGTGTGAGAGGGTATATATACTACAACTACTTGGTGCTCCATGAAACGAGCTGTAGAGTGAGCTGACAGAGGGTAAAGACCCGACCCACTTTACGAATACTATTTACATATTTAACTACTAATAAGCTAAGTACTAACTATAATAAGGATAATTCTACGAGCTACGTGACGCTTAGCAATACTTGGGGTGATCGAGTCTTTAACTGAATAATCGTATTCCTAACAATCTCCCCCTAAGGGAGGTCACCCCAGAAGATAAGTACTGAATACTTGCATCCTTGAAATCTTGTAGCTCGTAGACTTTGATTCTTCAAACATGTCTTTGTAAATTAAGCAGCAGACTCTAGATGGCTTGTTCAATGAGTTGGATGATCTTTGGCATTACTTCGAGTTCATCATCCAAATGAGTATCTGCAAGTCATCTTAGATAGTAATGTCTCCATGTGATTTGAACATCTTTGAGTTGACATGCTCACACTTTTCTGGATCATGATCTTCTGCATCAGAGTTGTGGAAGCATAGATGAGACCTAATCAATGATCATGATTTCTTAGATAGTGATGTTGAAGTGCGAGCATGTGGTGATGAATCAGCATCTTTTCTGCAATCAACCGCAACCGTCAGAAATTCCTGCAAGCAAACAGTTAGCAAAAAATCATCCGGTACTTATAGGTTTGGAATTAGAGATCGTCAACAGCATAGTGTGAAGATTCCTTCTAACCCTTACCAAGACTGTTCCCAATCGGTAAACCCTGAGAGGATTTACGCGAACTACCTAAGTAGATCAACGAATGGGTGAGTCGCTGGAGATCACTCCACGACTGTTGACTGTTTGTAACCATCGCGACCATTAAGCGTAATCCTCAAGGAATTACCTAAGTGACCTGCTTTCAGGGCTGCTTGATGTTGACCCTGGCAGGAATTTCCATTCAATCACTGGGAGTTACAATAGTAACTTCCCTCATAAATGTTCTGGCAGATTGCTAAGATCTGCGTAGGACTCATAAGTTTACCACTGGTGTCCTTAATGTTGAACAACCAGGGTAGAAGTAGCACGTGTTCCTATGAGATCTTTTTATGTATCTCGAGGCTCTAGACTCAATAAGTGCATTTGGTTTTCCTATGCGGAGATTAGGGAGAGGTCTCCTGCTTCAATATCAACCATCTCTAAGAGATATGTCGATAGATTACATCGGTTCCCCGTGAGAATGAAACAAGTTCTTTTAAGAGAACTTGAGTGGCTAGAAGGTTTAGTGCAGTGCGTCACTGGGTCCATGACGTCTTGTCTTCAATACCAATGTCGCCTTAGCACCAATCAGTAGATTATGAGTTGAACCCGGTTTCTGCCCTAAGGTTGAATAATTGGAGGGCTATTTCTTTTCACCCTTTTTCATTTCATTTCTTTTTAATTCTTCAACCCCTTCTTTCTCCATTCTCACATTTCTCCTTTTTTCATGATCATACCTACGGACTTTCTAATACTATCTATTTGGTATTGTCCATGGGTAGATCCCTCCGACTCTGGCGGATCATAGGACGGTTTTCCTAATCTTAGCCACCTTATAACTTCATGACTATCCTATGTTGCCATACACCAAATCATTGAAAATTCTCTCAACGTGTTTATGATTGAGAAACACATTTTGTTAACACATTGAGAGTTTTGTCATTTTCAAATGCTCCCCCTTAACATGTGCACCGATGTTTTGATGATGAATTTGCACATGTCGGGAAGAGTTGCACATTAGAATTGATCCACCTTTAGTAAACATGAACACGCATTCGAGACACGCTTACATCACTAGTTAGACTAGCTTGAAATTATTACCCGGAATGGTCAAGTCGACAAAGGTTTCTCGAAACGGTACACTCTACTCAGACAAGTCCTCTTCGAGACACGCTTACATCACTGGTTAACCCAGCTTGAAGTTATTACCCGGCCAGGACTAGTCCTTTCGATTGATGACGGTTGTGTTTCGTCAATTCATGAGTCAAGACTGAGATGCACTCATATGAGATGCAAGGATCCTTTTACACAAACCATTTTGCTCCCCCTCAATGTGTGCATTGATATACGAAAGAGTTTAGCACATATAGGGGAGCGTTTGTTTAAGTCCAAAACAATCACATTTTATATCAGATTTCATATTTAAATCACATTTTCTCCCCCAATCAAAAATTTCAAACCATTTGAGATTTGTGATCCCAAGTGATTTAAATAAGTTTAAAAGGTTTGGGAGCAAGATGTGGTATGATTAAAGATATTCTGATATTGAGACAATTCATTACTCCCCCTCAATCAATGAGGGAGACTGTTAGTGTCAGTTATGATGAGTTTATAAATGATTTAACGTTTAACGAGAAACTCATGAAATAAAAAAAAATCATGTACTGACACATAACATTTGATACCACACTACTTATGACGCACAAGATAACTGGTGGTGGTGGTGGTTAAAGAGTTGTTGTCGTTGTTGCTACCGATGTTGTTGTTGTGGTGAAATCAAAGCCAGTCAATGAAGTTTGAACATCTGATCAAATGGTTAGAGCAGGAGCAGGCACATTCACATCAGCCATGGAATCTACATAAGAGTATCAACAAAGATATGCACACATGCAGATTCACTCTTAATTAACAGCTACCACGTAGCAGCTAGCCTACTCATAATACCATATTCATAACATGATCAAAGAACATTCAAGCAACTCATCAAAATGCTATCTAGCATGAAGAGAAACTAGCAATCATGAACATTCATTGCAAGTTTCTATCAAACATAAACAACAATCACTAACATGGCAATTCACACATATTACCAACATTCAAATCAGGAGCTTAGGAATAAGATTCTAACCCGGTAGCTACATACCTAAGCAAATCCTGAGAACACGAACACATAATCAACAACAATCAAGCAACTCATCAGCAAACAGCAAACGAAACACAATCAATCAGATTATACGAATGCCAGAGGAGAGAACAAGAGCATCAAACACAATGGTTTTCTAACATCATTAAGATTTTAGATTTTAACGTATTTAGGGGATTAAGCGAGGATATCAACGTGAGACAAATGGACATTCTAGTTACATAAAGATTCTAGTTACATAAAGCTAGGAAACTATACGCAAATAGCACATAATGCCCTAAACTTTCTAACAACTAACACATTTGTCCATTTAAGATAAAGCTTAGTAAGTTCCTCTTCAACTAATACCCCATTAACAACAAAACCTTTTCTAACAATTATGAGACAACCAAGAAATCCGTTTGATGATATAAAATTGGAAATCACTCTCCCCCTCAATTGATGACCCATTGTCATTAATTGAGTGACAAATTTTATGAAGTATCTAAGACTGATTGATTTACAACCAACACGTTACCACCATGTATCACACAAATAATTTTCCGAAGAATCATAGAAAGAAAATTATTTGTTTAGATAAAAAGAAGACTTCTCTTCTTAAACAAGAAATAATGCACTGAAACGTACATTAGATCGGAAAGGCACGAATATAAAGTAATTCATGCCTTTGTTAGGAACAGTCGTCTTTTTGGCGACGAACTTTCCCCAATACTAAGACCGGGTTGCTATCTGAAGTAATAGCAAACCATATTTTTGAACACCGGGTTACAGCCTGAAATGACTGCAAGCCATTTTGAAGAATATTTTGAGAAACGACATGTTTTAGAAAAAACTTTATTTTGAAACCGAAAAACTCTTGCTCAAGCATATGTATGTTTCCGTGTCATTATTGAATGACATTTCTAGAAACGTACATAATATTGATTACACAAGAGACATGTCGTGAGAAGAATATTTTTGGATTTTTTATGATTTTTATGGGTTTTATAGGTTTTATATTTTTTCTATTTTCTATATGGTATAAGATATATACAAGGATATGTGAAGCAAAACCATTTCTCCTCATTTTCTTCCTGAAGACGTTAGAGAGATACTGGCGAAGGACTCTTTATTCCAAAGCGCTGGAGAATAAATTGAAATCGTTCTCTTGAGAGAGCCTTAGTGAAGAAATCTGCCAGCCGAAATTCTGTCCTCATGAAGTAAAGTTCCACTACCCCATTCTCATCTTATTTTACCACACGTTAGGAGAATCCGTTTCCCAGGAGAAACTTTGAAAGTGTATCAAACCATGCCCTAGGCGTCTGTTTTAGGCCAAAGAGAGCCCGTTTCAGACGATAGACATGGTTAGGACGATCAAAATATACAAATCTTTCCGGTTGACTGAAATAAAGAACTTTATTCAGCTCACCATTTAGAAATGCAATTTTCATATCCATTTGATAGACCGTCATGTTCTGACTTGCAGCATTGGCGAGAAACATTCTGATAGCTTCAATACGAACAACCAGAGCGAAATATTCCTCTAAATTAATGCCTTCCTGTAAACGATATCCCTTAGCAGAAAGCCTTGCCTTGTTTTCAGAACGACATAATGCCCTTCAAGTTTCACTTTGAAGATCCACTTAGAGCTATAATCATTGCACAGTCTGGAGGTAGTAACAATTCCCATACTTCAAGTCGATCGAAAGTGTGAGCTTCATCTTGCATCGCATTAACCCAACAGTCTTTAGATATAGCAGTCTTGGAATCTTTGGGTTCGAATTTGGACAGTATGGAATTATAACAACACCACAAGGCATGGGTGGTAAGTTTCCTTCGTGTGAACACCAGTTGAGAAGGATATTCAATAATGTAGTCAATCGGATGATCCTATATTTGTTATCTGAGATGTTCATGTGGATGTAGGTAGGAACATGAAGATGCCGAGTTTGTATTCCTTGAAGAGGATGTCTCAGAAGAAGATTCATGAGCAAACAGGTTTTACTACAGAGCATCTTCAAGAGGAAAAAATGAATTCACTTCAAACGAATAGTCGACTGCAGTGCCTTGATGTACTGAAGGATATTGAAGATTTAACAATGATGGTGAATAACTAGCAGATGGAGTATCTTGATCAATTCAAGTAGACACTGACGGACCATTTGAGTTATACAGAACAGGAGCAGCGACAGCTGGTGGTGTTGGTGCATCATCAGTAGGTGTCTCAAAGTATGCATCAAACATCGGTTCAAGATCTTCAAATGCTCATTTGTAGGTGATACATAAGGTACATGCAGGAGTGGGATTCTGTACAAGACTTGAACTGATTGATTCAGGAGACAAAAGTTTAGACACGGGTCCTGCACTGATGTGTACAGGAGCCGTATGCTCAGTCAGCTCAACGAATGTGACGTGAAATGTTTACAGGATTTATCGGGTTCGTTTGTTGTAGACTCGGTATCCCTTACTATCTGGAGCGTAACCAACGCAGAATCTAATACCAGTTTTAGCTTACAACATTCCCAGATCTTGACTGTCATTTTGTAGGGTAGCATAAAGCACCAAACTCAAATAGAGAGGAGAGATCCAGTTTCTAGCCATGTATCAGCACATATGGAGTTTTGTTGTGAGGAGTATGTATCAAGTATCGGTTTTTGGTGTAACAAGCTGTAGCAATTGCTTCCGCCCATAGGATCATCGGTGCCTTGGAGAAGTAGAACGAGTTGTTTGTTGATAAACTCAGTTCCATTGTTTGTCCGAATGATTCTGACGGTTATGTGAGTTTTACTAGCAGTTGTTTGATGAGTTTTATGATAACTTCTGGAGTCACGTCCTTGGTTCTCAAAAACTTTACCCATGTAAACCGAGAGTATTCGTCGACAACAACGAGTACACATTACTTCCCATTTATACTCTTTACACATATTGGTCTGCCTGGGTCCATGTGAAGGGTGTAAAGAACATCCATGTTGGTGTTGACAATTTTAGGTTTGTGAGTATGCTTCTTTCGTTTACCCAGTTAACAAGCCGAATGAAGAAGTTCTTTTTCGAACTTTAATCTAGGTAGACCTCATACAAGATCATTGTGAGCAAGATCATAGATGGTACCAAAGTTCAAGTGATTAAAACTTTGTTCCCATAGCCACCATTTGTTCTTTGAGGTCTTTGAGAGAAGGCAAATGGGAGAGGACCGCATCACGTCTTCGATAGAATAGGTGTATAGATTTGTGCCATGACTGTCTTTAAGAAGATCAATACCATCCAATTCTCAGACGAAGCATGTGTAATTTCTGAAGGCAGTCGTCAAGATCGGAATCAAGATATTGACCAACAGAGAACAAATGATGCCCAAATCCTTCCACGCAGTATACCCAGGAAATTAGTTGTCTCTAGAAACATAATCTCCATAACTGATAATTAGTCCAAAATGATAGTTCCCAAATCTAACTGTCCCGATAAACATATTCACGAAATTCTTGAGCCCTGAGCAATCCCCAATCATAGGTTTAGAGCAGCCTGAGTCCAAATATCAAAGGACGAAATGTACGACCTGCATTTGGAAACAGACGAGAGCAGAAAATTTGGAGCGTCGGATCCCCAATTTGAGTTGGGTTCCAGTTGGTTAGTGTAAACAAGTTCTGGAGCAACTAAGACCTTAGGTGCATTCATTTCAATGGTGGAAATTTCACTAGTAGATGCAATGGGCCTAGTTAAAGGACATTGGGTCTCAAAAGGGAAAGTTCTACCAGTTGGCTTCCATTCCTTAATATATATACTTTAGAGTTAGTTATCCTAGTTAAAGGGCACTGTTCTCCTAAAGTGAATTTCCTTCCAGTGGGCTTCCATTGATAACCAACATTGGCAAACAGTTTTCCTGTTGCTTTCCAAATTTGCTTAATTTGTTTAGCTCTCCAAACTTTCTTAACCAGGGTTTTGTTAAACGACTTCAGCAATTTCTCAACACATTTATCATGATTACTCGAAATCATGCATTCATTGCATGTTTTGCAACGTGAATTAGGTTTTGAATTATGACTCATTTTGCTCAAGTTGGACTTAATGTTCCTCATGTGGTAGTCTACTTTCTTTTTAGGAACACTTTTAGCAGGTGAAGTCCTATAATTCCTTCTATTTCTCTTTGGTTTAGACTCTCTAGCTTTAGTGTTACTATTTACTCCTGTAGGCGGACTAATGGGAATTTTAGTCTTTTTCACTTCTGGTTGCTGAACATGTTTTGATGTGTTGGGATCTGAAGTTTGCAAGGGTACCTCAAAGGTAACATGCTTGTTCTTAGTCATAGATGATGATGCAGTAGACCTATCTCGCTTTCTATCAATTTTAGGACATGTACTAATAACATATTCTAAGAGTTCCTAAGATCTATTAGTGAGAAAGCAGGCACCTACAATAGCATCATCAAGTGGTTTTGCTATCCTATCCTCTTCAATGGTTTAACGAAGCAAATCAAGGCACTCCTTAAGATGTTTAAGATAGTCACTATGAACCAACTTATTATTCCTAAGGGGAAGAGGAATATACACAGCATCACAAGCATACTTCTTACAAGCAGAAACCTTTTGAACAATATTATCACAATTAATGATTGGCATTTTCCCTTTTGCCAGAGTCTTTAGATTCTCAATCTCTTTAAGCAAAGAAGTTATCTTTTCATTGTTTATATCACGTGTGATCTTAATTGAATCGTATAAGTCTTTGTAATGTTGTTTGACTTTTGAATTTTCAGCACGAAACCAATCATTTTCATGTTGCAATTTATTGATGGTATCTTGAAATTGAAAATTCTGAGAATCTATAGACTGTGGTTTTTGGGTGCCAATCACATCACACTTGTTTGACTTCAATTGGGCAATTTGGACCCTCAGGTTCCGAATCGTGTTAGTGTGAGCTTGAATCTTTTCATCACGTTTGGATAATTCAAAATATGCATCAAATTCAGGAGCATCCGAAGATGTCTTGGCATTTGAGATTTTAGTACTTTCTTCTAAATGTTGATACTTTAATTGCAAATTAAGATTATCAACCTCTAGTTTTGACAAATGTCTGACCATGTTATCATGGTCATCGTTTTGAATTTTCTCACGCAATTTTAAATTCTCCCCCTCAAGCTCAACAACACGATTCTGGAGAGCGGTCAATGCAATAGACATCTCATGAAATTGAAAGGCAGATAACGTAGAATCAGTAGCAGTATAAAATACGTCCTGAGCAACACATTTAGTAATCAAATTCTCATTCATGATGAGAATATTTTTCCTCGCAACTTCACTGCATTTAAGATCAATTGCCAATTGTTTACCCTCATTTTCCACATCTTTAAACACCTTTTTCATTTGAGTCACATCATCATTAATGGTGTTTTTAAGGCCTTCAAAATGTTCTTTGAGAAATTTGAAAAATGGCATGACTTCAGTTAGGTAACATTGTTTTGTTTGCTCAAAACCCCTTTCCCCTTCTGTAATCCCTGTAGGTGTAATTCTTATTATACAGGTTTTCTCAAAGTCATTGAACAATTGAACTAGCACATACAGCCCAATTAGAGTATTACATTGTGTGGGAAGAGTGAAAGGTACAAGGTGCCTAGGTGTGTTCAGGGGGTAAGCAGTTGGGTGAGCAATTCTAAACATAGTGCGTGTGTTACCTACAACTCTTTCAGCTTTCATTTTTTCTATGTCTATGTTCTAGAAGACTTGCTCTGGAGTAAATTTCTTTTGTGGGACAAAGACAGCTAATTGAGTATCTTCAGAGTAATCATAATTGTACAAGATTTTATTAGCTATGCACAGGGGATCCTTTAATTTCTCATCGGATGTAGCATCAGGAGGGGCATGATTAGGCTCAAGCATAATGTTTGCATCATATAATGCCGGTTGTGCACCTATACCGCTTCTAAGGAAATTGGCTTTTGGCTTAGTAGAATCCTTCCCACTATGATCATCACTCAACTTCCTATGTTTATGCATCATTTGAGCAGTTTGAATGGTTTGGCCTTGCGTGTATAACTTATCCTCAAGTTTATTTTTTAGGATTTTAAGACTAGAGAAATCACTTTGGAGTTTTGTTTCCTTTTCTTTGAAATCATGTTTGAGTGTGTTTAAGCCATTCTGAATCTCTTGTTTTTGTTTAACAGTTTGATCCAGTTGTTTTTGCAAAGATTGTAACTCCTTTTTCAATGTTTCTCGCTTAAGATTATTTTCAGATATGTATGCACGCATTTGCCATTCCATGTTCTGCTCACGTCCATTGAGTTCAAATCTAGCACGTTGTTCATACATTGCCACCTGATCCTTAAGGATATTAAATCTAGTGGTCAAGGAGTCATCAGGGTTATAGGCAGTGTTCTCATGCAACATGCAATCATCATTTAAAACAGAAGATGCACTACATTGTACAACAGACACTTCATTGTGTTTCATATGTTGTTCACATGAGTCAACATTGCTATTTCCCATGTCAACAACATCTGAATCGACATCGTTTGTCGGTTGTACTTTGTTAGGAATCTTTTGTTCATCAACAAAGTTACACAGTTCGAGTACCTTAGCACAAGACACATGTTCTTTTACCGGTCTGATATATGCATCCACATCACGTGTAGGAGTCATTGAACTATTCGTTGTGTCAAGCTTATCAGTCTTAGATCCTCTGCCTTCGGTGACAACTGTCCCAGCATCCGATGCTTTACCTGAACCCACAATATTATCACTCTATTGCTCCCGACATGCCTTCACCTTGTCTTCATAATTGAGTTTGTGTTGTGCTCTTTCCATAATATACTCCTTCACATTACCCATGAGTTGGAGTAGTGTGACTCTGAAAACGTCAACTTCAATTCCCGTATGAGTAGCAAAGCTCTTTTTCGTCATTTGACACTCATGATCATACTCCTCAGTGAAACGTGACTCAATGAATGCTTGGAGTTGGTTGTTTATCACACAGAATGCAGCCATAGAACTACCTTCAGAAAATTCACCCGTTTCAAGTTGTTGTTGAAGTTGATCCAAGTGTAGAGTCATTTTGACTGTGAAGGTCTCAACATTTTGACCAAAAAGTGTTGCGAATGCACGATTGAAACCTCCCAAGTATCCAGGTTTTGCAAAGAGAACCTTGAGATGTGTATGGAGTGATCGAAAACATTCAATGCGACTATTCTTTGCATTATCGGGCAATTTAATTGGCTGATGAAGCTCATTATCATTAGAATTCGAGCATGAAGATTCCATAGCAGTGATTGTATGTTAAGAGTGGTGATTGTTTGTTTTGACAAGGTTATATGTTGTTTAGTTGTGATCTTCGTTCGGTTGATGCAAGTTTTTACGGTGAAATTTTTGGTCTGAAAACTTAAAACCTCAATAACTTCACTCTGGAGGTGATTTGGGCCTCGAAAAATTCGTTTCATGACTTCGTGGTGGAACCTCACAATATTCAGCCTGTTCCGGACGTTTTGACAGCTAATTCGCTAAAAACAGAGTTACGGTTCAAAAGTTATGACCGTTTGAAGTTTCGATGTAAAAAGTCAACTATGGTCAAACAGAGTTAACCGCAGGGTCAGGCAAGGTAACCGCAGGAAGTGACTAATCGCAGGGAGTAACTAACCGCAGGGAGCAACTAACCATAGGGAGTTAACCGCAGTAGAGATAACCACAAGGATCTAACCGCAAACCACTTAATCGCAGAAAGCTAACCACAATGAGCTAACTGCAGACCACTTAACCGCAGAAAACTAACCACAATGAACTAACCGCAGACCACTTAACCGCAGAAAGCTAACCACAATGAACTAACCGCATACCACTTAACCGCAAGAGCTAATCGCAGTATACAAAAATCCAAATCTGTCACTTTCCTTGCGATTTGTTTGTATTCCCAAAATAGTAATCGCAGCAAACTAACCGCAGAAATCAGAAACTAAACGCAGATAAGCAATGCAACAGTAGACTTAACCGCAACTATGAAATACGCCCAAAATCAAGTCCAAACTTCAAATAGATTAAAGATATGGTATAGCCAACTGAAACACAATGTTCAACTAACACCTATGATCATAAAAGTACATCACTAACATATCAAATAACATTAGGAAGATCAAACCATGATGTTTTCAAAGAAAAACTCTTCTAACTCACAAAAAGCCACAAAAACCACACCAAATCCGAATATCCAAGGCCCTAAGATGAAACCATGGCTCTTGATACCAATTGTAGGATACTCATAATCTTAAACACGTATGGTTTCTTGTGGTTATATGGATCGAATTAGATGAAGAGATTAGAGAGATGTAGAAAGAAAGGTGGGAGCCTTTTAGAGAGAGAAACAATGTGTGTATTAGATTGAACTAATGAAAGGTCCAACCCTCTCCCTTGGGTGTGAGAGGGTATATATACTACAACTACTTGGTGCTCCATGAAACGAGCTGTAGAGTGAGCTGACAGAGGGTAAAGACCTGACCCACTTTACGAATACTATTTACATATTTAACTACTAATAAACTACGTACTAACTATAATAAGGATAATTCTACGAGCTACGTGACGCTTAGAAATACTTGGGGTGACCGAGTCTTTAACTGAATAATCGTATTCCTAACAAAGACGATTTGAAGATTAGTGATTTTGGAATTCACTTCCTTGTAAATTTACCATCCTTGTGTATATTTTCATAAAAACTGTTCCCGAAAACATTTTAAGTCAGTTTTCAACGAACACAAAAAGATTTTCTTTGTTATAAAAATGTTTATTAAAAATACCAAAAATATTCACCTTTACCCTCCTATCCTTTTGATTCTTCATCCCTTTACTCTCTATCATTTTGATTCTAACTTCTTCCACTTCTCCTGTAATTGATTCTAATGGCATCTCTCGATGACGATTTCTTTGAACAAAGGGCCTTTGAGAGCAAAATTGAAAAAATTCAGGCCTTGTCAAAAATGTCGAGATGTCGTGTTGATTATGATGGACCATCAATTCCTATTCCCTCTCCGGTGAGGGAAATGGAACGAGAAACTGGGGTGACAAAGGACCATGTACTTCCCTCTGACGATGAAAGTGCTAAATACGTCCAACCTACGGTTGTCCAAAAATCTAAGCTCATAATTGCTCCTAAACCGTCAAGAATCAATCCTGACCTTTCACGATATACGGTTAAAAGATTGTCTGAGCTTAGGGCAGTGACTAAAAAGAACGACTTGCCCAATCTTCACGTTTATCAAGAACAAAAACCCGAGACCATAACGGAAGTGGTGGAAATTCCTAGCTCTCAGAGCACACCACTTGTCCCACCTCCGGATTTTATCCCTTGTGTTGGTTGTGGTGAGCCGCTTTTTGGTTTACCATGTCGTTGGTGTACATGTGAACAATGTGGTAATGATATTCGAGACGGAAGTTGTTTGTTTTGTGGTTCGAGGAATTCATTTGCTTATGATCCTAATCAGAACTCATTCTACGACTCTCCAAATTTTTCCAACTACCCATCACATTCATACGAGCAAGAATCATATTATCCAAATCACAATGATGCTTCGTATCAAAATACACCAAACATTTCTTGTGAGTATTGTGGAGGTCCTCACCAAGCTTTTGATTTTCAAAATAGTCAAAATTTTGGTTACGACCAATATCCATACAACTCACCAAACCAGACTCAACAGTTTAACTGTTGTGAGTATTGTGGTGGCCCACACTACAGTTCTGATTGTCAATCGGGCAACACGCTTGTCTATTAGCAGTTTCCTGATAACAATTATGACTCAAGCACACACGACTCACAGCCACATTAGTTTTACTGTTGTGAGTATTGCGGAGGTCCACACTACAGTTCTGATTGTCAAACAAGGAATCCATTTTCTTGTAACAATTATGACTATTCATCTCAAGACTAACCTCCACAGTACCAATTGATTCAAGCAACCCCTCATGAAACTCAGCAAGACCTTTGTCTAAAGGTTCTTGAAGCATTTAAAGAATTTAAGGAGGGGTTGGCAACTACATCGTTTCAAGATTCTCGTGAGAAATCAATGGCAGAATTACTTGATGAAGAACGAGATGCTAGAAACGAAATGAGCATGGAAGAATTACTTACTGAGCAAAGAGCAGCTAAAATACGTGCCAATCTTCGCTATGATGCTCTATATGATGACGATGATGATAGTGATGATGATGAAGATAACATTGTTATTATTCAAAAAGATTCATCAGTTGTAATTCATTCCATTGAAAATCAGGGAGAAAATAATGTGACGGAGAAATTACTAGCAGAAGATCAAATGGAACTTGTACAATCCATGAATGCTAGCTCCTCTCAACTCCCTCAGTCTATTGATATCACACCCGAAGTTCACACTCACTCTCTGAATATGGGGGATGAGCATCTTAGCACTGTTCCTGAAAAGGAATCGGACTAATTCATAAAGTCTAGTGTTGAGAACCTTGTCCCAATCCCAGGAGAGTCACAGGGAACTTTTGATCATGTGTGTGATTTACCTTCCCCTCTTGAGTGTTCAAACGGTCATTTTGAGACTTTCTCCGATTTTATTGATGATTGCACATTTCATGGAGACATTGAGTATGTTGAGGCATCAGTTCCACATTCTGATGTTGATCATCCTCTCGAGGAGTTCACCGATGAACTCACTCACATAAATCCACTTCCAACGGGAAGTAACGATGATCTCCATGATTGTGAAGACGATCTGGGAGAGATTGAAAGTTTCTTTTATCATGATTATTCACTCACTTCTGATCCCAACAGTCCAATAGAGAATGTTGATCATTTTGTTCCCGAAGCATTCAAAACAACTCTCACCAATCCTCTGTTTGAATTCGAATCTGAATTCACTTTGATTTCTGATAATCCAATATTTGGTATTCAGAATGAGGATTGTGATGAGTCCACAGTGGAACATGAGTTCACAGATTCACATCATGTGAATGATTCTCTTCATGAGGAGTTCGCCGGTGAACTCACTCATATCATGACTCCTCCGGAGTATAATGACCCGGGGGGAGATGTTATAAATCATGAGAATTTGCAAATTCCCACCCTCCCTCCCGGGATGTTTTTGAGCTTAACCCTTGAAATCCAAATTTAGGCTAATGAGCCTGCTCTCGAGGAAGAATATCTTACCATGATTTTCATCATGGTTTTCTTCCTTTTCTTCACCTACAGGGTGACTTCTCCTGTTCTTCACTTCTTCGGGAATGAAGACATTATATTTGACCCTGGCATTTTCATTTACCATTATCTTGAGCCTGGGTCTGTATATCTCATCGGTGTGGAACTTTCACGTGCTTCAAATGTTTGTCCAAACATCTTGAATGAAAGTCCGATGCAGATTTTTTCTTCCACATCATGCTTCCCCATGAACCAATGAATTCGGGGTCGAGTCAAGCTAGCGACTCGGTAAACAAAAACAGTAGCATGCTTATAGGGTTTTCACCCTAAGTGTGGGGGAGTACCCCTACTGTGGTTACCAACAAAGTGAAAAAAATATATGGTGTTTCCACATTTAGCTTGTAATGTTGCCCTTTTACGTTCAAAGAGTCGGCATAATAGCCGGGACTTTGAATATTGAGGACAATATTCAATTCTAAGTGTGGGGGGGGGGGGGAATTCTAGCGAATTTTATCACATTTTACCATCTAGTACCCCCGTTTTTGGCAAAAATTTTAAAATTTTTTCGCTTGTGCTTCAAAATTTTTTGTGGTTATCAGTCCACCATGTCTAAACGATAAAAGGACTGGCTAATCCAGGAGCAAACGGCTCTTGGTAAAGATATCTCAAATCCGTTGACGGCTTGCAATTTGCCCAAAATTGTATGGTATCTCAACTCGCCATATCCTAAAAAGTGAAAGAGTTGGCTAGCCCGCAAGATTATGGCTTGTGGTAAAGGCAGTGGAAAACCATAATTGGTAATCATCTCACCAAGATGTTGACTGTTCCATCAAGAGTTGGCTAGTCCAAAAGCAAACGGCTTCTGGTAAAGACAAATCAAAACCGTTGACAGCTGGTGGTTTGCTCAAAATCACATGGTTATCAGGTGGACCATAGTTCTTACTTGAACCGAAACATTTGGCTACTCTAGAAGTAATGGCTTTTGGTAAAGAGATTCTAATCCATTAAGTTTTCTCAAAAAGATTGCTAGGGACTAGCAATAGTTTAGTGTGGGGGATTGATGAGTGCTCAAACACTCATCATTTTTTGTCAATCTGAACTGCAAAAACATTCAAAAACACTCATTAATGCATCAAAATACTGAAAATATTCTAAAATTATGTTTTATATGTTTCAGATGCAAAATGAGTAAAAACGGATGAAAAACGTACAAAGTTTGCATAATTGGCAGTTTCAGTCCTCCAACTTTCAAAATTTGGCAAAAATACTCCCTGAAGGTTTAAAATGAAAGAAAAGTCAACTTTGGTCCTTGGGAAGTCAAACATGTTCACTAATGATCCCTGGATAAAACTTTACACAAAATGGCAACTTTTACCCCTCAAGTTACAAAATTGGCAAAATTAGTCCTTGGGTTTTATAAAATGGGAATTTATCAAAATATACCTTGTACTATTCATAATTAGCAAATTAAGTCCTTTTGATAACTTATGGGAAATTACAAGATCAACCCTTTAAAAAATCAGAAAATGACGTAAAAGGTCATCGGGTTGTTTAAATTGGAGAAAATAAATTTCAAAAGTCCTTGTGGAATTTCATCTTGGAATAATTGGTCCCTTGGAAAACTTTTTGGAAAATCACATTTTCAGTCCCTATACTTTTTAGACTTACAACATTGGTCCTTGTGATTTATTCTACACCAAATAGACCCTTGTTTATCATTTTACCCAAAAACCAAATCCAACCCACAACACAAACCAAACCAACTCTCCAGCCCACCACCAAATAATAAACACCCTTGACCCTTTTTTTATTAATCCCTCCCTCAGTCAACATAGGTCAAACACAACCTCCCCTACCTTATCCCCTTCCTTGATTCCCGCCTGCAACTCCACCTTGCCAAGCCTTCATCATCACCTCCCCACTAACTCTTTGCCTCCCCTACCTTCCAAATCACTCCAGTCCAACACACCTCTCACCCTACACAAGCTATCAGACCTTAAGCCATCATTATATCACTTTGGGCGCCAAAAATCCAATTCAAGGGTCTGGAGCATTCTGTTTTTATCCAATGACTAGTAATCAAATGGGAAAGTCTCACTAACCCTAAAGGATCGGATATAAAAGGAAAAAGAGAGGAGCAGAGTTGGCAGTTAGAATTTTTAGTAATAGGAGTAGTTTAAATTAATCTTAATGTAAACTTTTAATGTTCTTAAGCTCATTAAGATTTCAGAATTGTAATTTACTCTTTGGTTCAATTAAATTTCAGTTTTATTTTTGTTCTTGTTAAGCATTTTAAAGTTTCTATCTTAATTGCCCATTTCAAAGTTTGCTTGTTTTTAAGCTCTAGTTCCTGTGTATCTATGCTTGTTTGCCATAGTTCTAGCCTAATCTACTAGTTATTTCAAGTTATGGTTTAGAAATCTCATATTCCCTTGCTAAAAATCAAAAAGCTGCTAATCAAGGGAGTGTTTGGGTTAATACCATTTTGATGGTTCTGACTTATCATTTTCATTATGCCAACTTGAATCAGCTCTATGTAAATCATATTAGTGGTTTTCAAGTGACTTTGTGCATTTCTAAGTAGTAGCTCAGGTTTTGAATGAAGTTCTAAAACATCATTTATTGTACTTGAGTCTTAAACTCCTTTTAGTTGTTCATAAGGAGTTAGGGGTTTTGAAGTTTTTATTTACTCAATATTGGTTGTCATACATATGCATCATCTGTCCTTGACTTCTGTAGGTCAAATCACCAAACTTCTGCCCCACTTTGACCCATTAGGACCTGCTGCATCAGCAGCCTGCAGTCACTTTTCCACCATCAATTTATTTAGTTTAAGTTGAGGTTAGATCCCAATCTTAGGATTTAGAGGCAGTTTATCTGATAATATTTACTAGTCTCAGCTTATTTCTCATGTTTAGAGCTTACTTGTAGCTTATTTTGTGCCCTGCTGTTTCAACAGTCACCATCCCTAGTACACCAATTTTGATTCAAAATTTAGTATGCTAGAATAAGTTTTAGGATTTGAAATTAGTTTTACAAGTAGTTGGTAAGTTAGTCTTTGATTGTTCAAGCTTATTTTTTATGTTAGTGCTTATTAAGAGCTTAAATTTGAGCCTACAACTCACCAACTAAGCCTGCACAATCAGGCACCCATTACCACAGCCACTTTGATCCATATTTTTAATTTGTTCTTCCTTGGGATTCATGACTTGGAAATTGGGTTGTGACTTACTTGCCAGCTTATTAGCATGGTCATATTTTTAGATTATTTTTGGAATTTTTTTTAAGCTCTGTGCAAGCCCCTAAAGTTGCCCTTGAACTGATGCATATGCTTAATTGTCCTGTATCTGGAGCCCTTTAGTTTAGGACTTCTTGATGCTTATAAGAGCTTATAACCTGCTTATTGGTGTTCCCTTAGGCTTTTTAGGAATCCCCTAGTCTCAGCTTATTTGCTGAGCTTAATGGTGGCTTGTGAGTGGGCTGCAATACACCCCCCCCCCCCGACCTATGCATCAGGTTAGACCTGTCCAAATCCCTCAACTTCCCATGGCTATCAATAGCTTATTAGTAGGACCCAGGGCTAGGCCCTGAGCTTTTTGAAAAGCTCTCCTAGCTGGCTTTTTAGATTAAGCTTCACCTTCGACCTTTGATAACCCAGGTGGGCCCCACAGTGGGCTGCAAGTGCCATCATGGCCTGTTTGGACTGGTGTAGTGAATTTGCTTATTTTCTTATGATCTTTCAGCTTATCCAGTTAACTTTACTTGTTTTTTCTACTTATCTTAAGTTTCTTTTACTCCTTTTAGCTTAACTTCAAGCTGGTGTTCAGTTGGTAGCTTTTTGAGAAGCTTTTCAAACCCCAAAAGTCCATATTTAGCTTGATAAGCTTACTGTTAAGCTAAGGAGCTCAAGCGCGCTGAGCTTATTTTTGAGTTCCAAGAAATTTGTTTTCACAAAAGTTGCATGTAATCAGTGTTAAATTAGATTTATAAAAGAAAAATCCAAAAAAATCAATTTAATTTCTAGTGATAGCTTCTATTTAATATAATTTAGATTTTTAATTTTTCTTTTTAAATTTTTGTTAAGTACTTATATGTTTTTATATTTTTATTAAATTTCTAGCATATTAAAGTGTTTGTAGAATAATTTTTAGAATTTTTGCTTTTCATTTAGTATTTATTAGAATTTATATTCATTTAATTAGTTATAATTAATATTAGTAAATTAAATAGTTTTAATAAATTTTGTTAAACAGTAGTATCTTTTTATAATTTTCCTAGGTTTCTCATAATATTTAGTACTTGTAGTAATTTTCTTATAATTTTCACTGTTCATTTGTTAATTTTAATAATTCAATTAGATTAATTAGCTTTTAATTAATAATTAAGTAAATTAAATCTAAAAAAGTTTATTTATAAGTTTTAGGACTTTTTGTCATTTTGTAAGACTTCTGTAGTTGTTAAATAGTTTTAGAAAAAGTTTGGTAATTTTCTAAATTAGTCTAGTATTTCTTTTAATTTAAATTAGTTTAATTAGTAATTAGTAATTAATTAATATTAAATAATTAAAAAGTCTAAAAAATATTTTTCTTTTTCTTAAAATTTTCTTTTGTAATTAGGATCTCAGAAAAGTAATTTTCATATTTGTAGGACTTTATTTGCTCATGTTTCACTTTTTATTTTGCGCGTTCGCGTTTATTTTAAATTCAAACGCGCGTTTTTAGGCTTAACTCACGTTTTTAGTATATCTGATCATCAGTAATTGTTTATATAGTGTTTCTAAGTTATTTTCATTCCCCATATCTTAGTGTAATCATACAAACCAAATTCCTTACCTTTCTGTCCAAATTCACCCGATCACAATCCCGTTTTTGTACCATCACACCTCGTCGGGACATAACGACCCGGGGAAACCACTATATTCCGCGGAGCATTGACTCTAGGCTGTTTGACCTAGTTGACCTTCACCTGGTCCATTTAGGTTGACCGTTTGGAGCCAATCAGATACCAACTCAGAAAATGCAGCCCCTTTTTATCCATGCATTTTGAATGTGGTAATCCATGATCGTATGCTTAAAAGCCACAACAAAATCTTAAAGAAGCAAATGATGACACAAATTTACCTTAAACATGATCGGAGTGCTGAGTAATGTGTCCTTCGTAAAGTCTGCAACTGACCCATTTTGACCTGTAGAAAAAACATCCCCTTTTGACCCGTACTAAAAGAAACTTTTGACACGTTGCCCAATCCGCCATGCAGTTTGCCGCAGAACAACCATTTGCTTAGGAATATCATTCTTAGGCACATAAACAGTTTCGAGTGCTGCGTAATAATAGACTAATCAAAAAATGATGATAGAAAAAATAAGTATAACAATTTTGCAAATCATGTAAATCTTTTAAGTAACATTGGTATCTTTCATGATGATTATTTTCCATGTATCTGAACATGTCATTTTGTATAAAGTAACCGGCTACCTCTTTTCGTGTGAGGAAGAACTCATGTACCTGAATAATGGATAAATCATATTCACCTTGAACATCGGCACGAATTGATGGTACACGTTCACCTCTAATATCACCGGTCAATAACCGAACAGTGTAACATTTTTGTTAAGTAACATTCGTATCTTTCATGATGATTATTTTCCATGTATCTGAACATGTCATTTAGTATAAAGTAACCGGCTACCTCTTTTCGTGTGAGGAAGAACTCATGTACCTGAAATACACCCAATAATGGATAAATCATATTCACCTTGAACATCGGCACGAATTGATGGTACACGTTCACCTCCAATATCACCGGTCAATAACCGAACAGTGTAACATTTTTTTTTCAGATGGTCAAGAGCCGCAGACAGCCTCGTTGCAACATTGACATCAGGTGATCCCGGGCAGTAGTCTAAAGTGCGAATTTTGGGATATAGCCTATTAGATGCAACAAATGTTTCTCCATCTCTAGTGTCCACTGAATTTCAACGCACAAATCCCATGGAATTATTTCAGAAAAGGCAACCCCTTTCATTGTTGTTGCTGCTTTTGGAAAATCAATGTCTTTCCTATACAATTAACATGAATGACATTGGTTCGTATCTTTTACAGAATGAGCAAATTCCAAACACTATTTATTAAGCACTTATTTTTAAGCCGAAACAGGAACACAAAAGCACTTAGTTTTAAATATGTGAAGAAGTACCTTTGACTTCATACATGTTATCTCATTTGGGAGGCTCATACACTTATTAAGATCCAAGGTCCCTACAACAACACGATCCTCTCCCTCGTGTAAAAACTACAACAGATTTATCAGAAAGTGTTAGATACTGCATCATACGACCACTGGGGCTGAATATATAACAAAATCATTTTATTACTAACAAAATATTTAAAAAACGCAATTCACTTTTATGAAATTATAATGATAATGATTTTCCCCAAATACTAACATTATTAGGGTTTCATAAAAAAAAAAAAAAAAAAAAAAATCAATATAAATCGAATCCATAAGGGCTTTAATAATTTATTCACATATTATAATTAATCAACACAAAGGAAAATATGCAACAAAACAATTTAATAACACCAACATTATAAGGAATTCATAATCAGAATCAAAACGAAATAGAAACAAAATTGAAAGGAAAATGAAACAAAGTAGATAACTTACAATAACCAAATCAAAATGGGTTGGCAACTCCAAATCGATATCAATGAGTTTACAAAAATATTGCACACCGAAACGTAAGGAGGAAGGATCGGGTATAACTGAATCAATAAGTGGACCATGAAACTGTAGATATCGCCTTTACTACTTTGCAAAAACAGATTAACACACCCTGCTGACTTTCACATTTTGATTCACAAAAACCATTGCATGAACCGATTGTACTTTGGATCTAAATAAGGAAGAACACGTCAGATAATTAAACGGATTTCTGCTGACTTTCACATTTTGATTCACAAAAACCATTTTATGAACCGATTGTACTTTGGATCTAAATAAGGAAGAACAAGTCAGATAATTAAACGGATTTTTAATGTTCGCGCTTAAAGAATTTGTTCAAAATCATCGTTTATTAGATAAAAAGGAAATTGGCAAAAAAAAGGCATCATACTTGCCACATTTTGTCATTGTATGTAACGTCTTTTTTTTTTTTTTTTTGATTATATCACTAACTTTTCAAATCCGTGCCATTGTATATACTGGTGACTTGTTTGACCTGTTGCAGCAGGTTGAGTTAACGATCGTTTGTTTTATTATTGCACCGTTAGTCCTTTATTATTGCAACGTTAGTCCTTTACACGTTTTCGTCCATTTTTACACGTTTTCGTCCGTATTTACACGTTTTTGTCCGTTTCCGCACGTTTTCGTCCGTATTCACACGTTTCTACACGTTTTCGTCCGTTTTTACACGTTTTTGTCCGTTTTTACACGTTTTCGTCCGTATTTACACGTTTTTGTCCGTTTCTGCACGTTTTCGTCCGTATTCACAGGTTTTTACACGTTTTTGTCCGTTTTTACATATTTTCGTCCGTTTTTACACGGTTTTGTCCATTTTTACACGTTTTCGTCCGTATTTACACGTTTTTGTCCGTTTCCGCACGTTTTCGTCCGTATTCACACGTTTTTACACGTTTTCGTCCGTTTTACATGTTTTCGTCCGTTTTTACACGGTTTCGTCCGTTTTTACACGTTTTCGTCCGTATTTACACGTTTTGTCTGTTTCCGCACATTTTCGTCCGTATTCACACGTTTTTACACGTTTTCGTCCGTTTTTACACGTTTTCGTCCGTTTTTACACGGTTTCGTCCGTTTTTACACGTTTTCGTCTGTATTTACACGTTTTCGTCCGTTTCCGCACGTTTTCGTCCGTATTTACACGTTTTCGTCCGTTTTACACGTTTTCGTCCGTATTTACACGTTTTTGTTCGTTTCCGCACGTTTTCGTCCGTATTTACACGTTTTTGTCCGTTTTTACACGTTTTTGTCCGTTTTTACATGTTTTCGTCCGTTTTTACACTTTTTCGTCCGTATTTACACCTTTTTGTCCGTTTCCGCACGTTTTCGTCCGTATTCACATGTTTTTACAGGTTTTCGTCCGTTTTTACACGTTTTCGTCCGTTTTTACACGGTTTCGTCCGTTTTTACACGTTTTCGTCCGTATTTATACGTTTTTGTCCATTTCCGCACGTTTTCGTCCGTATTCACACGTTTTTACACGTTTTCGTCGGTTTTTACACGTTTTCGTCCGTTTTTACATGGTTTCGTCCGTTTTTACATGTTTTCGTACTTATTTACATGTTTTTGTCCGTTTCCGCACGTTTTCGTCCGCATTTACACGTTTTTGTCCGTTTTTACACGTTTTCGTCCGTATTTACTCGTTTTTGTCCGTTTCCGCACGTTTTCGTCCGTTTTTACACGTTTTCGTCCGATTTTTGTCCGTTTTTACATGTTTTGTTCGTTTTTGTCCGTTTTTACACGTTTTCGTCCGATTTTTACATGTTTTCGTTCGTTTTCTCCCGTTTTCGTCTATTTTTGTCAGTATTATTATACTGACAAAAAATATAATCATTTCATGCACAATCTATCATCACAAAAAAAATTCCAAAAAAATATTGGCAAAAAAAATTAGAAAGAAAAAATCAAAATTTTTTTTAAAGCATTTTAAAAAAATAATTAATTTTTTTTTAAATATTCAAAATTTTAAAAAAAATAATTAAAAAAAAATTAAAAAATTAAAAAATATTCAAAATTTTTTTGAAAAACAAAAATTAGAAAATAAAAAAATTTTGGATTTTTTTTAAAAATAATTATCGAATTTTTTTTAAATAATTATCGATTTTTTTTTTAATTTTCTTATTTTTAGTTTTTTTGATTTTTTTTTATTTTCTAATTTTTTTATAAGAAAAATGAAGGAAAACATATAATGATACTGACAAAAATGGACGAAAACGTGCGAAAATGAACAAAAAGTGTGCGAAAAAGGACGAAAATGTGTAAAAACCGGACAAAAACGTGTAAAAACGGACAAAAACGAACGAAAACGTGTAAATACGGACAAAAACGGACGAAAACATGTAAAAACGGACAAAAGCGTGTAAATACAGACGAAAACGTGCGGAAACGGACAAAAACGTGTAAATACGGACGAAAACGTGTAAAAACGGATAAAAACGTGTAAAAACGGACAAAAACGTGTAAATACGGACGAAAACGTGCGGAAACGGACAAAAACGTGTAAATACGGACGAAAACGTGTAAAAACGGACGAAAACGTGTAAAAACGTGTGAATACGGACGAAAACGGACAAAAACGTGTAAGTACGGACGAAAACGTGTAAAAGCGGACGAAAACGTGTAAATATAGACGAAAACGTGCGGAAACGGACAAAAACGTGTAAATACGGACGAAAACGTGTAAAAACGGACGAAAACGTGCGGAAACGGACAAAAACGTGTAAATACGGTCGAAAACGTGTAAAAACGGACGAAACCGTGTAAAAACGGACGAAAACATGTAAAAACGGACGAAAACGTGTAAAAACGTGTGAATACGGACGAAAACGTGCGGAAACAGACAAAAACATGTAAATACGGACGAAAACGTGTAAAAACGGACGAAAACGTGGAAAAGACTAACGTTGCAATAATAAAGGACTAACGGTGCAATAATAAAACAAACAATCGTTAACTCAACCTGCTGCAACAGGTCAAGCAAGTCATCAGTACATACAATTGCACGGATTTGAAAAGTTAGTGATATAATCAAAAAAAAAAAAACGCTACATACAATAACAAAAGATGACAAGTATGATGCATTTTTTTTTACCAAGAGTCCGTGTAACTACGTGTTTTATATGTGTTTTATTTTGGGAGAAGCGTCTCCGGTCAAATGCGATTACTAATAGTCTAAAAAACAACCAAACAAAGTCAACGGTCAACAAAAAACCACCACACCAAAATGAATCTATGTTATTTTCCTTCCAAACCCTGACACACACAACCACCATAACTAACTAACTAATTCCAATTCAATGGACGGAGCTCCGTCGAAACAAACCACCACCGGCGGCGGCGGCGGAGGACCTGCGCCGTTTCTGTTAAAGACGTACGATATGGTTGATGATTCAATTACAGATGAAATAGTTTCGTGGAGTTCAACTCGTAACAGTTTTGTTGTTTGGAATCCACCGGAATTTGCGCGTTTGTTGTTGCCTACTTATTTTAAGCATAATAACTTTTCCAGTTTTATTCGACAACTTAATACTTATGTAAGTCATTTTTATAATAATCATCATCATCATGATGATCATTAATAGATCAAATGATTTGGCTATGATTATTAGTTGATGTGTTGCGAGCATTATGTTGTTTACTTTAATAGATCCAGTTTGTGATTCAATTGTTTGCTTATCTGGTATCTTTGACAAAGACCTTTTTATAGTGTTTATGAGCGTTTAGAACTAAACGCACGTTCGTTTAGCGTTTTTTTTTTTTTTTTTTTTTTTTTTTTTTTTTTTTTTATTAAGACACTACTTTTCAAATGCTGCTTAGCATTTAGCGTTATTTTTTAGCTTTTATGGTTTGATTGTCATTTCATTTAGTAGGACTTGTTGATTAATAATATGTTTATTGCGATCATGATGTCTTATTAAATAGATTGGATCATTTGATGTGTATTGTACATTTTGTGCTTTGGTTTTTTATGTGAAAATGATGTTGTTTATTAGAGAGATCCAAAGGATTTAATATGTTTTGATTTGATTACGGTTCATTGATAGTCATTGTTGCGATCATAATGATAATTGTGCTGTTGCTGATTGTTTTGGAATGATTATTGGTTTGTTTAGCTGGATTTGTTGTTGAATTTTCCATGATACTTATTTTAGTTCGTGAATCGTGATTGCATGAGTTTATGTGTTTTGTTTTGATTATTAGGTGATTTATTAGTGTGATCATGATGCTTTATTTAGTTAGTTAATTAGGACTTGTTGTCAATTTATCGTTGATAGTCATTGCTGTGATCTTGATGCTGTTTATAGATCGAATGAATTGATGTGATTTGGCTACAATTGTTAGTTAATGTAGTAGTCATTATTGCGATCATGATGTTGTTTACTTAAATAGATCGAGTTTCTAATTGCAGAAGTTGCAGGATTTGATGTGTTTTTGCTCCGGTTACTAGAACATCTAGTGCGATTTCTTGTTGATAGAGTCCGTTGAATATAGTTTGATCATGTTGCAGTTATATTGAAGAGATCAAATCCTTTTGACGTGTTTCTGGTTTACTTAACAGTAGTTCATTTAGTCTGCTTTGTTGCCCGTTTATTATTCATAATCATTTTTGTGATTATGCTGATGCTTTATTGAAGAGATTGGATCAATTGATGTGTTTCTGCTTAAATCACTAGTTGACTGATAGACTTATAGTCATTATTGTGATCGTGATGTTGTTTTATTGAAGATATTGACAGGTTTGATATGTTTCTGTTTTGATTATTAGTTCGTTTAGTTGGATATGTTGCCGAAGTATTGATGAGATAATGATGTTGTAATTTAAGAGATGGAGATATTTGACGTGTTTCTGCTTGCTTCATTGATAGTCATTTTTGAGATCATGAGATGGAATCATTTAATGTGATTTGCTTTAATTATGCTTTCATTTAGAAGGTTTTTTTTTTTTTTTTTTTTTTTTTTTTTTTTTCGATTACATAGTGATTTTCTGGTTGGTTATTAGTTCATTTAGTCGGATTTGTTGTCAGTTTATTGCTGATAGTCATTTTTGCGATTACGATGATGTTTTTTAAGAGAACGAATGATAGCCATTTAGTATCGTTTGTTGTTGTGTCATGTTGAGATTATGCTTTGTTATATCGGAAAGATTGAATCTTTTCATGTGTTTCTGCAATGATAATTAGTTCATTTATTAGTGCGATAAGAATGCTGTTAGACTAAAGAGATGTTAGGATTTAATGTGTTTTGCTTCGATTGTTAGTCATTACTTCATTTACTAGGATTTGTTGTGAACTTCACGCCGTCATTGACTCATTGTTACGATCTTGATTCTGTATCATTAGATCCAGTCGTTTAATGTGCTTATGCTTAGATTATCAGTTCGACACTAATCATTGTTGCGATCATGATGTTGTTTTATTAAATAGATCGGATATGATGTCCTTTTGGTCTAGTTATTAGTTCAATTAGTAGGATTTGTTGTTAATTTATCATTTAGTTGCCATTTTTGTGATGTGTTTCTGCTTTCATTATTAGTTCATATAGTATGAGTTGTTGATTCAAGATTGGTAGTAATTTTTTTGATAATGATGTTGTATTGTTGAAGAGATAGAATGATTTGCTTCTTAGAAATCAGATCTGGAGTTATGGTATAGTTTAATCAATTAGTTTGAATTATTTTGTTTGGCAGGGTTTTAGGAAGATTGATCCTGAACGATGGGAATTTGCTAATGAAGATTTTGTGAAAAATCAGAAAGAACTTCTCAAGAACATTCATCGGCGAAAACCTATACATAGTCACAGTAATCCTCAAGGATCTACTATTGACTCTGAAAGAGCAGCTTTTGAGGAGGAAATCGACAAGCTTACACTAGAAAAAACTGCACTCGAGAACAGTTTATCTAGATTTAAACAAAAGCAGCCTGTTGCAAAGCTTCAGATAGAGGATCTTACTCAGCGAGTTGATAGTATGGAGCAGAGGCAGGATAACTTGTTGACATTTTTGGAAAAGGCGGTTCAAAATCCTGGATTTGTCGATATCCTTTCTCAAAAGCTTGAATCTATGGATTTTTCTGCTTATAATAAGAAACGAAGATTGCCTTCAGACGATAAGTCTCAAATGGTTCCAGATGATGGTTTTGTCGACAACCAGGACGCATATAGACCAGAATTTGGGAATGTCTTCCACCATGATTTTGCAAATAAGCTTAATCTGGAGTTATCGTCAGCTGTCTCGGATAACAACTTGGTTTCAAACAGCACTCAAAGCTCCAACGAGGATGGTGGAAGTCCACAAATTAGGTTTTCCGAGAGCTATGTAAAAGACCCGCAGATGACACCTACTGGGATTCCATTTGCAACAGAACAACTAGAGCTCACTGATACTGGCACGTCGTTCACATTTAACATGGACTCTTCTTTTGTGGACAAAATGAGACCTTGTGAAGAAGCTGAGGGTAACCTATCCTGCCTATTGAATCTTAGTTTGGCATCAAGTGTGTCACAAGTTAACGCAAGTCAAAGTACAGATAAAATGTCTCGTACAGTCGAGGAAATTGGCAAAAATGAGGTAGCTGATTTTAGGGTTCCGGAAAAGAATGGTAAACCCTCACGTGGTCCACCCTCTAATAATCAAGTAGCTGCCACCGTACGGGCTCCGGTGAATGATGTGTTTTGGGAGCAGTTTTTAACAGAAAAACCTGGTTCTTCAGGTGCTGAGGAGGCAAGCTCTAATTTCAAAGAAGACCAAAGTACATCCCATGTTCCAAATGGGAACTTGCAGAATCTCAATTTGTGATGCCAAACTGAAACCCTTCAAACATTTCCAGGTTTGTAAAATATTCTCCAAAATCGCATAGATAAATAGATTAGTCACTTGATATATATGACTAGAGACTAATTTGTTTTGTATTAGACAATGTTGTGAATGCTTAATCTTTATATGGATTAAGTTTGACTGATACCATTATCTGGTTTTAATAATGTCAACCATCTGTATTTCATATTCAAATAATAAATTTTGGTATTTTCTCACTTAACTCAACTAGTCTGTTTTTTCCTGATTGAATGTTGTGTGACCGTATAAAGCCATGCGCTCGATGGTCTTGCTTGTACGTTATGGTTATTAAGATGCAAACATGTTACAAGTTATACATTGTTGTTCCATTGCAAATAAAAATAAACGTTTGCTTTTGAATTACTTTACTACAACTTGTATACAGTCGTTTCAGTCTATGCTGTGTATGTAATGATGCCATTTTCTCAAGAAAGTTGCATTTCTTTTCACTTGGGGTTATTAAGTAAAATTATCGAATTAAACGGATAAACGGGTACACGGATGAGGTTTTCCCTGTTCAGGTTACCCTGGGAGGGTGCACCTTTTTTCACTTATTCCCTGTTGAGGTTATTAAGTAAAATCCTGAACCATTTCCGACCCTTCCCTGGCACCCCCAAAGGTACACACATAGCAAGGTTTGAACCCTTGACCTCTTGTGAGGTAACCAGAGAGACCTTACCACTAGATCATTTACCGTTTGTAGAATTTCCAGGTTTGTAGCATTTTCTTCAGAATCATTATGTTTTAGCCACTTGATTTATACGTCTAGAGAGTAGAGACTATGCCAATCTAGTTTAGTAAGATGGTTTGTTGATAACTTATTGTTTTACAGTTTTGTAACAGATGGTCTTGATATTTAGGCCAACATTATTACTGATTACATGTGAACTACTTATATCTAAACTCAACTGGTCTGTGTTTTCCTCTTCATGGGTTTTGTGTGACCTTGGACAATTTAGTTTTCAAACATGATCAACACTTGTATTTTGTTGTACCATTGCAAATAAACATTCATTCTTATATGATTGCAGCAAAAACTACATTCACTGTCTATTACTCCTTATTTTGAAGATAGTTCGAATCTTGTTCAGTTGTAAGAAATATATCAGTTGATAATGTCATAATAACCATTGTTATAACAGCTTTGTTGAACCAAATATCAAACATTTCAATTTCACTTTGCGCCATCAGTTAAAATCATCATCAAATTGTTATTGATAAATGCTAAGTATTAGTGTAAAAACACTTTTTTCCTCTTAATATCCTCATTCAAGTAATGGCATAACACCATTAATCCAACAAACAACCCCAACAAAAATAAAAAAGAAAACTGGATACATAATCAAACTTGTATTTTATAAAGAAAGCAATCCCCCATAGGTTCTTCAAAGTCTTGCCGAACAGCAGATATCCTCTTTGATCAGTACCTGTAGGCAGCAGGCTTGTAAGGACCTTCAATAGGAATGCTGAGGTAGTCAGATTGGTCCTTGGTGAGCTTAGTGAGCTTGGCTCCAAGCTTTCCAAGATGAAGTGCAGCCACCTTCTCGTCAAGGTGCTTAGGCAACACGTACACCTCGTTCTTGTACTTTCCGGTTCCCTTCTCGTTCCACAACTCAAGTTGAGCAATCACTTGGTTAGTGAAAGAGCAAGACATCACGAAACTAGGGTGACCAGTAGCACAACCCAAGTTCATGAGCCTACCCTCAGCCAAGATAATGACACCACTCTTGGTCTCGGGGAACACCCACCTGTCGGTTTGGGGCTTGATGGTGATCCTCTTCACACCAGGGTAAGTCTCAAGACCAAGCATGTCAATTTCATTGTCAAAGTGACCAATGTTGCAGACAATGGCATTGTTCTTCATCTTCCTCATGTCATCAACCATGATGATGTCCTTGTTACCGGTGGTGGTAACAAAGATATCAGCTTCGGATACGACATCTTCCAAAGTTAGCACTTGGAGACCTTCCATGGTAGCCTGAAGAGCACAGATGGGATCAATTTCTGTCACAATGACACGAGCACCAGCTTGCTTCATGGCTGAAGCACAACCCTTTCCAACATCTCCGTAACCACAGACGACTGCAACCTTTCCGGCGATCATAACATCGGTAGCTCTCATCAAACCATCAGGGAGTGAGTGACGGCATCCATACAAGTTGTCAAACTGCGAAACGTCAAATAAAACAGTTAGTCCAATGTAGATCAAACAATAAAAAAAAACACATAAGATGAGATCTATAATAATTACTTTACACCAAATATACCTTGCTCTTGGTGACGGAATCGTTAACATTGATGGCAGGGAACAACAAAGTACCATTGGCTTGCATTTGGTACAACCTCTTGACACCAGTGGTGGTTTCCTCAGAGACACCAACTAGTCTTTCCTTCATCTTGTGGTACTTCAATGGGTCGGTCGAAAGTCCTTCCTTAATGATCGACAACACAATCTGGAACTCAGCATTGTCAGTGGAAGTGGGGTCAGGCAATTTACCGCTCTTGGCGAACTCCTCCTCGGCCTTGACTCCCTCATGGATCAAAAGCGTAGCATCACCACCATCATCCACAATCAAATCAGGACCACCACCTGGACCCCAGTCAAGTGCTCGCTCAGTACACCACCAGTACTCCTGAAGAGTCTCCCCCTTCCAGGCGAAAACCGCAGCAGAGTCACGAGCAATAGCTGCAGCAGCATGGTCTTGGGTCGAAAAGATGTTGCAGGAGCACCATCTAACCTCAGCACCCAAAGCAGTCAAAGTTTCAATAAGAACACCGGTCTGGATGGTCATGTGAAGGGATCCAGTGATTCTGGCTCCCTTGAAAGGCTGAGAAGGACCGAATTCGGTCCTGCAGGACATAAGCCCGGGCATCTCGACCTCGGCTAACTCGAGTTCGAGACGCCCGAAGTCAGCCAAGGACATGTCCTTGACCTTGTATTCACGGCCAGAGGTGGTTTTCTCTACGGTTAGAGACATGGTTTAAGGATTGGGTTTTTGAGATCTGATCTGAAAACACTCACTGTTTCTTTTAATGATAAAAGAAGCAGAGAGAGAGAGAGAAGTGGGTTTTTGACGAGATGTAAAGTGTGGAAATGAGGTGGTATATATAGGTTTCAAGAGATCAGATCTAACGGTCCTGATTTTAGATGGGGTATGGGGTTGGTGGATCTGAAAATTATGATGTGTTTTTACTTTTTTTATTTTGATTTGATTTAGGATATTTTGGCAATAGTGTCAATTTTATCTTTTAGAGCGTGATGGCTAATTGGTAAAGCTCTTTTACTTTAGCTATGTTTGGCAAAGGTTTGTTTATAGGGGCTTGGGTTTTTAAAATAAGTTGGTTAATAAAATAATTCTCGTTTGTTATGGGATGTAAAATTTTAGCCCCATAAAATGGCTAAAAACTTTATCCCGGCGATTTTGAAGAATAAATTACTTATTTATCCATAAAAATATCTAATATATACAAAAATTTATTTAATTATGTCAATTTTAGTAATTTTGTAAGCCTCAGCCCATTTGCCAAACAAGTTTATAAAAATACAAATTTTAATTTCGGCTTATAATATAAGTCCCAGCCCTAGCTCCAGCTCCAGCTTCAGCTCATTTCGCCAAACATACCCGTGTAAAATTAAAAATAATTAAGATAAGGGTGATCATGCTAATACTTTAATCCTTAGAGAGCGAGATGTGGGACGAATAACACTTATTGGTGTGTCATCTCATCACTTTTGCAATAACAAACCAATAACTAAAACACATTCTCAACAAAAATACCAATAACACTTATTAGTTCAAACAATTTATTTTTTTCATTTTATTTTATGCAAACACATTTTAAACTAAAATTCAAATACAACTATTAAAAATACGATAATATTAAAAAACGATACGAATTACAAATAGATGAAAACAAAAAAGCACGATACTACAAATATTAAAAATATGATACAATACAATAAATATTGAAAACGGGTTAATAGACAAAGAAGTTACTAAAATTTGGGAAAACGTTCGCCTAGGTTTTTTTTTTAAACGGCGAGTTAGTAGTTAGTAATCTGAGCCCACAGTGACATCCAATTGGGCAGTATGCAAGCCTCGAACCTTTCTCCTTAGGGGATAAACCCCACTCTTGCTTCTATTTATTTCAGGCCCCTGAAGGTCCATAGTGAGACTCGAACCTGAGACCTCTCCAAAGTAACCTCCCCAAGGTTACCCTTGGTGGCCAACTGAGCTAGCCCAGTTGGTTGTTCACCTAAGTTACTATAGTTTAAAACATTATAAACAAGTTACTCAAGTTCACGAATTTATCAACTGGGTTCCTCCCAAGGTGGGCAACCGGTTGATAGCATGTATCCCAGCCTGAAACATATTCCACTTCAAAGAAGTTACTAAAGTTTGATAAAAAGTTCGCGTATGTTACAAAAGCTTCAAAACTGTCATCTAAGTTACTCACGTGAACGTTTTATACATTTTTGTACATTTTCATACGTTTTTATACCTTTTTGTACGTTTTTATACGTTTTCTACGTTTTTATACGTTGTGTATGTTTTATACGTTTGTGTGCGTCTATATATGTTTTTATACGTTTGCGTACGTTTTTGTACGCTTTTCTTCATTTTTATGCATTTTTCACATTTTATACGTTTTTGTGCGTTTTTTACGTTTTTTTTATTTTATTTATTTTTATTTTTTTATTTTTTATTTTTTACGTTTTCATACGTTTTCATCCGTTTGTACAGGGAACTGAAATATAGTGCATCCGTCTCTAATCTCAAAAAACCCACTATCCCCCAGATTGATGGCATGAAGAACCTCGTCTAAAGGGAATATAATCCAGAAGTAGACATTAGTGAACGGGAATACAAACCATTATCTGTTTTAACTATTGTAACTTAAGTGAACATTCCCCCAAACTTTAGTAACTTATGTGAACATTTTCTCAAACTTTAGTAACTTATTTGTTTATTAACCCCTAATATATCAGTGCCACGTATGATTTTAACCAGTAGTAAAGGGTTAAAACTAAGACAGTAACTTATGTAACCTGTGAGAAAAAGTTGAGTAACTTGTTTGTAACGTTTCAAACTATAGTAACTTAGGCGAACATTTTCTCAAACTTTAGTAACTTATTTGTCTATTAACCCTATTAAAAACTATGATATGACAAATAATAAAAACAGTAAACTGCAAAAAATGTCCTTTTGGTTTGTCATTTTTGTGAGAAAATTCCTTAAACAAACTAAATAGCGAAAAATGTACATGTGATTTGTACTTTTTGCGAACAATGTCCCTGTGTTGATAACTTTTTTGCAAATCATCGATTTTGGATAACGAGCTTTAAAAATCCCCGTTAATGACCATGAGAAGTGACTAATTTACCCTCGTTTCATCCCACATCAGCTCAAAAGTTTAGTCGCAAGTGGGATCAAGAAAGTAGAATAAGCTACTAACGAGAGAACGAAAGCTAGTCGAAACGGAAGGATAGTAGAGGAGATGTGGATCCGCTTTCGTTGGAGAGCCTATCTCTTACAGGCGGTAGTGGATGAGAAGTGGATCCATCCAGTTCAGTCGGATAGCCTAACTAAGATAGCCATTTTTTTTAATTTGTAATTATTATCCCTCCACTATCCTCAGTCATCACCACCCTCGACTACCACATGACCAGCACCACCACCCTCCACCACCAGAATTTGTGGACGGGTTTTGGTTGTGACAATTTTGGAACTAGAATTTACGTTGTGACTATTTTTGAACTAGGATTTACGGACGAAGAAGACGGAGGAAATATATTGTTAAGTAACTAATCGATGTTGTTGTGTTGTGACAATTTTGGAAGATAAATTGGAAGTGTATGTGAAAGTGTAGTTAAATTATAATTTGGATTGAGTGTATGAAAAATGTATTGTTAAAAGTAAGTATTTATAAGTGAAAAGTGGGGTACTTTTTTTTAGCCATTTATATCCATTGCCCAACATTCAGATTTTGACAAAAGCAGCAGCAGCAACAACAACAACGTTACGTTGATAGGCTGGTTGGTGAACGAAAGGCATCGCTATTAGTGCAGAATGGCGGCACCATTGGTGTGTTTTTTGTGAACGACGGACCGAAAACGGCTTGCACCATTTTCTCTTAGAGCATCAAATGAATTGACATGCTAAATGCATGTCATGACTCACTTCTTGATGTTACGTTATTTTTTGTGTCATACATAACCTTGTCACTTTGTTAGGTTTGGAGATTCTGCTGCCTCAGAAATATTCTAAGTGTTATTCTGCTGCTGGTACAAATGATTCTGCTGCTAATGAAAATATTTTGCTGCTGGAAATACAACTTCTGCTAGTGTATTATGTTCTGCTGCTTAAGTGATATGTATTATAGTCGGTTAGATAAATATAGAAAAGATATTATCTTATGTAGAAAGTAATTGTAAACCGACTAGGACTCCTTAGTCTATAAAAGGAGGTTCCTAGGGTTAGAATAGATATGCATCATTGTTAGAGTCGATTCACTTCAAGGTTGTAAACCCTAGCATTGTTGAGTGCTCGTTTACTATTAATATATTGAAGTGTTGATTGTTTACATCGTTCTTCTTAAGTTAAACATTAATATTCCGCGTTCTTGTTTAAGTTACAATAAAATCTAAGTCAACTTCTATTAGATCGTTTGCTCAACTGGGATCAACAAGTGGTATCAGAGCTTGTGATCTAGAAGTTGTAATCAAGAAGAACTTGTGTTTATTCTAATCTGTTCCTAAACAACTACTGAAGTCATGGGTGATGAAACACATATGGTTACTGCATCTAAGGTGCCAATGCTCAAACCAGGAGAGTATGAGCTTTGGAAGATGAGGATGAGACAATACGTCAGGATGATTGACTACAACATGTGGGATGTAGTTCCGAATGGTGATACTCTTCCATAAAATGGTCCTAATGAGAAAGTTATACCTATTAAATCTGAAGAAGAAAAGTCTACAAGGAAACTGGAAATCAAGGCTCACAGTATTCTTATGATGAGAATACCTAATGAGTTTCAATTGGACTTTAAAGCATGTGAAACTGCAAAGGATTTAATGGATGCAGTTGAAACAAGGTTTGAAGGTAATGATGCTACTAAGAAGTCAAGGAAGAATTTATTGAAGCATCAATTTGAGAACTTCACCTCTTTGAGTGGAGAAAGCCTAGATGGTACTTATAACAGGCTTCATAAGCTTGTCAGTCATCTAAAGCTTGTTGGATATGTAGTTCCTCAAGAAGACATCAATCTTAAGTTTGTTAGAAGTCTGGCACCAGAATGGAGCATGCATACAGTTGTGTGGAGAAACAAACCTGATTTTGAAACTATGAAATTGGAAAATCTCTACAACAAGTTGAAGGTCTATGAATCAGAGATGAATGCAATATCTACTTCATCTTTTGCTTCTCAAAACCTAGATTTTGTGTCTTCCAAAAGCAAAGGATCCCCAGAAACTCATTCTATTGCTTATGGAGTTTCTACTGCTAGCACTAGTGGTTCAGCTGCTGGTTCTAATAATAGTGACACCATAAGTGATGCTGCTATTTGTGCATTCTTGGCTGATCTTTTAACAAGCACTCAGATTCTTAATCAAGATATGGATCATATTGACCCTGATGATATAGAAGAAATTGATTTGAAGTGGCAGATGGCCATGCTAACCATGAGAGCTAGGAGGTTTTTAAGGAAGACAGGAAGAGAGCTCAAGTACACGGCCAAGGAGAATATGGGCTTTGATAAATCAAAGATGGAGTGCTACAATTGCAACAGGAAAGGCCACTTTGCCAGGGAATGCAGGGCTCCAAAGAAGAATGTTGAAAACCCAAAGAAAACTGCTAAAGAGCCAAAGACCACTATTGCGTTGGTATCTTGTAATGGCTTGGGTGACTATGACTGGAGTGACATGGCTGAGGAAGAACCCAACTATGCTTTATTGGTTGAAGAAAAACCTAAAGTGCACAACTTTGCACTTATGGCTTATGCTTCATCATCTTCTGGATCTGACACTGAGGTATCTAATGATTCTAACATGTCTGTTTGTTCTTTTAAATCATGTTCTGACAGTGTTGAAGAGCTTAAAGCTAGGAATGAAAGTCTTAGGCAAGAATTTGAAAGTCTAAAACTTGATAACTTAGGTTATAAAGTAGGCATTCAAAATGTAGAAAGAAGACTTGAATATCTTAAAAAGTGTAAGTTAGAATATGTTGACATGATCAACATACAGGATGGTGAGATTGCTCTTAAGGATAGTGAGATTAATTTTCTTAAGAAAAAGTTGGAAGAAGCAGAATAGGCAAGAGATATAGCTCTTACAGAAAAAGAAAAACATATAGTAAGAGTTGAAAAACAACAGTTTGCTTCTAACTTAGTGAATAAATCAATTGAGAGTCAGATAATGAGAAAAGGTAGTAGAATATGCTATAATGATTTAGCCCCCCCCCCCCCCCCCCCAAGTGAAAAGTGGTTTTGCACCATTAGGAAAAGAATTATCATTTATAAGTGAGTTAGACATCAATAAACCTGTAGGTGAGACAAGTAATGATGTTAATGAAACGCCTAAGGTTGAGGATAAAAAGTTTTCTGATGCACCAATCATTGGAAATTGGGTGTTAGATAGTGATGAGGAACATGTAGAGTCAATACAAGTTGCTAAAAGGGAAGAAATTCTCACATCAGTTGAATCTAGAATTAATCAGGTTAAGTTTGTGAGACCTAAGTTGAGAAAGAAAATCTCTAGAAGAATGGTTGACTAGATTGAGATACCTAAAGATCAGATGAAAATATTTAATAACAAGCCTAGGGGGAAATCAGAGAAATTTCAATAACCTAGTTTCCAATAAATTAGGTAATGAGTTTCAATTAAGAAAGACGGCATGTTATAAGTGTGGTAGTTTTGAGCATCTAATAAATAACTGTGGTAACTACCAAAAACCTGTTTGGAACCAACACTCAAGGGTGAATCATCAAAAATTTTCAAAAACTACTCACCCTCATCCAAAAAGAAACATGGTTCCAAGGGTAGTATTAATGAGATATGGTGTAACTAGATCAATCTTTGCTGCTAAATCAAAAAGGTCTTTTCAAAGTAACACAATTGTTTCTACTGCCAGTTCTACTGCTAGTGAAAGAGTGCATTCTACTGCTAGCACAAAAGTTTCTACTTCTGGGCCAAAAGTAATAACAAATACAGTTATTGGAAACCATTTTTATGTTGTAAAGGCCTCAACTTGCTGGAGTTGGAAACCAAAATCAAATGTTTTAAATCATGTTTCCAAAGAAAGCAGTGCATCAATAGATTTAAAGAAATTTGACTATGTTGATACACAAGGCAGATCCAAGTCAGTAATGGCTTGTGTCCCCGTGAGAAACTAATTTCTCTACTTTTCATGTGCAGGGCAATCTACAAGAGGAGCTAAAAGAAATTTTTATTGTGGATAGTGGATGCTCTGGACATATGATAGGTGACATGTCCTAACTTGAAGATTTTGAAGCTTTTGATGGTGGATATGTTGCTTTTGGGAATGATCTAAAAGGAGGAAAGATTATTGGAAGAGGTACATTAAGAACAGGAAATTTGAATTTTGAAAAAGTATACCTTATAGAAGGACTTACGTTTAACCTCTTTAGTGTCTCACAAATGTGTGACAAGAGGAACTTTGTTCTCTTTACTGACACTGAATGTATGATCCTTTCTCCTGATTTTCAGTTGCCAAATGATAAGTTTGTGCTATTGAGAGTCCCTAGAACTGAAAATATATACAGTGATCATATAAAGAACATAGTTCCCAAAAGATCTTTGACTTGTCTAATTGCAAAGGCCACTCTAGATGAATCCAAATTATGGCATAGAAGGCTTGGACATCTAAATTTCAAAACAATGAATAAATTGGTAAAGGGGAACCTTGTAAGAGGTTTACCTACAAAAGATTTTAAAAACATTGAAACATGTGTTACCTGTCAAAAGGGAAAACAACACAGAGTTTCCTTTAAGTCCAAGACAGTGAACACAATTACTCAGCCTTTGCATTTGCTTCATATGGACTTATTTGGGCCTGTTTTTGTGAATAGTTTGAATAACAAGTCTTATTGCCTAGTTGTCACAGATGATTTTAGTAGATTTACTTGGGTATTCTTTCTAGCTTCTAAGGATGAAACTCCAGAAATTCTTAAGGAATTTATTACTAGAGTAGAAAACCTAATAAATCAAAAGGTTAAGATAATCAGATGTGACAATGGAACTAAATTTAAGAATAATGTGATGAATCAGTTTTGTGTTGGTAAGGGTATTTTAAGACAGTATAGTGTTGCTAGAACTCCTCAACAAAATGGTGTAGCTGAGAGGAGAAATAGGACATTGATTGAGGCTGCCAGGACAATGTTGTCAGATTCTAAGTTACCTATACCTTTTTGGGCTGAAGCAGTGAACACTGCATGTTTTGTACGAAATAGGAGTAAGGTAGTTAAGCCTCAAAACAAGACCCCTAATGAGTTATTTCATGGTAGGAAACCTATGATAGATTTCTTTAAACCATTTGGGTGTCCTGTTACTATCTTGAATACCAAAGACCAGCTAGGCAAGTTTGATGAAAAGGCTGATGAAGGTTATTTTGTTGGTTACTCTATAAACAGTAAAGCCTTTAGAGTTTATAATAAGAGAACCAAACATGTAGAGGAGAATTTGCACATTAAGTTTAGTGAGAATTCAACTAATGGTGCAGGGAAAGGACCAGAATGGCTCTTTAATATTGATATACTAACCAAAACTATGAATTATGAGCCAGTGATCGCATGTACAGACACTAACAATCTTGCAGGTGCAAAAACTAATGATTATGCAGAAACAAATGCTAAAGTGTCCACATCTTAAGAAGAGTTTGTTTTGGTTGAAAAGTTGAAGTTTGGTCCAACCATTATTCCCATTAAGAAGATTCAGAATTCACAAGGGGATGATGTTGTACATGATGTGCCTGGTATGTGTTAATTCACATACCATTTTATGGCCAAACACCGACCCAAATTGACTAAATGAACTGACAAATGCCAAAGAAATATGTGTTTTTATGTTGTGAACATGCAGGTACGGATTTTATCACAAAAAGACAAATAATCAAGCAAATACCAGAAAAACGGGCACGAGAGTGGGAGATGGTCAAAAAGTCAAAGCTGGGATCCAAAAGTCAACTTCAGTCCTTCATATATTCAAGATTGGCAGAATTAGTCCCTGAATTATATTTTGAGAAAGTGACAGAATCAGGCCTTTAAGTATTGGCAAATTACAAAATTAGTCCTTGGATTCTAAATACATCAAATCTGAAAATCAAAAGTCCATTTCCTAATCCAATAATCTAAAGCCCAAGTTATAAACCAAGCCCAAATCCATGGTCAAAACCCATACCCAGGGTCAATGGTCAAAAACCGGGTCAAACCATTTATAAAATAAACAAACGAGCCATTTGCCCCAATTTTCCCCCAAATCCTCTCAATACCCAGAACCCCAAATACAAACATGAACCCTAGCTCATCAATTGGCTCAATTGACTCACACCACACCAATTAGCCAATAATTAGCCTATCATTAGTACTTCTAGAAGCATGCCTCACTTGCACTTTTCGTGTCAGAGAGAATATGAACGCGGGACACTTGGCAAGCTACCATTGGGCAAGACGTGTCATTATCCATCATTGGATACCGCTTCTAGATGGTCTGACACAGACAGAGAGTGATGTATTCAAATGGGACAGATGGAGGCATTTCATTGGATGGGCCACGTCCTAAATCCTGATCCAAGGGCTATTGATTGATCAAAGAAACACAAAACGTATCCAAGGGTGATAAGATGGACTGAAGAAGCACAAGAGAGGTATGGATCGCCAACCTGGCATTAGGACCCCAACCCTCTTACCTCTCCTATATATAGTGATCTATTTTAGCTTATTCAGTGTGTAGTTTTTAGTATAAAGTTACTCTGTCAAATTTTATTTTGAATTGTAATCTAGTGTAGTTGATGTAATTTTACTTTTGATTTCTAATAAAAGTTCTTCTTTCAATAATTCTCAGCTTATTTTTCATCTTAAATTTTCTTATTTTGTTTTAATATCTTTGTATTCTGCTTATTCTAGTTAAATTTAGCTCAAATCATTTACTCTTATCTAGTTTTATAAATCATTTACATAAAAAAGAAAAATAAATAAAAAAAAATCAGAAAAATATATAAAAATAAAAATGTTTACAAATAGTTTAGTAAAGCTTGCAGATGAGCTTATTTTTCTTTTATATACTTCATTTGAGCTTTTTAGTTCTTAGTGGAGTTATTTGAGTCATAGTTCATCAATAATCAAAGTCAGTTCTGATCCATTGGTTGCTGAGATTGTTGTGGATAAGCAAGGTCAGACAGGGAAGGACCTGCCTATCCTAGAGATAGGCAAGCTTAGTGAGCTCCCTCTGTTTAGCTGAGGGAGATTTATGTGGTAAAATCTATTTTGAGTTCTCTTTATAGTAGTTGTTGATTGAGATTTAGATATAGATATAGTTTACTGTTCTATTGATTAGATCTTTGTAGTTAGCTTGTTTTGATTATCTAAGCCTGTGAGGATCTGAGTTTAGTTTTGGATTGTGATTGAGTCACTGTTTCATTGAGTATTATTGCTAAATTGTAGTTTAGTTGAGATCTGTACACTGCTTGATCTCTGATATGTGTAGCTTGTTGCTCCATCTTAGTGATTGTTGCATATCTGTCATAATATTGGATCTGAGCTATCTGTGGTTGTGATACATTTGAGATCTGTGGTTCTAGATTCATTTTAGAATCATTGATTTTCTTGGTTTTGTAATTGAGAGTTTGGATTGAGCTGGTTTAATAATAGAGTTGTATCATTGTTGTCACTAAAGGAGTGTTTGGATTATAGTGTTGTGCTGTGGTAAAGTCTAGGATAGTTGGATTCTCTTGTAGCACTAGCTCATAGATGTAACAATTCACAATTTCAGGTTAATTTCTATTTCCGGAAAATTTACTATTCACTTTTACTATTCATGTTACTATTCATTTTTACTATTCATTTCTTTCTGAATTTTTCCCGAAAGTTGATTTTTATTTCATATTCTCGAGTGATAAATCATTTCCATGGCAAATTAAATGTTTGACATTCGTCAGATCATTTTCGTGAAAGTTATTAAGGAATTACACGTGATTACACGTTTTAGGGTAAAACGTTATTCAGAAATTCTACGCACAACGAAATTCGGTCGCGTTAATTTTCCCCGTATCAGAAAAATGTTTGACACATTCATGATTTATTTGAGAATAAATCATGACTGAGAAAAACATGACCAAAATAAACTTCGGCCGTGAAAAACTGGAATTTTCAGTTTTAAGCGTTTTTACTCAGCCGTAACCCTAGCCTATACCTGCACCGCATTTCTAAGACGATTTGAGCTTTCAACTTATTAAAATAAGTCAACATATTTTTCCCTCCCCCATTGACTAAAAATCATTCCTTGATTTTATAAGTCATTTCGTGATTTTTAGGCTTACGGTTTGATGTCTAAAAGACATTTAACACCAACCGACACTAGACTGAGCCCAGTCTAGACATTATAAGTCATTTTAAATCATTTATATCATATTAGAAAAGTAACATTTTACTTTTCTCAATTTTACGCAATATTCGTACATTTTACGTATTACGCGTTTTAGACCCGTGTTTCCAGTTTTTAGCAGGGTTTACCACCCAAATGGAACCTACCACTCATTTTATATTTTATTATGAGATATATGGGCATGTCTAACAATACTTTAAAGTTTCATAATTTTACGACACCCGGTTTTACGTTTTGAGGCCTAATCATTTACGGTTGGCATTTCCCGGAGTCAAAACTCATCCTAATATCTAGATATTATCAAGCCAAGCCACCTCACCCCCTTATCCCTTGTGAACCGACTTAGGGGGGGGGGGAGTCACACCCTTGTGTGGCTTGATCTTGTATCATGAGGTCTTGGATGGTTTACATGTGTAGTTTTGGCCAAAATATCCTAAGTTTAGTAACCTCCTCATGAGACTATAAAAGCCCCTCTCCCCCCTTCCTTTGGCCGTCCATCACCAACACCACAATACTCTCTCCATAGCTTAATTTCCTTCAAAGTTCTAGCAAGGTTCAAGTGTTTCTTCAAGGTAGAAACCCTAGTTGATCTTAGGTTACCAAAACTCTTCCAAACCCTAACATACTTGGTGATTTATCTTGAGTTTAAATCCACTCAATTCACCTCAATCTTCATCATTCATCTTTCAAGAATACCAAGGGTAGAAAGTTTGCATGAAGTGAAAAGGGTTGAAGCAAGTCTATCAAAGTCCATTTCCTTACTTGTTACTCCTTTCTTTAATTAGAAAGCCAAAAGTTGTAAGCCTAAACCTAACTTGCTTCTTGTTTATTAATCATGTTCATATCATTTACATGTTATTCTTGCTATATTATGTGTTGTATTTATGTCCATGATGTATAAAAATAAGTAAAAGATGTTGTTATAATGGATTGTTGAAACAAGTTACTAAAACAAGCAAACTAGTGAATTTCTTGGTAAGACCTGATCAAAATGATAAAAATTTAATATTGGATTATTACATATTACAGTAGAGGACTTAACAAGGAAACCGTAGCAATTTGAACCACCTAAAAAGAGTATACGAGTCAAAAGTTATGGCGATTTGAAGTTACCAAAGATTTCCGGCAAAACTGCCTAAAAAGCTTCTGTGACAGAACCTAAAACACGCAAAAAGAGGCCTTTCTGGTCCGATTCATGAAAAAGTTAAAACACGAAAGTTGTCCGGAATCACGTTTTCATTCAGGTATAAAGAGGCTCGAGCCTTGAAAACGCCTTCTGAGTGAGATATTTCTCAGTTTCTTAACAGCTATTTACATATTTTAAGTCACTATACTATTATCATACTTTCAAAGGAACAAGAGTTATTATAACCTATAATCAAGACCACAACCATGGCTAGAGCCAAGGTTGTGTCTCATGACCTTGGAACAAGGACCAAAGGTCATGGCTAGGCCATGACGAAATGACCATACCAATTTACATAGGCGTAAACATGAAACAATGAATTAGGTGATAACTTGAACAAGCAATTTGGATCTACTTAACTTAAAAAGGAACCATGAGATATTACCAAGAGAAAATGGTCATACAAGACTTATGAAACTACCCCTAATAACAATCTTCATGTACAAATAAACTTTCCTAAGTTTATACAAATATCGGACATGTAACTTTTTCGGATCAAAACCTATATCTATATATTTTATCAACTACTACAATAGTAGGGAGCCTCATGTGAGGAGTTCCTTATGTAAGCCGTCGAGTTGAGTTGTGGATTTACGAGTTAAAGTGTCCTGGCTCCTCGAACGCTTACTAACATGACTTCTGAATTATGTCGGCCCGAACGGTAGTAAACGATATACCAAAACATACATGTTTCATGAATCTTTCTTTCAAAGACTTATACTATACATCATACCACATCATGGACTAAATGCAAGATATATATATATAGGCACTACTTCATATTCTTTACTCCGAACCTAAGTCGCAACATTCTATTATAGGTTGCTCGTAGAAACCTTCGCGATTCGACCATCACATTCATTACTCACTACATAACTTAAGGTGAGTTCGTAGCCCCACTTTCTATTGTTTAACTATTTTACAAACCCATGGGGGGAATACATGCTATTATTTTTCTACTCGAACACAATACTTTCTACTGTATGCTACCCGACTATGTTTTATTGTCACTAAGTAACGATTGCCATGTTCGAAGTCCCTATATCATGAACCATTAGTCACTACCTTTAGTGAGCGCGAATATTGTGAATAGATCTATTGGGATTGACGGATCCCATTTGTGTTGAACAACGATGAGTTCACACAAATGCACTATATTTGAGATTTAGCGGTATAATGGCAAAAGTACCTTGGTAGGGCTTCTATAATGCCAATTTTGTTGGTTCGATGTTAATGCTTTGGTTGCATGAGCTTAGTGAAATAAATAACGATTTTGTTTTCTAACTATGAGTGTGAGTCTATAGCTCACACTACGACATATTGTGTTCAAACGATTTAACTAAACTCTACGAATTCCACTCAACCTTTGTGTTGACCTCTTAAGCATGTATTTCAGGTTCATGACGATCAAGGATGGAACGGAAGGGCACGGATACTCAAGAGGGCTATAAATTTTATTATCATTCAAAACTCAATTAATGTAATTTGTAAACATGGAACCATCTGGGACCTCATTTTGTAATCTCTGATATTTATACAATTTGAATGATAAATCTTTTAAAACGACTCAATTGGAGTTCGTTTTCTATTATTGTGACTATTGTGCCGTCAAGTAACACCCAGTTCGAATTCCGCTGCATCCATGAATTGGGGGTGTTACAGATTGGTACCAGAGCCATGGTTATAGAGAAACGGGTCTAATTGAGACCTAAACTATAACTACAATCACAAGCAAAAACATTTTATAGCCTTCCGCTCTTCGTGCCTTCCATCCTCCAGACGATTATGGACTTATTATGCAAGTTAGGCTACATAAACATATTAGTATATTGCTATATATATGCTTGCCATATTTTGAGCACTCCCCATAAACGATAGAATTATATTAACATTGTAATTCTTCTTATAGAAATCATGTGCGTACCCACTTCTCCCGATTATGTGCCCACTCTACCTAATAACTTCCAAGTCTTACCACCCTCACCCGAGTTCGGATTTGACTTCGTAAATGCCTTCGCTTCTGATGACGAAGAAGAACCTTTCGAAGATTCAACCGACGAAGAAGAGGATGAACCAATGCCAAATATTTTTGCATCGAATACTTCTGATTATGTTGAACAAAATTGGGTTGAGGCAGACTCCGAGGAGGATAATGAATACGAATATGTACTAGAGCCATTACCACCACCACTATCACTTCCCTTTGATATCCCTACATGTGATGAATTGGATCACTCACTATGGATTGTACCTCGACCACCATTGATCCAACAAGAAAGTCAACATGAAAACTACAGCTTCTCAAACTTCATCGACTCGTACCTCTATGACACACTAAACCAAGAAGTTGCCGATCAATCAGAGCTGCTCGGACCTTCTAATCCACAATAGACTAGTGTGATGATACTAGTTAACTTTTGTACTACTAAACTGATTAGACTCAGTTAGTAAATGTTACGAAATCTATGTAATAACTAGCGATAGTAAAAACGTTGTAATTACTAAACTGAAAGTATCAGTTAGTAAATTTTGAAGAAGCTTGTAATAGGTTTCGATTTTGTAAATCAACCAACGTTGTACGAATAAAACTCTTGTTTTATATACTATCATGTGTTATGCTTTTAAGTTTCAAACATTATTATCCTATCATTCTTATCAAAAATTGTGCTCATCTCACAACTCTCTAATTACAATGTATCTTTTGAACAATAGAATCATGGCGCCAAAGAAACAGACACCACCAACGATGACGCAAGCCGCTATCCGCAAACTGGTAAAGGACAATGTTAATGCAGCACTTATCACGGAACGAGCAGCCGTAGCTGCAGCAGCTGCCGAAACCGCCACAGCCGCTGATGCTGCAGCAGCTGCTGATGCTGCAGCAGCCGCAGAAGCCGCCACTGCTGCGGAAGCTGCAGAGGCTGCCAGAATTGCCAGTCTTAACCTTGGAGGACCTACCCCTCCGGTGACCAATGTTACTACAGTACCAAAGGGTTGCTCGTTCATTTCCTACCTGAAATGTGAACCCATCAAATTCAAGGGTACTGAAGGGGCTGTAGGTTTGACCCGTTGGTTCGAAAAAGCGGAGTCAGTATTCTTAGTCAGTAAATGTACTGAGGGTGACAAAGTTCAGTATGCCACAAGTACTCTGTTGAATGAGGCCTTGTCCTGGTGGAACTCAATTGCTCAACCCATGGGCATTGAGAATGCCTACAAAATTACTTGGGCTAATTTGAAACAAATGATGATCAAGGAATACTGTCCTCGGAGTGAAATACAGAAGTTGGAGGTTGAATTCTGGGATCATACGGTTAGGGGAAATGATATCATAACCTACAATCGTCGATTTCAAGAATTAAGGATACTTTGTCCAACAATGGTTTCCCCAAAGGAAAAATTGTTGGAAAGATATATCTAGGGACTTCCATCCAGCATACAAGGACATGTAACTTCGGCAAATCCAAAGGAACTTGATGAAGCTATGCGGATGTCCCGCAGCCTCATGGACCAAGTGGTACGAATGACAGAAACCCGAAAGCAAACCAACCTCAACACCAACAACAACACCAACAACGCCAGCAATACCAATAACCCCAACAATTCCAACTACAGTAACAACAATAACAATAAGAACAACAACAACAAGCGACCATGGGATGGTAACCATGGAAGTAACAACAATAACAACAACAACCAAACTCAAAACAACAACCAGCAAAACAAAAGACAAGAGACCGCAAAGGCTTATGTGGCTGCACCAACTAGAGGCGCAGGATATACCGGGAATGCTCCACTATGCAATAAGTGTAACTTCCACCACTCAGGTCCTTGCCCGGCTAAGTGTCGCAACTGTCAGAACACTGGACACCTTGCCAGAGATTGTAGAGTCAAGGATGTAGCTACCGGTAGCAACACACAACCGATAGTTATATGCTTCGGGTGTGGAGAAAGTGGACATTACAAGAACCGATGTCCCCAAAACCAAGGTCAACAAGTTGAAGACAACCAAGGGTGAGCATATATGATAAGAAGAGAAGGAGCTTATCAGAATCTCAACAACACTACAGAACAATGAAGTTTAGAACTTAGCAGTCATATTTATTTATGCACTCTGTTGTACTATGTGTATGTCATCCCTAGTAATGGGAGTTTTATGACTTAAGAATATTTATTGTTCAATAAACGACTCTTTGTGATAATTCTCATCTATTGTACTTTCTATCTCCAAACCAATTTGATTGTTTAGCAGACTATTACCATTCTATGAGACTTACTCAGTTATCTTATAAACCATTCAACAAATTTTACTTCAAGCTAATTTGTTATCACTTTATTGTTTCACATCATTTTACTCCAAGATATTCTACCACCATCCTAGAAATCACTTCGTTGATACCACCCTATAAATCAATATCATGCCTTCATTTCCAACTTTCATCACAAACCACTAAATCTCAACATACCAAAATGAAGAACACAAACCTTCTTAACCTTCTCACCATCATCATCTTCACAACCCTTAATCCCACAAGCTCACTTTCTGATCTTGATGCACTTTTAAAGCTCAAATCATCCTTAGTTACACCACAAGCAACCTCATCAGCCTTACAGATTGAATACCATACGTGACTAAACCGAACATCACATTATCGGTCCTAAATTATACATAGCCTGATCACCTATGTCTAATTCAGGAGGGATCATGTTATGCTGGGAGCAGTCACCTGTATGTTTTCTTAGAAACAAACTTCTCATAAGTAACCTCATCCTACGCCATACACTGAAACGACAAATCAAACTACATCACTCTAATCCTCATAAGTAACCACACCTCTTCATCGACACCACTCTAACATATAACACACACAGAACTTCGGGACGAAGTTCCCCATAAGGGGTGAAGACTGTAACAATTCACAATTTCAGGTTAATTTCTATTTCCGGAAAATTTACTATTCACTTTTACTATTCATGTTACTATTCATTTTTATTATTCATTTCTTTCTGAATTTTTCCCGAAAGTTGATTTTTATTTCATATTCTCGAGTGATAAATCATTTCCATGGCAAATTAAATGTTTGACATTTGTCAGATCATTTTCGTGAAAGTTATTAAGGAATTACACGTGATTACACGTTTTAGGGTAAAACATTATTCAGAAATTCTATGCACAACGAAATTCGGTCGCGTTAATTTTCCCCGTATCAGAAAAATGTTTGACACATTCATGATTTATTTGAGAATAAATCATGACTGAGAAAAACATGACCAAAATAAACTTCGGCCGTGAAAAACTGGAATTTTCAGTTTTAAGCGTTTTTACTCAGCCGTAACCCTAGCCTATACCTGCACCGCATTTCTAAGACGATTTGAGCTTTCAACTTATTAAAATAAGTCAACATATTTTTCCCTCCCCATTGACTAAAAATCATTCCTTGATTTTATAAGTCATTTCGTGATTTTTAGGCTTACGGTTTGATGTCTAAAAGACATTTAACACCAACCGACACTAGACTGAGCCCAGTCTAGACATTATAAGTCATTTTAAATCATTTATATCATATTAGAAAAGTAACATTTTACTTTTCTCAATTTTACGCAATATTCGTACATTTTACGTATTACGCGTTTTAGACCCGTGTTTCCAGTTTTTAGCAGGGTTTACCACCCAAATGGAACCTACCACTCATTTTATATTTTATTATGGGACATATGGGCATGTCTAACAATACTTTAAAGTTTCATAATTTTACGACACCCGGTTTTACGTTTTGAGGCCTAATCATTTACGGTTGGCATTTCCCGGAGTCAAAACTCATCCTAATATCTAGATATTATCAAGCCAAGCCACCTCACCCCCCTTATCCCTTGTGAACCGACTTAGGGGGGGGGGGGAGTCACACCCTTGTGTGGCTTGATCTTGTATCATGAGGTCTTGGATGGTTTACATGTGTAGTTTTGGCCAAAATATCCTAAGTTTAGTAACCTCCTCATGAGACTATAAAAGCCCCTCTCCCCCCCTTCCTTTGGCCGTCCATCACCAACACCACAACACTCTCTCCATAGCTTAATTTCCTTCAAAGTTCTAGCAAGGTTCAAGTGTTTCTTCAAGGTAGAAACCCTAGTTGATCTTAGGTTACCAAAACTCTTCCAAACCCTAACATACTTGGTGATTTATCTTGAGTTTAAATCCACTCAATTCACCTCAATCTTCATCATTCATCTTTCAAGAATACCAAGGGTAGAAAGTTTGCATGAAGTGAAAAGGGTTGAAGCAAGTCTATCAAAGTCCATTTCCTTACTTGTTACTCCTTTCTTTAATTAGAAAGCCAAAAGTTGTAAGCCTAAACCTAACTTGCTTCTTGTTTATTAATCATGTTCATATCATTTACATGTTATTCTTGCTATATTATGTGTTGTATTTATGTCCATGATGTATAAAAATGAGTAAAAGATGTTGTTATAATGGATTGTTGAAACAAGTTACTAAAACAAGCAAACTAGTGAATTTCTTGGTAAGACCTGATCAAAATGATAAAAATTTAATATTGGATTATTACATATTACAGTAGAGGACTTAACAAGGAAACCGTAGCAATTTGAACCACCTAAAAAGAGTATACGAGTCAAAAGTTATGGCGATTTGAAGTTACCAAAGATTTCCGGCAAAACTGCCTAAAAAGCTTCTGTGACAGAACCTAAAACACGCAAAAAGAGGCCTTTCTGGTCCGATTCATGAAAAAGTTAAAACACGAAAGTTGTCCGGAATCACATTTTCATTCAGGAAAAAAGAGGCTCGTGCCTTGAAAACGCCTTATGAGTGAGATATTTCTCAGTTTCTTAACAGCTATTTACATATTTTAAGTCACTATACTATTATCATACTTTCAAAGGAACAAGAGTTATTATAACCTATAATCAAGACCACAACCATGGCTAGAGCCAAGGTTGTGTCTCATGACCTTGGAACAAGGATCAAAGGTCATGGCTAGGCCATGACGAAATGACCATACCAATTTACATAGGCGTAAACATGAAACAATGAATTAGGCGATAACTTGAACAAGCAATTTGGATCTACTTCACTTAAAAAGGAACTATGAGATATTACCAAGAGAAAATGGTCATACAAGACTTATGAAACTACCCCTAATGTCACAACTCGTAATTTCCGGTCATTGTCCAAACCTCGACAATTTACTATTCACAAGTTACTATTCATCATTTACTATTCATCGATCACTATTCATCGTTTTTGAGGTCAATTTGACATTCCGAGACATATTCAGAAATTTTACTATTCACTTGACACTATTCATTTCCGAGAGAAAACCACTATTCACGTGCATTGCTCATGTCATCGTAAATTTAGTTTACGAGTGTTCAAATTCGCGTAACCGTATTGGTTCAGGAGCGAATTCATGCATTATTATAAGGGACATTTCATACGGACTAGAAATAGTCGGCATATCATCATTAGGGCACTTGCATACTATTCCACTCGTAGGATAAATGAATTAATACTTTTGGTACAATTAACGATTTACGTATGTTTATTTTAAATAAACACTAATACGCGAAGTATAGATGTGACTAACACGTCCAACACTCCCGACTATGATTCCAATATATTTTTATATTTATTTTTATAATATAAAAATTATAATATTAATTTACCCGGTATTTTGGATATTTATTTCAATTATTAACTTAAGTTTACTAAAATTTCGACGGTTTTCGTAGGAATTGAACAACAATTATCTAAACACCCAATAATTTTACCCAACCTATTTTTATAATTTTTATAACTTTATTATGACCCGGTTAACTCCGTTAAAATTTATTTTTAGTTAACCCGGTACCCGGTACATTTTAAAATTACAAATAACACACAATAATGCATAATTTTACCAAAGTCTTCCATACCTTTCCCCCCCTCTTGACTTTGCCGCCCCCCCCCCCCCCCCCCCCCAATGCCATTTTTCTTACAAAGTTAATAATGCACTCTTTCTCATTAAATGTTTACACTAACTTTATATAATAATAATAACAACAATAATTCATATACCTTACCTTATCTATTTTCACTTCATTTCAACAAAACTCAAAAGCTCTTTTTCTCTCTTTTTCTCTACTCACTCACGGCCAAGGAAGAACAAGGAAGCAAGAATCAAAATTTTTCTTAAGATCTTAGTGTATTTTGTAGTCCTTGTTAGAGTTTTGAGATATAAACTCAAGGATTGTTAGGTTTTTATCATCTAATCACACCACATCTCAAAGTAAGTTTACAAAACTCATTTCATAAATTTTTACAAGTTATTACTATGTTTATATAGTTTTCTTGCAAGATCTCATACATGCATTAACTTATACCACTTTATTTTTGTAAACTTTTGATCATACAAACCCTAGAAGTGATTTGTGGTTAGATCCTTGTTAGATCTACTTGGTTTTGATTTTTAGGAACCCATGACACCCTAAGAAGGTGTATGGTAGTATTAGATTAGTTTTGTGGTGTTTGAAAGTGGTTTGATGGAGGATGGAACTAGTTTGGAGACTTGAAAATGGTTTTTGAAACTTTTGATATACCTACTGTCCCTATTTTAATTTCGTGGGAAAATCAGTGGTTGATGGCTAATTTTTGACCAAAGATTTAGAAAATACTTTCAAAAACGAAACTTTAGGCGAAAGAACGGATTAAAACGAGTTTATAACGAAGGAGATATGATTTTTGCAAAGTTAACGACGAAAACTATTTCTTATAAAACTGCTTGCTGTTTGGCAGATTTCAATGGGTAAAAATAGGTATTAAACGTAACCTAGAGGAGCCGAGTTATCAAAAATATACTAGTATACACAAAAACGAATCCGTGGACATAAAGAACAAGGAAAACGAGCCTAAAACGACCGAGTTATACCCGTTTTAATATCGTCAAAACTATATATATATATATATATATATATATATATATATATATATATATATAGTCACAAATAAAAATAATAACGTACGTACTAAATGGTATATTTTCTAACAAAGTTACTAATGACTATTTTCTTAACCAATGAATACGTACGACCCGAGGGAATATTTATACGACATGACGACGTCATTCTAAGGTTTTGATACGAGGATTATAACGCTAACATTTTCGTACGAGTTAATATGACAAGTTATATACTTCTCTAAATGGACTTATTTTTCCTAAGTATGGAAACTATTTTACCATGACGATAACTAGTATTTCCAAATTACGAGTGGTATGAGTATCATGTGCATGTGCATTCATTTCATTACGGCTTGATCTAAATTAGATCACGATTATTCATTTAGGTTGCGGCTAGTGTTCGCGCCTTATTGTCCCGATCACTTTACCATCGTTGTACCATCTTTGTACTATCACTCCAGGTGAGTTTCATAGCCCCGTTTTAATTCTATATTTTGATTTCAAATCCCACGGGGGAGAATATATTGCATTACTTGTTTTTGTGTACATGCCTAAGTATAAAAATTCATACATTGCTTAAGTTTCCTTATTACCACGTCTTGAAAAGTCCCCTTTTATTATCATGGACCATTAATTTCTGGTACTAAGCGGGAGTGAGTGGATAGATCTATCGAGGGTGACGCCTCCATTCGTGTTTGGGTTGCTCCAAATGGAACGAATGCATTTCATGTCTTTATTATTAGAGTGTCTGGTAAACACTCATTGGGGCCAAGTATCGTCTAGCTTCGGGGTCATGAGCTTAAGAGCCAATGTATATATATTTCCGGACATCCTAATTCATGGCTTTACTTATGGCATATGTACACTAGATTTTATTTATAAACCTATGATTATTCACCAACTTTTGTTGACCGTTTTTCGCAATGTATTTCTCAGGTTATTAAGGTAGCTCATGTTGCATACATTTGGACCTTCATGGAGTCGCGAAGTCGACGCGTCTCACCATATTTTCTGCACTTATGAAACGTTTGATCTGGTTGAACTTATTTTAACTGTTTTGGCAAACTCTTTTGGGACCTATGCTTTGTAAACTCTGAATGTTTTAATGATCAAACGCTGTATTTTCTAAACGACACTTTAGGTCGTTCAACATAACTGTAACTATGGTGCTATGACAGTCACCCCCAGGTATTCCATTCCGCTGCCATTCAGGTAAATTGGGGGTGTGACAGATTGGTACCAGAGCTAAGGTTATAGCGAACTAGGATGTATCTTGGACCCTAGACTATAACCACATCATCATAGCATCTCATCATTTCATCATAGGTGCATATTCACTATACATGTTGTTTTACGCACACACTGTGCAAGTTATTCATACCCATACTCATATATATATATATGATTATATTGACCTGGTTCACAAATGACATGTCTTCAGATACCCACGCTGTTATCCTTTCATCGGATTCCGACATTGAAGATGCCTTGTCATCTTCCACTACCATTATACCACCAGTTACACGTATACCACCGTTAGCACTATTGATTTGTTATAGGAATAAGGTTTTCCTATCATTCAGCCTATACATAGAATGCCGTTTGGTAGAGTATTCAGACTTAATCTTAATGAATCTATTAGGATGCTTATTTCAAGGGAGATAGCATGTTTTCTTTCCTTCACTAGTAGGACGCTTACTACTTAGGTATTACCACCACCATTGGTTACTTATTACACTATTGGTCGTCCCATAGTGCGTACTTCAACTTTACCTCTTAGATGTCGCGAGTTAGCGCGAAAGAGGGTAGTATCCCATTCACTATTATCACCATTATCTCCTAACTCATCACTAGGATCGCAGTGTCATCAATGTTATTCTCATCCTTTAGAATACCACCATTGTCAGTTTCCTTTTCCATTTTCACTTGCCACGAATTAGATAACGCCTTGCGGATAATACCAAGATTACGGACTCAACAGGAACATCTACAAGTTCCTCAAGAATGGCTTAGAATCTACACTATCTAGGACTTGATCGATGCACAACTTCAGACACTACTTCAGGACTATCTCGACCTTACGATGCCATAAACCTGATTTCACCTAGAAGGACTACAGGAAGTCTTTAGACTAGACTTATATCTTTACTAGCTTTTACTATTATCCTAGCCACGGGAGGTGTGGCATAGTTCAAAGAAACTTGTAGTATTTTGATTGTTGTACAAACGGAATCACCAAGTATTGACTCTACTATAGGGGAATGGTTGTGCTATCTATGATATTGGTCCATATAGACCGAAACCTTCATGTATTATATTCATGTGTTATGAATATGATGATTTTTATTACCTATAGATTCTCATGGACTCTTATGATTTGATGGAAATAGATTTAAGCAAACCACTCCAAGCATGATGCAAGCCGCTGTTGGACAATTCATTGCCAGGAACGTAACTACCGCCCTCACCAAGGAACTTACTCACGTGGAATTTATGGGTTGTAATCCCTCCTTCTTTAGCGGAAATGTAGACACAAAAGAATTTCTCAAATGGTTCGAAGAATTAGAAACAATCTTTCAAAGTGGTGACTGCCGTAAGGAAGACAAAGTTAAGTTCGCCACTTGCACTTTTCAGAAGCATGCCCAGAAATGGTGGACTAAGTATGTCCAGGTAGTAGGAGTTGATGCTGCTTACTCACACTCTTGGGAGAAACTAAAAAGGATGATGAGTTTGAAGTTCTGTGTGAAAAGCGAATTACAAGCAATTGAACAAGAAACACTAAACCTTACCATGGAAGGAGATGATGTTGTCAAGTATACTGCTTATTTTTATGATTTTGCTCGACTAGGCTCTGCAATGGATGAACCGGAAAGCAAGAGACTTGAAAGGTACGTCGGAGGACTTTCTCCTGAAATTCGTAAGATGGTCATCGCATGTGAACCCAATACCATGTCTGAAGCTATCCAGATGGCAATCGAAACAAAGGAACTCATAGTTCGTGACAAGACATCGGGAGACAATAATAACAACAAGAGAAAAGAGGTCGGTAATCAGGATGCTAATGCTACTCAACGACCATTTAAGATACAACAAGTGGTGGAGACCTTTACTGCTGGGTCAAGCCAAAAGAAAGGATATGTAGGTAAATTACCCGAGTGCAACAGGTGTCAGTTTCATCACAAAGGACGTTGCCCGGAACCATGTGGCAACTGTAAGAAGATCGGACACAAAGCCAAGGATTGCAAGGCTCCCACCCTCACAAAGCATCAGGAACTCACGGTAATCTGCCGTGAATGTGGAGTAGTGGGACACTTCAAGAGTGAATGCCCGGTGTTGAGAGACCGGAACTGGAGGAGGCGTTTCATGTTGTAAAACCATAGTTCGAGCCCTCTAGGGTTGTACTTTCTTTTGGTACTTTCCATAAGTACGTTGATGTAACCTAGTTATATTGAGCACTTTCCTATCTAATGTAATGACTATCTTTTGTTACCTCTGTGATAACCGTAGCCTTTGTTTATTCCATTTTCTATTGCAATGGCGCAATTTTCAATCGTTTAGCAACATTATACCATTGTCTTATTAAGGATTTGACCGATTTCGTAATTGACGGATTAGTAGATTATTACCAATCCATAGTATTTACCCATGTATCCAATAAACCATTCAACAAGTTTTATTTCAAACTATTTTACTACCTTATGGGGAAATTGTTTTTACCGAATTTCTAAAATAAGCCGTTTTGTTACCATACTATAAACTGATTTTTCCGATATTACGCCAAATATTTACTATTATTACGCGAAACAATTTTTATATTACTTTGAAAGGAAATGACTAGCATACCATTCTTCGAAACAAAACGTTGAACACCATCTAAAGCTTTTGAGAAAAAAATAATATTATTTTGATTAAATCAAGCATCGCATCATTAGTCCTCAACTATACATAGCCTGATCACCTATGTATACTTCAGGAAAGATTATGCCATGAAGGAAATAGTTACTTTATAAAGTATTGTTAATAACAATCTTCATCCAAAAGCGTTTTAAACAAATAAACTCTTTTATAAATATTTCTTTCTGACAAATTTTCTCTGGATACTTACCCCACCTGTCACACACTTAGTCATTAAGTTAGACTTTCCATTGACTTCTTTAGGAGAGACTTCCCATATCAAGTACTAGGAGGATTCCTCGATACAAGAAAAACAATAAAAGGGTTACGAAACTACAAACCTAGACTAGAAGTATACACCAAGACAATTTATAACTCAACAACAATTCTAAAATGCCACTGGACCATCCGACCCACCATCTCTGACCTAGTTGTCCAATTTATTATTCAAAGATACTAGTTAGACTGATCTACAGGATCAAACACATTGTGAAGGTACGCTAAGCAACATCATGGGAATAAACCAAGCCTCCTAACCGATACTGTAAAGTGATTCATTTAAACATGGCCTTATCCATACGCAAACTTCCCTGCAGTGAGTTTACGACAAGAATGATTGATTCGAATTATGGATATCGATATAGATTCCCCTAAAGCATTATGTTCTCAGGAAATTCTAGATAACCTCACCTATACATCAAGAGAGACATCAGACTCAAGAATATCTCCCCAGCTACATGTGAAGACAATACGGAAATTCATCGACATAGTATCAATTGAAACCCTCATATTGCCAACATGATGGCGATTTCAACGATAAACCATCTCAAGACTTAAGTTGGTTGAATACCTAGACTTGTAGTTCTGCCCGATAACCACCAATAGGTACCATCCAATATCAGAAATCGAACGTTAGACATCTATGCTGTTGATACAAAAGTTGGGCGTACCTGATTGTTGGGCTTTGCTCTTATATCAATTCGTTCCTTAGCACTTTGTTACCTGCGTACTAAGAAAATAAACAACACCGTTAGGCTTATCGAGGGATTGTCTCCCCCGATTAGACTCCAGCGTGAGAGTAAGTAATCGAATTTAGGTTTTGGTTTAAGAGTTTAGGGATTCCGTGAATCGTACCTTCAATGAGAATCGTATGATTCTATATATAGGGGCTAAGAAACCGTGTTTCTTGCTCCTTACTCTACGCACGCATGGTGCTTATCCGAGGTAAGGATATCTATTCCTTGAATAGATGATCCTTATCGGATATCCGGTGAGTTAGATTGGGCCTTTGGGCTTCATAAGCCCAAGCGTTGATACTGCGGCCCATACCATTTGTCATGGTAGCCCGTTCGTGATGGGCTTAAGTATAAGTAATGTCTATCATTTGGGCTTGCGGCCCAAATATAGGCTATACGTCATCATGTCCCCCCAGTCTAGTATGCGCGGCACGTAGCCGCGGGTACTAGACTTAATGTAAGCAGCGGTAAGCGTGGCGGGATAATGAACAAATTGTTACCGCCTTTTTGGAGGTGCAATGCACCTAACAGGTTCAAAATAGTTACCTCGGTAATTGGGGGTGGTGTCCACGTATCACTTGGGATTCGGGAAAAAGTGTTGTACCTTTTGATCTTCTAGCCACACGTTTACTGTGAGTGGGATCCACGTGGGCGTGAATTAGGGTTTTTACCACCCTATATAAGAGTGCCGTCCCCCTTTATTTTCACCACACAGTAAAATACACACACAACCACTATTCATCTTCTTCATTTTGAGAGCGTTTTTGCTAGAAAACCTTTGAGCTTCTGTAGGTAATCTTTGTGTGCGTCCACTTAGTTTTAAGATGAACATGGTCGCTCAATTAGAGGAGTTTCGCTCTGCGTTGTCTGTTGAGGATATGATGCGCTTTTCTTCCGACTATTTTGTGCCTTTGGATGTGCATCCAGAGGCGCCAGATGTCGATGCGTGTATAGCCGACTTCCCCGAAGGGAAGATAGGTTTATACACGAAATTTTTCGAGTACGCTAACTACCGCGTACCTATATCTATATTTCTGAGCGATTTGCTCAATCACTATCGCCTCCACATCTCTCAGCTGCACTGTATAGGTGCGGCGAAGGTGTCGAATTTTGAGGTAAACTGCCGTTTACTAGCGATAGAACCAACTGTAGATTTATTCCGCTCCTTTTACCACTCAACATGGTCGAACGGTTGGGTGTCCTTTGCGAAGCGCCCACGGGCGTTTCAATGTTATACGGAGAAAGTTGACACCCTCAAGAATTGGAGGGAATTTTTCTTTTGGGTAGACGACGTGGTCTTTCCTTCCAATTTTGAGTTTTATACTCAGGCGTCTTTACCAAGGGATGGGCATCCTGCACCCGGTTCCTATAGTATTGCTGACGCGCAGACGTTAAATGCCAATCGATTGGCCATTAACCCCTATCCAGAGGAGTTTTTGGTGCATGTAGGATTGAGTCGTGCGTATTTTGGCACAGCGGATGAGGTTCCCACTTTCCTGAGTGAGGATGGCCGGGGTGGGTGTTCATCCTTTGTAATTGTTTGTAAGTTTTTCATCCTTTTTCTTCGCGCATTTACCAACTAATCTTTCGTTGTTTTCTTGCTTCATTTTTATATGTGCAGAGATGGACTTATTCGCAGTGGTGAAGCTTGATAAGCCAAAGCAGGTGACCATAGGGGTGCGTCCTCTGAGGGAAGGGGAGCTGCCTTTGCTGGAAGCGACCGCGGGGCGTTTGACTGTTTTGCCCGCGACAGTTCCCGAGGACACGCCACCACTTGTGGTGACGCCCGTCCAGAGTATGGCGCCAAAGGTAGTGGTGGCGCCCACTGTGGTGCCTGAAGTGGAGGTGGCGCGCGAGGAGGCGCGCTCAGGGTCATCTGACAGTATTCGGATCCTGAAACCTGAGGAGGTGTTGAGGGAAGAGGTTGCGCAGAACTTGAAGCGCAAGGGAGAGGCTGGAACCAGTGGCACCAGCAAGAGGCGTCGACACGTCATCAAAGACGCAGAGTCGAACGCGGAAGAAACTTCGACCTCCGGCGCACGGTTGAAGGCTGATGCTTCTCCGTTTCTGTAAGTGTGCATTTCTTCTCTCTTTTTTTTTTTTTTTTTGCAATTACTTTTTGTAATTTTTTGTTGACTGTCTTTGTTCCGTAGGGATGACGACGCGAAGGACGATGAAGTATCCTCTCCGCAGAATGAAAACAAGGGAGAGGATACCTTGGCAGCTGATGGTGGTGAGGCGCAGCAACTTCTTGATGAGTTGGCTGCGACTACTGCCCGTCAGGCTGAGCTGGTGGCGCAGCTGAAGGGAAAGCGCGTTGGGGAGAGTCGTGCTTTGGCCCAGAAGGAAGAAGAGTTGGAGAAGCTGCGCGTGCTATTGGCGGGCGTGCAGGCTGAGCTCGGGGAGTCAAGGGCGTATGGGGAGAAGATGGCTCAGGACAAGATGAGCATCTTGGCTGATCTGCTACATGCGAGGGCGTGCAACGAGCAGATAAAGGCCAAGGCATCATGGTCTGTGTCGTTCCTTGAGGAAAAAAGGTCTGAGCATTATGCTAGCCTGCAAGAGTTCAAGGAGCGCATGGAGAAGACGCTCGTGATGTATGAGGAGAAGCTGCGCGCACTTAGCATTGAGTACGACGAGGAGCTGTATCCTCATCTCATGTCTGTGATTGCTGAGCGCAGGTATTCTTACACCCTTATCTTTTAGAATTGTTTTCTTCACTCTATTTTATCTTATCTTGTTACCACTTTGTGAATGCAGGTGGTTGATCAGCCATGGGCTTCGTCTGGCAGCTCTAAGTACTTTAGAGTCTGCGGAGGTGGTGGAGGCCTTTGGGAAGGTTGTCCACTGCGCGATGGCGCGTGGCCGTTCGCAGGCGATGGAGGAGCTCCGTGAGGCCAAGTTGCTGGAGAAGGATTTGGCGGAGATTCCTGGTTATAGCTCAACGGCGTACGATGAGCTGGTGGAGGCGATGGCGGGGCTGAAGGTTCTTGAGCTGCCGCATATAGGGAAATTGGAGCGCGACCAAGATGACCCTATAGCTGTGCTAATGGCCGGTTTAACTTTGCAGCGCCATCTTGAGAAGAATGCGGAAGAGGAGTTAGACTATTATCTAAAACCTGATGTATCGTAGCTTCAAGTCCCAGTTTTTGCGCGGCCCCGTGATATCCTCAAGCCTTTTGCTCTGGAGAAGGAAGTCCCCTTGAAGGAGGTGCTGGAGCAACATGCGCAGAGGGCTGCTGTGAAGAAGGGTATCAAGGGCAAGGCCGTGATGTGCGGTATTGGCGCTGCACACCTTCCTAGATCAGATGGCGTGGCTGTAAGTGTTCCAACCGTATCGATGCAGGATGCCATAATCTTGAGTAAGTTGAAGGAAGGGAGTTCCGCCGCTCCAGAAGAGAGCCATGATCACCGCCATAGCATATAGGTTGTTTGTGAACTTATGTATTTTGTCCTTGTAATTTAATGAATATGGAATAAAATACATTTTGTTATAAGCTCGTAACTTAACTATACTTGCATTGTTTGCTAAGTTTGATTATTTTACTAAGTCTTTTAAGTGCCTGACTTAAATATACTTGCATTGTTTGCTAAGTTTTATTTTTGACCAAGTGTCTTGGCTCGTTATATTGCTAAGCTCGTACGGTGTACTTGGTATATGCGCATCCGTCGTGGGGTGCGCATATGAAACTTACTTTGACGTCTCAAGAGTAAGGCGCTTAGCAAGGATACGTGATCCAATGTTGATGGGTTTGCAACCCTCTTATTCAACGAGTAAATTAGTAGGTTAACTCATCCTTTATGCCTTCGTGGGTCTTTAAGTGGTGCATGCACGCCATGTAGGCAAAAAATATAAGATAGACAATATTGACATATATGCAATAAAGTAAAAGTGCGTTATGGAGTTAGCTAGAAACCATAACATTTTATTAATACTTGCAAGTTTATTGAAAAAATGGAAAACATAATTCCTAAGAAAGAAAAGAAAGACAAACACTTATTGGGCACCGCGTAGGGTGTGAGTGTGTTTGTGTAAGGGCCGTAGCCTAAAAGTAACATCTTTTGAGATTACAGATGTTCCAAGTGCGCGCTAGGTCGTGACCTTCCATATCGCGCAACCTGTATGCGCCGTTGCCGAGCGCGTCTGTGACCTCGTAAGGTCCTTCCCATTTGGGTCCGAGCTTGCCTGTGTCTTCTACGTGGCTCGCGTCATTGGCGCGGTAAACAAAGTCTCCTGGTCTGAATGAAGTGTTTTTGACTTTTGCATCATAATACTTCTTCATTTTTGCCTTAGCCTTTGCTTCACGTATAGCTGCGCGTTCGCGTCTTTCTTCCAGTATATCTAAGTCTATGCGCCGTTCCTCGTCATTTGTTGTGACGTTGACCTCTGCCGTGCGTATAGTTGGCATTCCTATCTCGGCTGGTATGACGGCTTCTGTTCCATAGACTAAGGAGAATGGCGTGTCGCCAGTACTGGTTTTGATTGTCGTGCGATGCGCCCACAAGACGTGCGAGAGCTCATCTACCCATCTTCCTTTATGTCTGTCAAGGCGCGCTTTTATGCCTTCGCCTAGACTGCGATTAGCGCGCTCAACTAGGCCATTGGTTTGTGGGTGTTTGACTGAAGCAAAGTGTTGTGTGATGTTTAATTGTGCGCACCAATCTTTGAATGGGTTATCACAGAATTGTTTTCCGTTGTCTGATACGATCTCGCCTGGTAGGCCGAAGCGACAGACAATATTGTCCCAGACAAAGCGTTTTACTTGGTTTCCCGTAATGTTCACCACAGCTTTTGCTTCAATCCACTTTGTAAAATAATCTATGGCTACGATGAGGAATTTTACTCCTCCCGCTGTGACGGGAAAAGGTCCTGCGATGTCGATACCCCATTTGTAAAATGGCCATGGTGAGGTGATTGGTGTTAGCTCGTGCTGTGGTCGGCGCGGAATAGGTCTATGTACTTGGCAGTTGCTGCACTTTCTTATTAGGTCGCGTGCGTCGCGGTGCATTGTTGGCCAATAGTATCCTGCCCTTAAAGCGCTTGCCACCGCGGATCGCGGTCCTGAGTGCATACTACATGATCCAGCGTGAAGTTCGCGGAGTACATAGTCTGCTTGAAGGGGTCCAACACATCTGAGCCATGGTTGTAAGAAAGATCGCCGATAGAGTACGTTGTCGCGGAATTCGAATCGTTGCGCTGTGCGCCGTATTCTTCGAGCGTCTTTATTATCTTGGGGTAGGGTTCCCTTGCTGATAAATTCGATGATAGGTGTCATCCACGTGGGATCTTGTTCTTCTATCACCGTTGATATTTCCATATCAAGGATGGACTTGTTCTTTAAGGTTTCCACCAATACCTGTTTTGAAAGGTGTGCGAAGCTTGTAGATGCGATCTTGCTGAGTGCGTCCGCCTTTCTGTTTTCCCCTCTAGGTACTTGTTTTATTGTGAACCTATCGAAGTTTTTGATCAGAGACTTTGTCTTTTCCAGGTATTGGATCATATGATCATCCTTGGCCTCGTATTCTCCTAACACGTGGTTAGCGACTAGCCGAGCATCTACGTTTGCCTCTAGGTTGCGTACACCCATTTGAATTGCGATGCGTAGTCCGGCCAGTAGGGCTTCATATTCTGCCTCATTGTTTGTGGCTGTGAACTCGAAGCGTAGCGCATAGGTGAATTCCATACCTTCTGGATTTGTAAGAATGAGTCCTGCGCCTGATCCATCTGCGCATGAGGATCCATCGGTGAACAGTGTCCATGGTTCCTGTAGATCCGTTTTTGCTGCAGATGTTGGGCTGTCGCCCTCTGGCTTCTCCACGATAAAATCAGCTAAAACTTGCCCTTTGATAGCAGTGCGCGGCCTGTATGAGATGTTGTACTCACTGAGCATTACACTCCATTTTTGTAAGCGTCCCGATGCATCTGGTTTAGAGATAACTTGTTTAATTGGCTGATCAGTGATTACCGCAATTGGATGCGCTTGGAAGTATCTGCGCAGTCTTTTGGCAGCGAACACTAAAGCCAAGACCAGTTTTTCCATGGCGCTGTAGTTAACCTCTGTTTTCTTTAAGGCTTTGCTTACGAAGTATATGGGTGTCTGGACGGAGTCTCTATCTGTCAATAGAACTGCGCTAACTGCTCCGTGGGTTGCTGATAAGTACATGATTAGTTCTTCCCCTTGTCGCGGTGCGACTAGTTTGGGAAGAGATGCCAGATGATGTTTGAGTTGTTGGAAAGCTTCCTCCGCTTCATTGGTCCAACGAAAGTCTCCCTTTTTTGTACACTTCGTGAGTGTTTTAAAGAGAGGAAGGGACTTGTCCGCTGACTTAGATAAGAAGCGATTCAGCCCTGCCAGCTTTCCATTCAGTGATTGGACTTCTTTGAGTGTGCGCGGGGAGGGGAGATCAATAACAGCCTTTGTCTTCTCTGGGCATGGTTTGATTCCATCGGGTTCTATTAAGTATCCGAGGAACATGCCTTCAGTTGTGCCAAAGGTGCACTTTTTTGGATTCAGTTTCATGTTTATCCGCCCCAACGTTCGGAATGTTTCCTCGATGTCGCGCACTAACTCATCCTCTGTATGGCTTTTTATAACAAGGTCGTCCACGTAGACTTCCAAGTTGCGGCCTACTTGTTTTTCGAAAGCTGTGTCCACCAGCCGTTGGTATGTCGCGCCTGCGTTCTTTAAGCCAAAAGGCATTTTTGTGTAGCAGTATACCCCTTGACTGGTGTGGAAAGCTGTTTTTTCTTCATCCTCCACTGCCATTTGGATTTGGTGGTACCCTTTATATGCGTCTAGGAAGCACTTGAAGGGGTATCCACATAAGGATTCAACCTTCCAATCAATTTCTGGCAATGGATAGCAGTCTTGCGGGCATGCTTTATTGAGATCCGTGAAGTCCACGCACATCCTCCAGCTACCATCGCTCTTCTTTACCATGACTGGGTTAGAGAGCCAGTCGTGGTAGTACACTTCGCGCATGATGCCCGCATCTACTAACTTGTGTACTTCTTCCAAAATAGCTTTTGCACGATCTGGAGCCTGGCCGCGCTTCTTTTGTCGTATTGGAGGGTATCCTTGTCGGATTTGTAGTTTGTGCTCTGTGATAGAACGAGGCACTCCTGTCATATGCTTTGGTTCCCATGCAAAGATGTCTAGGTTCTTTTGCAAGAGTGCGCATATGGCTGCTTTACCTTTGTCAGATAAAGATCCTCCAATCGAAACTTGTTGTTCCGGATAGTCTGGATGAATAGCGACCTTTAAATTTGGCGATTTTTCCGTGCGCTGTTCTAGAATAGTATCTGCTTCAGTTGTCACTGCGATACATTCTCTTGGTGGTACTGTTGTGTTATAGAGAGTAACCACTCCTCCTTCAACTGGGAATTTAAGCATTCCGTGTGCTGTGGATGGTACTGCGCGCATGGATGATATTCCTGGTCTTCCAATTATGCCATTGTATGGTGAGGGAGACTTGATTACCATAAAATTTATCCATGCCGCAGTTGAGTGTTGCTCATCTCCTACAACCACCAATAAGCGTAACTGCCCCATGGGCCAGATCTTTTCTCCTGTAAATCCTGTTAGTGACATTGTAGCTGGTATCAACTGACTTTGGATTTCAGGTCGCAGCCTTTTGAAGCAGTGATCATACATGATGTCTGCGGATGCTCCTCCATCAATATACATGCGGTGGATGTCGTGTCCTCCTGCATGTATTTCAATGGTCAGAGGTTCCACGACTGCGTTGTCCGCAGCGATTGTAGGGAAGGATATCTCTTTTTCTGGAGAGAATTTTTGGCTGACTTTTTGCTTTATTTTGCGCTGCCATGATTGTATCATGTATATAGTATCAGCTTTTTCTTTTGGGGGTTCTTTCTTGCCTCCATTTCTCTGTCTCTCTTTTCCTTCCTTGATGTTTTTTACGAGGTGGTCCATCCTTCCTTCTCTCACTAATTTTTCGATTAGTTGTTTCAGTTGGACGCACTCGTTAGTTGTATGGCCCTTTTGGCCGTGGTACTCGCAGTATCCACTACCTTGGCGTTTTTCTTCTGCCGTTTTAATTGGTGGTGGTCTTGGGAAGTTCGCACCTTCTGTTGCAAATATCTCCCTTGGAGTTTTAGTGAGAGGAGTATATTTGTCGTTGTCTCTTCCACTGCGGTAGTTCCTGCCGCGGTTATTGTTTTGATCATTGGATTGTCTCCGCGGCTGTTCTTGTTGCCTATAGTTTGAATATCCTTTTTTGCTATCCGCAGCAGCTGCTTCTCCTTGTATAAAGGATCTGGTGCGTTTTGTGAGTTCATCGAAAGACTGTGGAACTCTATCATTGAGCTTTCGGATGAGTTCTGGATTATTAATTCCATTCATGAACCCTGAAATTTTTAGTATTTCGGGACATGCTTTGACTTGTATGCACTCATCCTTGAAGCGCTCCATGAAGGCGCTGGTTGATTCTCCTTGGCGTTGCTTCACCCTTGCCAATTCTACAGGATTTTTAGCGCACTTCTTTCGCTGGGTGAAGTTGTGGCGGAATGCTTTTCGTAATTCCTCAAAGCCGCCTATACTCCTACGTGGGAGTTTGCTAAACCATGTGCGCGCGTTCCCTACCAATGTGGAATTAAACATGTGACACCACACAGGCTGTGGCCAATTTTCGATAGTTGCGGCTGACTCGAAAATTTTTAGGTGGTCATCTGGGTCACCTGTTCCATCGTATGTCTTCACATTAGTGGGCATGCGCCTGCGCCTGTCGTCTGAGTAATCACTTATGCGACGTGTGAACGCATCAATTTTGTGGCGTCGCCATGGGAGAGACATATCCTCGTTCTCTTCCTCGCGACGTTTTCCTTTTGATTTCCAGTGCCCTGTTTCTTTATCCTCGTTGTCCGAGGAATCGCTGGAGGAAGAATAATCTCTCCTTCGGCGTTTGCGCCTGCTCCTTTCAGAAGAGGAGCCTGAGGGATCTCTGCTTGGGGATCTCCTCCTCCCCAATCTATCTTGTATTCGCCTACTTTCAGGTTTGGAAGATCCTTGGCTTGGCGAATGCTGAGGCCCTAATCGATCGTTTATTCCCCGACTGCCAAGTCTGGAATGGACATTGGTGCGCCTACCGCTGTCTCCAGAGTTTTGTGAGTCAGGTACCGCACCTAACCTATCATGGACAGAGGTACGTTCTGTACGTCTTCCTCGCGGGTGGCGCGGTGGTGATGGTTCGCGTTCTGGACCAAGATTAAGTCGGGTTTGCGGATCCGCACCTGCTCTTCTTGCCGCTTCTTCTTGCATGAGGGCATTTAATGTTTCATAATTTTGGGATACAAAGTTTCCCAAAGTCAGATCCGGTGCGTCCTCAGTTGTTGCAAGAATTTCTTCCTCAGTGTTAGGCGCCCTGTTCCGTTCAGGAGCGCCTGGCGGCACAGTGTTGTTCACTGCGGGTGTAGCCTGATGAGGAGTGGTGAAGAGGGTGCGTTGGAGTTCTTCAACGCTGGGGACCTCTAAAGTAATCCTGGGTAGTTCTACCGCTGGGGGAGGTTGGGTTGTCCCTGCCTCATGGTGACCAGGTGTGCTGGTTGTCCCAGCGACTTGTCTAGAGGTTGGATCTTGTTGATTCTTCCTCAGATGGTCACGTTTTTCTGGCTGCGGAGTCCGCTGGCTCGAATTCTTATGTTTCGTCATTCTAGTTCGTTGTAGGGTCCCACGGATGGCGCCACTTGTTGATACAAAAGTTGGGCATACCTGATTGTTGGGCTTTGCTCTTATATCAATTCGTTCCTTAGCACTTTGTTACCTGCGTACTAAGAAAATAAACAACACCGTTAGGCTTATCGAGGGATTGTCTCCCCCGATTAGACTCCGGCGTGAGAGTAAGTAATCGAATTTAGGTTTTGGTTTAAGAGTTTAGGGATTCCGTGAATCGTACCTTCAATGAGAATCGTATGATTCTATATATAGGGGCTAAGAAACCGTGTTTCTTGCTCCTTACTCTACGCACGCATGGTGCTTATCCGAGGTAAGGATATCTATTCCTTGAATAGATGATCCTTATCGGATATTCGGTGAGTTAGATTGGGCCTTTGGGCTTCATAAGCCCAAGCGTTGATACTGCGGCCCATACCATTTGTCATGGTAGCCCGTTCGTGATGGGCTTAAGTATAAGTAATGTCTATCATTTGGGCTTGCGGCCCAAATATAGGCTATACGTCATCATATGCATTATGCGAACATTGCCTATCCTACTATTTTATCCTTGATAGTATTTTCACTTTAAGTAAAGTCGATTTAAAATTTGTGTTTATCCAAATCACATATCTCGTAGAAAATAATTTTTGAATTGCCTATTTTGAACAAATACGACCCTTTTAACCAATATTTAGCTAAACCATTGTACAATGGGAAACATATAAACATCACACTTTGGTAAACAGTCCTATTCACAACCTATTTGAAAACCGAATCACCTTTCCTAACTATTGAATTTTGAATCATCAAGAAAGATATTATTTAGTAAACCATTTGCTCCATTTTTTCTAAATTCGTTTATTCAGAAAAAGATTTCGACCAAAAACTCAAAAATCGCGAGATAAATTTTGAAAACCAATCACCATGCTACGTCGCTTATGCATTTAGGGCTTTGTGATTTGACAATAAGGAATATTGGAATATGTGATGAAGGAAATTAGGAGGAACACCATAGAACGATTACAAACGTCAGTAATGGAGACCAAGCACAGTAGGCAAAGAATGACACATGTCTTAGCAATCCATTAGACCAAAACACAAAGAATCAAACATTGTTACCCATATTCTATCTTCTTCGTATAACGCCGTGTTCGAAAGACGTAACGTTGTGGAATTAGTCACAAGATTTATTGTACCTATTTCAATTGTTCCTGATAAAGGTGATCGAATCACCTCAGATTTCTAACAATCATTCTAAGATTTCCTTCGGAACCTCATTAAGATGTAAACACCGCCTATCATCCTCAGATCGATGGTCAGAACGAGAAAACGATTCAAACATAGGAAAGTTGTGCTCAAAGAGTGAGCAATTGACTCTAGAAATGGTTGGACTAACCATTTACCATAAATCAGATTCGTTTGCAACGATAATTATCGCACGAGCGTAGAGACTACACCATTTGAGGCACTTTATGGTCGAAGTACCAATTACCCATTTACAGACCGAAATCGGAAAGTTAAATTCACTGGTCTAGAACTAAACTATGGAACAACAAAGGAAATTTCACAAGTCAAGAACCCGTTACAAGAAACGAGAAACTGATAGAGGTTAGGTTGGTACATGACGCACATCATACGGATTGGGTATCCTTGAACAGCAAACTAACCAGATTCACGGGAAAGAACGAACTAAGTTGAAAGCTTTGCCTTGGAGGGGCATGATACAATTTTGGTAACGCGAGAGATTGAAACTCAAGTATATTGGACCATTTAAGATTCATTTTAGAATCAACCAGCTGACATATAAGATTTGGGTTCTGACATAGTTCAGCAACGTATATTACCTATATTACATTATAAACCTAAAGAAGCACTGATCATCTATTGACGAACCAAACTCGGAAAAAGCAAAACTCACTATTCCAATAGGCATTCATGATATAACCAGAAACCTTCTACAAGTCAAGGATCAATTACAGATTCTACAGGTTGTAAACCATTAAAACTTCAAGTTGGTAGCCAGATCATGTTGAAAGTTCTGCCTAGGAAAGGCATGATATTATTCAGAAAAATTTGGAAACTTAAACCTGATTTACACTGGACCACGTAATATTTCAGACAAGAGTAGACCTAGTGGTCATCTGACTTGAGCCTTGTTAGAGAACAGCCGGATTACACAACTATGTTTCACCTATTCAAATCCCAGGAAATGACTTTCAGATTAGTCACTCATAATCCCAATTGGAAAGAATTCCAACCCAAAGACAAACGTAAACCTGGTAAGAGGATCAATAGAAATCATGGACTATTAGGTCGAACGATTGAAGCAAAGTCGAATTCCTATCATGAAAGTTCGCTGGAATTCTTGAAGAGGACCCGAATTTACTTGGGAACGGGAAGACCAAATGCAGCTCAAGTATCCACGTCTTTTTACCAAATATACTTCAGAGACCAACCAAAACTGAACTTCGGGACGAAGTTCCTGTTAGTGGGGAAGACTGTCACAACTCGTAATTTCCGGTCATTGTCCAAACCTCGACAATTTACTATTCACAAGTTACTATTCATTATTTACTATTCATCGATCACTATTCATCGTTTTTGAGGTCAATTTGACATTCCGAGACATATTCAGAAATTTTACTATTCACTTGACACTATTCATTTCCGAGAGAAAACCACTATTCACGTGCATTGCTCATGTCATCGTAAATTTAGTTTACGAGTGTTCAAATTCGCGTAACCGTATTGGTTCAGGAGCGAATTCATGCATTATTATAAGGGACATTTCATACGGACTAGAAATAGTCGGCATATCATCATTAGGGCACTTGCATACTATTCCACTCGTAGGATAAATGAATTAATACTTTTGGTACAATTAACGATTTACGTATGTTTATTTTAAATAAACACTAATACGCGAAGTATAGATGTGACTAACACGTCCAACACTCCCGACTATGATTCCAATATATTTTTATATTTATTTTTATAATATAAAAATTATAATATTAATTTACCCGGTATTTTGGATATTTATTTCAATTATTAACTTAAGTTTACTAAAATTTCGACGGTTTTCGTAGGAATTGAACAACAATTATCTAAACACCCAATAATTTTACCCAACCTATTTTTATAATTTTTATAACTTTATTATGACCCGGTTAACTCCGTTAAAATTTATTTTTAGTTAACCCGGTACCCGGTACATTTTAAAATTACAAATAACACACAATAATGCATAATTTTACCAAAGTCTTCCATACCTTTCCCCCCCTCTTGACTTTGCCGCCCCCCCCCCCCCCATGCCATTTTTCTTACAAAGTTAATAATGCACTCTTTCTCATTAAATGTTTACACTAACTTTATATAATAATAATAATAACAACAATAATTCATATACCTTACCTTATCTATTTTCACTTCATTTCAACAAAACTCAAAAGCTCTTTTTCTCTCTTTTTCTCTACTCACTCACGGCCAAGGAAGAACAAGGAAGCAAGAATCAAAATTTTTCTTAAGATCTTAGTGTATTTTGTAGTCCTTGTTAGAGTTTTGAGATATAAACTCAAGGATTGTTAGGTTTTTATCATCTAATCACACCACATCTCAAAGTAAGTTTACAAAACTCATTTCATAAATTTTTACAAGTTATTACTATGTTTATATAGTTTTCTTGCAAGATCTCATACATGCATTAACTTATACCACTTTATTTTTGTAAACTTTTGATCATACAAACCCTAGAAGTGATTTGTGGTTAGATCCTTGTTAGATCTACTTGGTTTTGATGTTTAGGAACCCATGACACCCTAAGAAGGTGTATGGTAGGATTAGATTAGTTTTGTGGTGTTTGAAAGTGGTTTGATGGAGGATGGAACTAGTTTGGAGACTTGAAAATGGTTTTTGAAACTTTTGATATACCTACTGTCCCTATTTTAATTTCGTGGGAAAATCAGTGGTTGATGGCTAATTTTTGACCAAAGATTTAGAAAATACTTTCAAAAACGAAACTTTAGGCGAAAGAACGGATTAAAACGAGTTTATAACGAAGGAGATATGATTTTTGCAAAGTTAACGACGAAAACTATTTCTTATAAAACTGCTTGCTGTTTGGCAGATTTCAATGGGTAAAAAGAGGTATTAAACGTAACCTAGAGGAGCCGAGTTATCAAAAATATACTAGTATACACAAAAACGAATCCGTGGACATAAAGAACAAGGAAAACGAGCCTAAAACGACCGAGTTATACCCGTTTTAATATCGTCAAAACTATATATATATATATATATATATATATATATATATATATATATATATATATATATATATATATATATATATATATAGTCACAAATAAAAATAATAACGTACGTACTAAATGGTATATTTTCTAACAAAGTTACTAATGACTATTTTCTTAACCAATGAATACGTACGACCCGAGGGAATATTTATACGACATGACGACGTCATTCTAAGGTTTTGATACGAGGATTATAACGCTAACATTTTCGTACGAGTTAATATGACAAGTTATATACTTCTCTAAATGGACTTATTTTTCCTAAGTATGGAAACTATTTTACCATGACGATAACTAGTATTTCCAAATTACGAGTGGTATGAGTATCATGTGCATGTGCATTCATTTCATTACGGCTTGATCTAAATTAGATCACGATTATTTATTTAGGTTGCGGCTAGTGTTCGCGCCTTATTGTCCCGATCACTTTACCATCGTTGTACCATCTTTGTACTATCACTCCAGGTGAGTTTCATAGCCCCGTTTTAATTCTATATTTTGATTTCAAATCCCACGGGGGAGAATACATTGCATTACTTGTTTTTGTGTACATGCCTAAGTATAAAAATTCATACATTGCTTAAGTTTCCTTATTACCACGTCTTGAAAAGTCCCCTTTTATTATCATGGACCGTTAATTTCTGGTATTAAGCGGGAGTGAGTGGATAGATCTATCGAGGGTGACGCCTCCATTCGTGTTTGGGTTGCTCCAAATGGAACGAATGCATTTCATGTCTTTATTATTAGAGTGTCTGGTAAACACTCATTGGGGCCAAGTATCGTCTAGCTTCGGGGTCATGAGCTTAAGAGCCAATGTATATATATTTTCGGACATCCTAATTCATGGCTTTACTTATGGCATATGTACACTAGATTTTACTTATAAACCTATGATTATTCACCAACTTTATGTTGACCGTTTTTCGCAATGTATTTCTCAGGTTATTAAGGTAGCTCATGTTGCATACATTTGGACCTTCATGGAGTCGCGAAGTCGACGCGTCTCACCATATTTTCTGCACTTATGAAACGTTTGATCTGGTTGAACTTATTTTAACTATTTTGGCAAACTCTTTTGGGACCTATGCTTTGTAAACTCTGAATGTTTTAATGATCAAACGCTGTATTTTCTAAACGACACTTTAGGTCGTTCAACATAACTGTAACTATGGTGCTATGACAGTCACCCCCAGGTATTCCATTCCGCTGCCATTCAGGTAAATTGGGGGTGTGACACCTAATAACAATCTTCATGTACAAATAAACTTTCCTAAGTTTATACAAATATCGGACATGTAACTTTTTCGGATCAAAACCTATATCTATATATTTTATCAACTACTACAATAGTAGGGAGCCTCATGTGAGGAGTTCGTTATGTAAGCCGTCGAGTTGAGTTGTGGATTTACGAGTTAAAGTGTCCTGGCTCCTCGAACGCTTACTAACATGACTTCTGAATTATGTCGGCCTGAACGGTAGTAAACGATATACCAAAACATACATGTTTCATGAATCTTTCTTTCAAAGACTTATACTATACATCATACCACATCATGGACTAAATGCAAGATATATATATAGGCACTACTTCATATTCTTTACTCCAAACCTAAGTCGCAACATTCTATTATAGGTTGCTCGTAGAAACCTTCGCGATTCGACCATCACATTCATTACTCACTACATAACTTAAGGTGAGTTCGTAGCCCCACTTTCTATTGTTTAACTATTTTACAAACCCATGGGGGGAATACATGCTATTATTTTTCTACTCGAACACAATGCTTTCTACTGTATGCTACCCGACTATGTTTTATTGTCACTAAGTAACGATTGCCATGTTCGAAGTCCCTATATCATGAACCATTAGTCACTACCTTTAGTGAGCGCGAATATTGTGAATAGATCTATTGGGATTGACGGATCCCATTTGTGTTGAACAACGATGAGTTCACACAAATGCACTATATTTGAGATTTAGCGGTATAATGGCAAAAGTACCTTGGTAGGGCTTCTATAATGCCAATTTTTTTGGTTCGATGTTAATGCTTTGGTTGCATGAGCTTAGTGAAATAAATAACGATTTTGTTTTCTAACTATGAGTGTGAGTCTATAGCTCACACTACGACATATTGTGTTCAAACGATTTAACTAAACTCTACGAATTCCACTTAACCTTTGTGTTGACCTCTCAAGCATGTATTTCAGGTTCATGACGATCAAGGATGGAACGGAAGGGCACGAATACTCAAGAGGGCTATAAATTTTATTATCATTCAAAACTCAATTAATGTAATTTGTAAACATGGAACCATCTGGGACCTCATTTTGTAATCTCTGATATTTATACAATTTGAATGATAAATCTTTTAAAACGACTCAATTGGAGTTCGTTTTCTATTATTGTGACTATTGTGCCGTCAAGTAACACCCAGTTCGAATTCCGCTGCATCCATGAATTGGGGGTGTTACAATAGAGGTTAAATTTAGACAGTGGATTGCATAAAATTAGTAGGTAGTTTTAGAAAAGTCAAAATTAGTTTAAATTCTATATATCAGTTAGTAGAAGTTGTAACAAGTTGGTTTAACTGAATAAATAAGTAGTTTATTGGTTAATGTTAGCTTAATCTAGATAAAATTAGCTTAAAATTACAATCTAGAAGTAGAATTCTAGTGTTCAATCTAGATTTAGTCAAACTTATAGTTGCATAAAATTAGTCAATTTATAATTAGTTTAGTGGATCTAATAGTTGCTGAATTTTGCTTGATTTTGAGTAGCATATGTTTGCTTTTGGTTGAGTATCCAGTTGTTTGTGAATCTCAGTTGTATAATAAGGAATTTGCCCCCATAAGCTGTTCAGCTTGAGCTTATCTGAAGTGCTTAATACCTTTGAGTAGTAGCATAGTTGAGACAGAGTTGTCTTTTTGATCATTTAAGCATGTGGTAGTGTATTTGAGCCTATATCTGTGTTATTTTGATTATTCTGAGTGTTTTAGAAGTTGGACTAGTGCTTTTAGTGGTCTGCTTATTCTGGAGTTGACTGCTTGTGATTATGCTTATCCATTAGCTTATTTGATTGCTAATTGTTCATCTCTGAGATTACCTGTGATTCTGTTTGGATTTCTTTGATACATTTGAGCATTTAACATCATACTAAGCCTGTGTTTTAGATTTCATTCTGAATTATTCACAAGTGCTTATTAATAGGCATTTGTGAATAAGCAGTTTGCTTAAATAAGCACTTTTTCAGCTTATTTTAATTCCAAAATTTTTCTCTATGTTCTTTTATTATTTTTGATTTTCTGGAATTTTTCCAGATTTTTTCAAGCATTTTTACTATTTTTCTTAATTTCTTTTGATTTTATTCAATTTTAAATAGTTTTTAAATACCAAAAATCCATAAAAATTTATAAAAAGCTGTGAAAAATACAAAAATATTTTTAGAAATTCTTTTATAATATTTTAGAATTTTCAGAATTTAATTTTTATTTTTTCACCTTAATTTTCTATTTTCTTTCATTTTTAATCCATTTAAAATTACAAAAAGCAAAATAAATTCATAGAAAAATATAGAAAAGTAAAAAAAATATTTTTCTTTCTTTGAAAATTCTTTTTATTAATTTAAGATTTTTAGAAAACATTTTCACATTTGTAGGATCATTTCTAAATAAAAGTTGCGTTTTAAGAAACGCGGTTGCATTTCCATTTTTACGTTTTAGACTTTTGTGCATTAATTGCTTGAACTCTTTGCATAATTCATATTTGTTTGTGAATACTTGAATTTCTTGATTGCTATTTTCACTCTTTCACTTCTCAATTCATGGTTTCACGAATCAATATTCTTGATTCCATTCGCCTTCACTTGGATACGACTCGGGTGATCCGTATTTTACGCGGATCATTTCGAAATACTACTATATACTATATAAGTTGATTTTGACACAATCAGTGCCCAAAGGAGATAAAGAAGGTGATGTTGTACCTTATGATACTGAAAAGGTGCTTAATGAAGAACCACAAATTGTTGAAGAAGTGCAAATAAAAGAATCTTTAACAAATGATGATGTTGGTAGTTACACTAGCAGCAAAACCTTTGATTCTACTGCTACACCAGAGGATTCTACTGCTAGGCCAAATCATGCAGCTGCTTCATCAAAAGATTCTACTGCTATACCAAGAGATTCTATTTCTTTACCAAAGTTTCCTTCTGTTGATAAACAGGGTAGATCTTTTGCTGATCCAAACTACCCTGATGATCCAAACATGCCTCTTTTGGAACAATTTATTATGACATAGATGATGAGGCTCTTGATGGTACACTTTTTGGAGCAGAGTCTGATATTAACAACATGGAACTCAATATTCCTGTCAGTCATACACCAACTACAAGAGTTCATAAGAATCACCCAAAAGATCAAATTCTTGTTGATCCATCTTCATCTGTTTTAACTAGAAAGATGGCTATAGAGCAGAAAGATCAAGCTCATCAAGGTTTCTTTGCAAGATCTCTTCATCAAAGAAACAGTCATAAAGATCTTCAAAATTGATTGTTTGCCTGTTTTCTCTCACAAGTAGAACCCAAGAATGCTCATAAAGCATTACAAGATCCAACCTGGGTGGAAGCAATGCAAGATGAGCTTCTACAATTTACACTACCAAAAACACACTCCCTCATAACATTGACATCAGATGTCATTTGGATCTAACTTTTTTTTCTTCATTTTTCATTATAACACTATTACTCATTTTACTCGTAGCATAGGCCGGACTCTAAAGAATTCAAAATGAGAGGGTAAAGGATACACTTATATCTTTGACTATCTTTTTTAAAAATAGTTTATTAATCATACAGTATCTACGCCTAAAATAGTACTCCGTGTATTTTAGATTGTCGTGAAAATGGTTAAATTATAGGTAAAATGGTTGTATTTGGAGATATCATATATAATGATAATTAATTAGCCATTGGGGCCCCAATGGTTAAAAAATGTTCAAGTCTTGTTATAGTGTACGCAACCACAGTAATGAAAATGATCAGATTTTTCCTTTGGCGCGAGGGGCGGTATGGTGGCGAGGCCTGCTCGTTACCGTACCCGATGCTCTTATGCAGTAAAGGTATACGATCAGAGGCGGAGCCAGAATTTTAATTTAATGAGGCCAAACTTAACGTAAAAACTTTAGTGAAAAATATTGCTCAATGATGTATCTATGATTTTTCTTTTTAAATCATGATTGTAGGACGTTAGATCTAGCTTTATCACCTAAGATTATAATGTTAGAGAGAGATAGAAGAACTAGAGAGAGAAAGTAGAGAGAGAAAGTGGAGAGCACTATGTGTAAAATAAACCTTTGATTAACATGAACTCCCACCCTTTCTAACAAGCTTAGGAGGGTATTTATAGTTTTTACATATGCCACCATCGACTTTCTCTTGGGGCTTCTTTTGGGCTAAGCCATTAAGGATTTTACATAACCTTAATAGGCTAGCATTTCACTAACTATTACATGAATATATTTAACTAACTATTTGACTCAATAATGATCGTCACTTTTAATCCTAACAATCTCCCCCTAAGGGACGATCATTGAGATCTCTCTTTGATTACATAAATGATCAACACTTCTAATGCTAACAATCTCCCCCTAAGGGTGATCATTGAGATCTCTCTTTTGTGACCTTGATCTTTGATCTTTGAAGCTTGTTCTCTTTGAACTTTGAGTCTTGTTGTGTAATAGTTTTGCTCGTTCCTTTGTTCCAATCATGCTTTGTGATCATTCTTGCCTTTGATCAACATCTTCACTCTGTTGTCTTTACGTCTTTTCCAACATGCTCATACTTTTTTTGACTTTGAATCTTTGAGAAGTTCTCTTTTCTTTGACTTTAATCTTTGTTTCTTTAGTTTGTAGATTCTTTGACTTTGATTTAGAAACGTTCTGAGCTTTGCATTGCTTTAATCTTTGAAGAGAGCTTTCCAGGGTATGAGCATGTGGATCTTTGAGTGATGGTAACGGTCTTTCTCCAAGGAACATTCATGAGTACCTGCATAAAACAGTTAGCAATAAATCAACCGATACTTACAGGTTCGGAATTAGATATCGTCAACAGCATAGTGTGAAGACTCCTTCTAACCCTTACCAAGGCTGTTCCCATTTCAGATACTCTCGAGAGAGCTTACGAGACCTACTAAGTATATCAACGAATGGGTGAGTCGTTGGAGATCACCCCACGACTGTAGACCGTTTGAGACATAGTAACCATCATGATAGATAAGGCAAGATCCGTAGATCTCATAAAGACTCTTACAACTTGTGTCCTTTTAGGCGAACACAAGTGTATTCATAGGAAGTGTATCCTAAGAGATCTTTTAATGATTCTCATGGCTCTAGACTCGATAAGTGCATATTTTAGTTTCCTATGCGGAGATTAGGGAGAGGTCTCCTGCTTCAATATCAACCATCTCTAAGAGACAGGTCGATAGATTACACCGGTTCCCCGTGAGAATGAAACAAGCTCTTTTGAGAGAATTTGAGTTGCTAGAAGGTTTAGTGCAGTGCATCACTGGGTCCATGACGTCTTGTCTTCAATACCGGTGTCACCTTGGTAACAACCAGTAGCATATGAATTGACCCGGTTTCTGCCCTAAGGTTGAACATTTGGAGGGCTATTTCTTTTCACCCTTTTCATACTTTTTCTTTTTAATTCTTCAACCCCTTCTTTCTCCTTTCATTCTTTTCTCCTTTTTTCAAATCATACATAAGGACTTCTAATTCTAATCTATTGGAATTGTCCTTGGGTAGATTCCTTCGGCTCTGGCGGATCATAGGACGGTTTTTCCTAACCTTAGTCACCTTATAACTTCATGACTATCCTATTGTTGCCATCAAACCATTTGTGAAAATCTCTCAAAGTGTTTATGATAATAAAACATACTTTGTTAACACTTCGAGAGTTTTGCATTTCATGAAGGACTCCCCCTTCACATGTGCTCATGGATTGTTGAACATGACCGATTCGAGACACGCTTACATCACTAGTTAGACTAGCTTGAAGTTATTACCCGTCCTGGTCAAGTCCATAGAAAGTCTCTCGAGACGGTACATTCTACTCAGACAAGTCCTATTCGAGACACGCTTACATCACTACTTAAACTAGCTTGAAATTATTACCCGTCCAGGACAAGTCTTTTCGATTACTGACATTTTAAGCTTCGTCAATTCATTGGTACTTTTTGAATCGAGCGCTTTTGAGATTCAAGACGATCACATTTCTCCCCCTCAAAAATAGCATATCCATGGCATTTTTGATACCGATTGATTAAAACCTTTGTTTTTGGATAGCTTATGGGAGAAACGGATGTTTGTTAATTCCGTATAAGTTTCCTTTAAGCATGGTCATTTTGGAACATCATTTTATTACTCCCCCTAAAAAATAGAACATTTTGAGTAAATATTTGCTTTGAAGGATTTGAGGGAGTAATATCGTGAAAAGTTTTGAAAACCTTTAGAAACATTTTTCAAAATTTTGCTCAAAAAATTAAGAAGACTTTGATAAGCTTTTTGGTGAGAAGTCTTCTTTTTAGGATTGTTGCACAGAAATGTACAACAGGGTCCTTTCTTTGAAAGTTGCGGGTTATACACTGTTATGTGTGCATAAGCCATTATGTTTTTAGGATAAATGCTCGAAAAATATTTAAAACCTTTGTTTAAACTTAAGCACTTTCCTTTCTTTGAAGAACGAGTCCTTAGCTGAAATACTAAGAAGTCATTATGTTTTTGGATTAGACAACAACTTTAGGAACCCATTTAAGCACGGCGCCAACGGGTTTACCATATTTTGAAATCCATTTGAAAGTTGTGTCAATCCAAGACAAAGAAGTTGAATTCCAACTAGGACTGAAAACGGGTGTTTCATTTTGAAATAAAGCTCGTGGAATCAACGGTGATTTAAAACTCTTTTGCTTTTGAAAGTTGTTTGAGAAACCCGATGTCTCTCTTGGAGTTTTAAAACTTGAAGAATAAGTTTTCCATCCATTGTTGAAACTCGGCGTTTCATTTCGAAAATTCGTTTTTGAGATGAATGGAAACCTTCCAGAATTAGGGTTTTTCAAAGCATAGCCATTCCTTTGTTGTAGCGGAAGCATTTCAGAGTACGAATATTTCAAATGTTTTGCCAATTGTTAAATCAAGATCGTTGAAGCTCTTCTAGGATTAGTAATATTGATTAAGCACAGCGAAATATAAAAACATATTTAATACTACTAATAAGGTTTTCTTTATTGAATATAATAAACTACTACTACTACTAAGCTACTACACGCTCTATGCGTTTCTAGACTCTCATTGGAGAGACTAACTATTGAATGACGTGCTTGTAACCTAGACGCCTACCCTCTTTATATAATAGAGGGAGGTTACAAACCCTAGCTTCCTATGAAAGCTATTGATGAGTGCTCAAACACTCATCATTTTTGGTCTAATCTGAACTGCAAAACATACAAAAACACTCAGTAATGCATCAAAATACTGAAAATATTTCAAAATTGTGTTTTAGATGTTTTAGATGCAAAATGAGCAAAAACAGACGAAAAACGTACAAAGTTTGCAAAATTGGCAGTTTCAGTCCCCCGACTTTCATAAAATGACAAAACTAGTCCCTGGATATTCAAAATATAGAAAATTATCACCAAAGGTCCTTTTGAAATCATAAGTTGTCATATTTAGTCCTTTGGTGAAAAATTGGAAAAGTTTTGAAAATTTACAGTTTGGTCCCTAGAGTTTCAAATATTGGCAGAAAAGGTCCCTGGTGGGATAATTTTGAATGAAAAATCATTTTTAGTCCTTGGAAATTCAAAATGTTCAATATTTGTCCTTGGATAAAAGTTTTTCACAAAATGGCAAGTTTACCCCCTGAACTTTCAAAAAATGACAATTTGGTCCCCGGGAAACTTAATATTGAAAAATCACATTTTTTGACCTTGGGTAAATAAAAGATGGCAATTTTTATCCTTATGGTTACTTTGGAGCAGTTGCAATTTTAGTCCTTGGGTTTTCATCAAATTACATCATTGGTCCTTATATTTACACACTAAATCACATGGACCATTTTTATTTTTATTACCCAAATCCAAAACCAAACACAACCTGATCCACAAACAGCCCACCAAGAGCCCAAATCCACCCCAACCCTTTTAATACTTTTCCAGTTTGACCCAGTCAACGCCCTCAACCCCCGACCACTGTTCATCTCCCCCACTTCCCAGCTTTCACGCTTCTCTGCTCCCCCCCTCCACCATTTTTCTTCACCAACCCACCAAACATCATTAATACTTCCCACGCCTACACCCATACACCCACCAACACCACAACTGCCCATTTCCCAATTTCCCGCCAAAATAGTTTTGAATGGCTGAGATTGAATCAAGGCATCCAACGGCTCAGATTGCATGTGGGAAAGAGAAAGTATCACTCAAGGGACTATAAAGATGAAAGAAAAGAGAAGTTTATGGTTGTCACATGTTTTTAGACCAATTCGTAGTGTAACTTTAATTTTATGTCTTGAAACCTTTAATTCCAGTTTAATTTCACTTTGTATCTTGTTTTTAATATTAATGAAAGTTTAATGTTCAAGTATCTCAGTTTCAGTTTCTAATTTCAAATTCGAATTTTTTAACATTTTCAAGTAAATTTGACACTTTGCTTGAATCTTGTTAATTGTTGTTCATTCATGTTCCTTTAAGTCCAAATCAGTCATTTATAAGCTTGCTGAAGCTTAGATTCCACCTAGAAGACTTCTAATTCAGTTTTACTTAAATCCAAGAAAAATCAAAGAAAAAAATAAAAAATAAAAATCAGTCTTCAAGAAAGAAGAAGGCAAGAGACTTGGTTGTATTTTGATTTCAGGGGTATTAGAACCCCAAGGGGGGTGTAGGTTGTGGTTTGGTTTCCCTGGTTCCATATCTCAGTTGGCTTCCATAGTAAGCATCTTTCAATTTTTTCTTGCATTCAATATTTATGTACTTCATTAGTTGCTCAATCTAGTTCATCTAGGTTTGATTACTGTTAGTTTGAGTTAATTATGCACTTTCATGGTTTATATTGCTTGTCTGTTCCTAAAAATCCATTTTCAGTAGTATAAGGGGTGTTTGGTTTAACCTGCCCACCTAGGTTCCACTTGGTATTTTGATTAAGTGTTGTTTTACAATGTTAGTTTAGGTCTTAGGAAGTAATATTTACCATTTACTTTGGTCTCAAGTCTTAAAAAAGTCAAAGAATCGATTTTGCCTTGACTGTGGTAATCTGAGAAGATTATAGGCTGTGAAATTCATCTCTTTGGTTTAGAACTCAGTCATTTAGCTTATTTTAGACTCATTTCAGCTTAATACAACTTATATGTTCAGTAGGATCAATCATAACTTCATAAAAGTCAATTTTCAAGTTTTACTCAAAAAGTTAAATAGCATGTTTTAGATTTTTCCCAGATTTCAAAGATTTATTGTGATTTATGTAATGTGATTTAGGATCTGAGATTTTCACCGTTTGACTGTCCAGCAGCTCATCTTTGTGATTCTATAGGGCTTGTATTTTTGTGGTTTTTCTGCTGGGCCCCATTTTGCCCTAAACACACTTGCAGGGCAAGGTCTGCCCTGCTGCACAGAACCACCACTTGGTGGTGGTTTTCTGACCACCTTAGTGGGTCCCAAGCTACCATTTTTGTTCCTAACAACCCCCCTCCTAGTAGGGTTCCTCCTTTGACTATTTATTTGACCTCAAACCACCTGGGACCCACTGGGAATTGCCCTTAAACTCTGTCCCAATTCTGAGTGTCATATGGTTGTTGGAATTGCTTATTTTGACCCATCTGCTTATTCTGTGGTCCCAAGTTGATTTTTCTAGCTTATTTTAGTTCTCATAGCTTATTTGTATTAGACTTATCCTTTGTGGGCCCCTCTAGTAGTCCACGTTACCATTTTCCCTTGACAGTTGACCAAAGTCAACTGTCAACCAAATAAGCACTTGCTTTGCTTATTTTTAAGCTCCAAAACTTTTGTTTTTGTAAAAGTTTACTGTTTTTAGGTATAAAACAAATTTCCAAAATAAAAATCAAGAAAAAACAAAGTAATTTTAAGTGATAGTTTCTATTTAATTTTATTTAAATTTTATTTTTCATTTTTAGATTTTAATTAAGTACTTGTCATTTTTATATTTTTATTAATTTCCTCTTATATTAAAGTATTTATAATAATTTTCTCAGATTTTTATTTTATCATTAAGTATTTATTAGAATTAATCTTAGTTTTATTAATAATTAATTAATATTAAGTTTAAAATAGCACAATTAGTTTTTATTAAGCAAAACCTTGTTTTTATATTTTTCCTAGCTTTTATATAATGTAAAATAATTTTAGAAATTTTCTTGTAATTTTTACTGTTCATTTAGTATTTTTTATAATTTAAAATAGTTTAATTAGATACTTAATGTTTAATTAGTAATTAATTAATATAAAATTCACAAAAAGACAAAAACACTTATTTTTAATTTTAAAACTTATTTTTAGTTATTTTATAATTTTAGGAATTTTATTTTCACCTTTTTAGTATTTAATCAATATTGTATTATAATTAAGTTGTTTAAATATTAATAAGTAATTAACAAATAGTTTTTAATTAATATTAAATAATTAATTAGTGTTAAAATTTATTTTCTTTTTCTATAAATTTTCTTTTACTTTTAAGTTTGTAAAAAAGTCTTTTTCACCCCCTGGGTGTTTTCAGATTTCTGTTTTTACTTTTTATTTTGTACGTCTACGTTTTATTTAAACGTAACGTACGCATTTTTAAGTTTTAATCGTTTCTGGTTTTTCCTACTTTCCCGTATTATTCAAATAGCTTGTTTAAGCTATTTCATTGTAGATTGCCTAGCTTAATCACTCTCAAACCCCTTTTCATCCAAATTCACCCGATCACGAAACCGTTTTGATTACAATTCACACCTTGTCGGGACATAACGACCCGGGGAAACCTTATACTTCCGCGGAGCATTGATCTAGGCTATTTGACTTTGTTGACCATTCCTTGGTCAATATAAGTTAGGTGGTTTAGCATCAATCAATTTTTGGCGCCGCTGCCGGGGAGGTTGTGTGCGTATCTAAACGGTTTGCTGATTAGTGTTTTTGGAATTCATTCCATTGTACATTTATCCACCCTTGTTCATATCTTTTCATAAAAACTCAAAAATATTTTTCCTTACCCTCTATCCGTTTGATTCTACCTTCTTATACCCCTCTCATGTATAATTCTAAATGACATCTCTCGATGACGATTTCTTTGAGCAATGGGCCTTTCAGAGCAAAATTGAAAAACTTATGGCCTTATCAAAAATATCGAGATGTCGTAGTGATTATGATGGACCTTCGATTCCTATTCCCTCTCCGGTGAGGGAAATGAATCAAGAAACCGAGGTGACAAAGGACCATGTACTTTCCTCTGACAATGAAAGTGCTAAATACGTCCAACCTACGGTTATCCAAGAACCTAAGCTCACAAATGCTCCTAAACCTTTAAGAATCAATCCTGATCTTTCACGATATAAGGTTATAAGGTTATCAAGCAAACGTACAGAGCTTAGGGCAGTAACTGAAAAGAACGACTTGCCCAATCTTCACATTTATCAAGAACCAAAACCCGAGACCATAACGGAAGTGGTGGAAATTGCTAGCTCTAAGAGCACACCATTTGTCCCACCTCCGGCTTTTATTCTTTGTGTTGGTTGTGGTGAGCCTCTTTTTGGTTTGCCATGTCGTTGGTGTACATGTGTGCAATGTGGTAACGATATTCAAAACGGGAGTTGTTTGTTTTGTGGGTCGAGTAATTCATTTGCTTATGACCCTAATCAAGACTCATTCAACGACTTTTCAAATTTTTCCGATTACCCATCACATTCATACGAGCAAGAATCATATTATCCAAACTTCAATGATGCTTCGTATCAAGTTACACCAGTCCAGATTCAACAGTTTAACTGTTGTGAGTACTGTGGTGGTTCCCACTACAGTTCTGATTATCAATCAGGAAACACGCTTGTCTATGAGCAGTTTCCTGATAACAATTATGACTACAGCACACACGACTCACAGCCACATCAGTTTTACTGTTGTGAGTATTGTGGAGGTCCACACACTAGCTCTGATTGTCAAACAGGGAATCCGTTTCCTTGTAACAATTACGACTATTCGTTTTCAGACCCACCTCCACAATACCAGATGTCCCAAGCAACTCCTCTTGTTACTGAGCAAGACATTTTAATAGAGGCTCTTAAGATATTGAAAGAGCTTAAGGAGGAGTTGGCTACTACATCGTTTCAAGATTTTCGTCAAAAATCCGTGGCAGAATTATTTGC